>JACCHV010000050.1:600000-1200000 GCA_018907245.1 Eupristina koningsbergeri
TATATTTATTTTAAATAAAAATTTCAAATGAAATATTTGTAATAAAATAATTAAAACTTTGATTTAAAAAGATATTAATAAATAATGTTAATGTCAGTTTTTTTATATATTGCGACGAAATATTATTAATTGAAATTTTACATCTCTATTATAATTTAAATAAATATATGTATCTATGTATATTAATTATATTATTTTATGATAATTTATTATTTTCCATAAATATTAAACTATTTTTTACTTTACAATAAATTACATTGAATATCTTGATTCAAAACTCGTAATTATTACGCTTTTATTACATGTGTTTATACAAAAAATTAATTAAAAAAAAAAATAATAAAATTCACGCAGTGTGAATAATTACTAAATAAATAATAATTTTTAATATAGATTAAGCTTTAAAATATAAAACTATAAAAGTTATAAAATTTTTAAAATTCTAACAAAAATCATTTTATGATGGTATAGGGAATAAAAAGGTAACATGTAAAAATTTTTTACATTTTAGCAATTATGTAGAACTATATTGATTTTATTATTCTTGAAATATTAATATTTTATATCTTAAATACATTTAAAAAATACATTCAAAATTTAGATAATTTAAATTATTTTACTACTCTGTATTATAATATATGAAAATTTATTGATGGTATTCTTAATATATTAAATTACTCATTAGAAAAATGTATTTTAATATTATTATTAATTATATCTATAAATTGACTTTAATTATTAAAAAACATATATATACTTATTTGATTTACAATTTTAAAAATATTGATAGATGTTTTGAAGTTTCATGCAGTTGAGCTAAATCGTACAAATTATCAATTAATTTTAATTTAATACTATTTAAATTAAAAAAAAAAATATGTTTAGTTTTTATCAATAAATAGAAATTTTATAAAATTTACAGATGTAATATAAATATGTGTGATGCATGTAAATGTGAATTAGTATCTCGTGTTCTATCATTTATGCAAATTATAATGAGATAAAAAAGTAAATTTTTTAATTGAATTAAAATTAATTAAGTAGAGTAACCGTTATATAAAGTTAATAAATACGATAAAAATTTACAATACTATACAGTAAAATTTAAGATTAAATTTTATATTTATTCTACAATTTTTTAGTTAATATTTAGTCTTTTACATTTATTTCTAAAAGTTATTAGTTTTTGTATATTCAAATGTATTTCATACAAATTATAAAATTAAATTAATTTTTTAAATATGTCAAATATTGGTATGTGTTAAAATGAAAGACGTTAGCTTTTTAAATTTCAAATTCGTTTCGCTTTCTTTACGCAACTTAGTACAAACCTTATTTACTCTTCTGTGGTACAAACATAAAATTATATTAAAAATGTTCTAGGCTTGTTTAATTATCTCCAATGCAATAAATTTAAATATTTACAGGCTCTACTCGTTAACTTTTTATGTTTATACATGCAACAATTATTATAAAAACTATTGAATTTTTATAATAGAACATGAAAATCGTAAAAGGTGAAGAGAAATATCATTTAAAAGTAAAAACAATTAATTAAAAGGAAATAATATTAATGAATTTATTGAATAAAAATGGTTAACATGTCGAGGGTTTTGAATGGGGTATTTTATGTGTGATTTAAGATCTCCAGTTATTGTACTCAAAAATAAATTTGCAGTATTGCAAACTTACGAAACGAAACGAGAATTTTATTGATATACAGAACTTGCGCGCGCGTTATCAAAGGTTCGTAAGAGAAAAACTTTGTTTTATTCTTCTTTTAAACCTTTTGTAATTCCTAGATTTCCATAAAATTTGCACATGATATTATTGTAGCATAGAGCACTATACAACGACATTAAAACTCAAACTAACACCCCATTGCCTTGGCGTGGTCACATAACCTCGTATGCACGACGACACGGGTGAAGACGACGGGACATGTCAAAGTTTTTGTGATGTCGTTATTAAAGGTTAGTTGGTGAAAATTAACCGATATTATCGAACTTTACTAACGCATTTGATTTTAAACGTTTTCATTTTATTTCATTAATGTCTCGGGAGCCTAAACATTTTTTCACTACATTGTCTTGAAAATTTATACAAAAGAAACAACCTGATTTATGACTAGCAAAAGTTTGGAGCAAAATTTTTAAAAACGTTTGTTTTTTTGTAAATTATATACAAAAAAAAAAAAAATTGAATATTACTTTATTCAATTATGAACAAAGTTTATGAATGCACAAAATTTTTTAAATTCAAACAAATATAAATATATAATTATTATGAGAGTTAATTTAAATTGTATAAATAATATTCTTTAACATTATAAATAAATTCATTTATAAAAATTATATAATTGAATTCCGTTTATAATCAAATAATATAGTGTTGACATATTACTTTTTATTAATATTCATTAATATTGTTTATCCATTATTATTATTATTTAATGAAATTTTAAAATATAGTTATTTAAAGTATAATGTACATTAATGCATACTTCAGATATATTATTTTTTAAAAAAGTTATTGAAATTCTTGTACTAAACTATTTTTTAAAACAAGTTGTATGTAAAATATATTTTTAAATTTTCAGAGTCAATGTACATTCGAAGATGCGTGGCCATGTATGCGACCAATTATTTTAAAACTTTTAAAACAAGAGCCAGTAACACAAGCAGAATGGCAAGATCTTTTCTACTCAGTTCATCAAGTATGTCTAGACGAGAAAGGTCCACCAAAACTACGAGATGCTTTAAAAGAAGATATTATAGATTTTATAAAACAGGCTCAACAAGTAATTAACAAAAATTTTCAATGTTATATTAATATTTTATAGATAACTATAACTTTTTCAAATAAATAAAGTTAAAAGTATTTTATTTTTTCATTTATCTATTTATTTTTGTTTATTAAATATTAATATAGTTAGTTTTTTTTAAGATAAATAAATTAATACATATTTAACTTTTATATTTAAACAAATTTATATAGAGAGTTATGGCACACCAAGAAGAACAAGCTTTATTAAAAGCTTACATAGCGGAATGGAGGAAGTTTTTTACACAGTGTAATTACTTACCAACACCATTTAGACAATTGGAAGCATCATTAAGAGGAAAGACAAGTACTAGTATGCAAAAAAAAAATCAACCCGATGAAAGTATTGTGAGAAAGGTTAGATGCACATATTTTTAAAAAGTATTCAGTAAATTTAGTGCATTTAAAGTTCTTAATATTTTTTTTTTTTAATTAATAAAGTTAATTTATTTAATTACAGTATTTTAATTAAGGCAATTCATATATGAATAAATAATGAAAAATAATCCATAATACAAATTGTTGAATATGGATATTAATTTAAATATATCTAATATATCAAATGTATCAACTAAAAATTTTAAAGAAATATAATTTATATAATATATAATTGTTCAAAATTATTCAAGAAAATAAATATAGTTATTAATAAGTTTTTTAATATTATAGTTGATGTTAGATAGTTGGAATCAAAGTATATTTAATGATATAAAACAAAGACTTCAAGACTCAGCCATGAGGTTGGTTCGAACAGAGAGAAATGGAGAAGTATTTGATTCACAACTTGTTATTGGTGTTAGAGAATCATATGGTATGAAATTATAAAAATATTTATATTTTTTTTACAATTAATAATTTGAGAATATATTCATTCTACCTGTATTTGAACCATTTTTTTTTAATCATTAAAAAATCTTTTGAAAACTTTTTTGATGCTTTTATTGCCTTCAAGATATTTAATAATCTTTTATATAAATTATCATATTTTTATATAGAAATATTATGATACAAAATAATATTTTTCAATTAAAATGTTTTTAAGAGTCTGTAAAATCTTTTTTGAGTAAATACATTATTATTATTAAATCATATTGCATTTATTTATGTAGTTGTTTAAGATTGAATTTTAAAATCATATTTATACTAAATATTGAATAACAATTTCTTTATTAACAATTACAGTAAATCTGTGTTCAAATGCGTCGGATAAATTAGAAATTTATAGAAATAATTTTGAAGCTGCTTATATAGAAGCAACAGAAGCATTTTATTGGGTTAAAGCTCCTGAACAACTATCGTTGTATGGAGTAGAAAAATACATGAGATATGCTGAAACAAAATTAAAAGAAGAAGAATTACGCGCGCAAAAGTACCTAGAACCAAATAGTGCTAGTGTTCAGCTTTTAATGGAGCGATGTGTGAAAGTGTTGGTAGCCAATTTCAGAACTGCAATACTTGCTGAATGTCCAAGAATGATACAGCAGCATCAAACAGAAAGTAATTCTAAAATATATTTATATATATATACATGTATAATTTGTAATAAAAAAATATGTAATTTATTTTTTATTATTTATAAGTAATTTAAAATGAATGTAAAATTTTGTATTTGTTATTAATAACAATTTAGAAGATAATAAATTTATAAATTTGTAATTTATATTAATTTTATCATAAAAATTAAAAAGAAAAAAAATTAATGTGTACAAATGTATTTTAATAATAATTTTAAAGTTATCTATTAAATTTTACAGTTTTTCAGAAAACTTGATAAAAAACTTGAGAACCTATTAAAAGTACTACTTTGTTCTTATTGAAAGATTATTAAATCAAAAGGCAAAAGATATAATTAAAAATACGGTTTTAATTATTTATTAATATTACTATTACTATTACAATTACATAATTACTTTATGAATAGTATTAAGTACAATAAGTATTTTATAATATAAAGTTTAGTAAGTTCATGGAAATTTGATTATATGCTTCAATTTGAAAGTTCAAAATGTTTTCTTTCATATTTCATAATTAATGCAAAATTTTATTCGCTTTTATTACTGAAAATTTTGTACCCTTGATAATTACATTTCACAAAATGTGAAAACAATAATGCGAATTAAGCATGAAAAATAAATTACAAAATAATAATAATAATAATGTTACTAAATTTCTTGTTTTAAAATTTCATATTATTGTATAAAGAACATTATTAAATAAATTATAGTATATAAAACTTAGGCCTTTTTCTTATAGAGCTACGATTGATGCTAAAGCTTATGGATCGTGTTCCTGAAGGCGTAACGCCGATGCTCGTCGACTTAGAGGAACATATAGCAACAGCGGGTTTAGACGATATGATGGCAGCCGTAGACATCATTACTCAGGATTCAGAAAAATACGTCGAACGACTTCTAGATTTATTTCGGCGTTTCTCTACTCTCGTAAAAGAGGCTTTCGATGATGATCCACGCTTTCTTACAGCCCGTGACAAAGCCTACAAACTAGTCGTCAATGATTCATCTGTCTTCAAGCTCGATTTACCTGTGAGGCAGGGCTCCGGTGGTGTTGTTGTTATACCCACAGCACCGATCATAGGTACAATTGCGAGTTTGGGTTCGAATATGAATAGCAAATCAGCAAACAATAATAACGGACAGCCTGAGTCTAAGTGTCCCGAACTGCTAGCTAATTACTGTGATATGCTCTTGAGAAAAACGCCACTAAGTAAAAAACTGACGTCTGACGAAATTGAGAGTAAACTAAGGGACGTTGTGAGTATAAATATTTTTAATAATTGTATTACAATTTGTACTTCCTAAACCTTTTTAGCATGAAAATGTAAGCGTTTGAAATTTAAAGCATTTGATACGATTTTTAAAAAACTTCAATTCGAACATAAAAAAAATTAATAATTAACTATCAATTTTGTACTACTTTGCTATTTTACCAATTCTATTTATACTTCTAAAAATTTGTAGCTTTATGAAAATACATAATGCTATTATATTACATTCATTCAGAATAATCCATTTCAATGTAATCGAAAGTTTAAATTATACTATGATGATGTTTAAAATGTCATTAATAAGATTTATCTGTACTTATTATTGACAAGTATTATACCTTGTTCATTTATTTTTCCAGCTACTAGTATTGAAGTATGTTCAAAATAAAGATGTTTTTATGCGTTATCATAAAGCACATTTGACACGACGTTTGATATTAGATACGTCCGCTGATTCTGAAAAAGAAGAAAATATGGTGGAATGGCTTCGAGAAGTTGGAATGCCAGCTGACTATGTCAATAAATTAGCTCGAATGTTCCAAGATATTAAAGTCTCGCAGGATTTGAATCAACAATTCAAAGAGCAATGTCGAGCTGCTATTGCTGACAGCATCAATATCAAAGTATTTATTATTAAATGCTTCATAGTAGTTAACGATTATTTGATAATTAAATTAAATATTGGATTTAATATTATTTGTATTCATTATTTATTTTCTTGTTTTTCGAATTTACAAGTAGTAATCAATTAAATGCTAAATACAAATGTTGAGAAAACAATCTGTGATGGTGTGTTGCAAAAAAATACATTTTTTATAATTTATTTAGAAATGTATTCAACGATAAAATAATTGAACAATAACAAATATAATATAATTTAAAATAATTTTTTTTTATGATATCTTGTATATCTATATTATAATTTAACAGATATTCTGTATCTTATATTTTAATATTATTTAAACTATTTTTGTATTACTTTTATTATAGAATTATTTTATTAAATATTATGATAGTATTAAATATAATTTTTTTCTTGAGTATATTTTTTTTTAAAATAATAATTATATTTATTTGAAAACAGAAAGATAATCTTAATGGATTTAATTTTATAGATATTGAATGCTGGTGCTTGGGCACGAGGTAGTGAACGTGTTACCGTTAGTTTACCACTTCAATTGGAAGATTATATACCTGAGGTTGAAGAATTTTATAAGAAAAAACATAGTGGTAGAAAATTGCAATGGTATCATCACATGTCAAATGGCACAGTATGTTAAAGTTTATCTAATAATGCTTTTTTACTTTTATCGCTAACGTAAAAAAATTTTAATTCATATTTGTTTCAATAAATATACATTACTAATCTTCATTAGAATATTTTTTTAAAACTAAAATAATACATTATAATTTGTTAATGATAATTAATTAACATTTATAATTTATATTATAAAATAATATACAATGGTTTTAATAAGATTTTATGTTTATTTATGTTTTATTCGATAATAATATAAAATATGTAATTTATTGTTATAATAATAAAAATGATTATATTCACTTCTCAGTTATTTATATCTTACACAAATTTTTAAAAGAATCTGCATTTTAAATTCATTATTTTTTCATTCAAATTATTTATCAAATAAATTTTTTTTTAGTATTGTATAAATTTTTTAATTACATAATTTGTTATACTGCAATATTTAAATTTTTACCAAAGTTATTATTTTATTTTAACCTAAACAATAAACAAACTTTTTACAATATCTAATTCAATCGATCCTTCTTTAATTACTTTTGTTACAAATCGATTAATTAATAAATTATTGCAAATTGAATAAATTAACTTATTTTTTTTAAGAATAATTTAAACATTTTCTATAAAAGTATGGCTCTTTTATAAATGTAACTATTTAATGCAATAATTTTTACAAAATAATTACATGTACTACATGATTATTTTTAGATAACTTTTTCAAATCAAGTCGGCCGATTCGACGTGGATGTTACAACTTTTCAAATGGCCGTACTATTTGCTTGGAATCAACGACCTCTTGAAAAGATCTCCTATGAAAACCTTAGATTAGCCACAGAATTGCCAGATCCTGAACTTAGACGAACACTATGGTCACTTTGTGCTTTCCCAAAAATCAAAAGGCAGTTGATTGTTGCTGATCCTCCTGCTCACAGCCCCAAAGATTTCTCGCAAGCAACGAAATTCTGGGTTAATCAGGAATTCGCAATTGTGTAAGTAACAGAAATTTGTACAATTCTTATAATTTTATATAATTATCAATTAATAAAAAAAAAGAATTATAAATTATTTAACAACATTGTTGTGTGTAAAACATGTAGCTGATCATAATATTTGCCAAGACCCGATTTATTTATTTATTTTATCTAATTCTTCCCTATGGTTGGTATCCTCGTTTTTATGTTACTATTTTTAAAAATAATTGCATTGCTTATTTCTTGAAAAAATTCTTCTAATAAATACAGCGAAAATAGTATATCTTTCTTATTTATGTATACAAGGATATACATGTACTTTTTTGAAATCTAATTGATTATTTAAAAAAAAAAACAATATTTTGATACGTAAAAATTATATATCACAGTTGAATTTTATCTATTAATAAATAATATTGTTTTCACTATTCTTTTATGTAGAAAAAATGGAAAATTGCAAAAACGAGGGAAAATAAACCTTGTTGGTCGTTTGCAATTATCGACTGAACGTAGCAAAGAAGAAGATAATCAGTCTATTGTTCAACTTAGGATATTACGTGTTCAAGTAAGTGAAATTGGTAATATTATTTACATGCAGGAATATTTTGTGATTTAATAGAAAATTAATTGTTATTTTACAGGAAGCAATTATTAAAATATTAAAGATGCGAAAAAAAATTACTAATAGTCAATTACAAACAGAATTGGTCGATATATTGAAGAATATGTTTTTACCAAGTAAAAAAATGATCAAAGAACAAATTGAATGGCTTATAGAACATAAATACATTCGAAGGCATGACAATGACATAAATACATTTGTGTATATGGCATAACAATAATAATGCACAAAAATTGTTCAAATCGATTTTTGATGAAACACTATATTTTTGTAATAACTTGAGCTTTGCCTTATAAACTCAAGTTTGACATATGGCATATTTGTACTTGTAGTACAAAAAATCATGCTTGCTATAGAAAAAATTGTTTCATTACTGTTGGAAACGATGATTCTATTTTATCTTGACAAAAAAATCATGATGTACAAGGTTGCTTTAAAGTTTGAAAAAAAAAAACAAAAAACAAAAAAAAACAAAACAAAAAACAAAAGGAAAAAAATTTGAGTGAATCGTAAATAGATTTTCAAGGCACAAATAATAGCTTTACATAATTTTTACTAAATTAAATTGTAAGAAGTTCTGAAAGTCTGTATTTCTAGATCGTTTTACATATAACTGTGATTTTAAAATAACCATCCAAAATTTTCTTTCATTTAAAATAGAATTCAATATTTTTATGTAAATATATTTCATTCCCAGAAAAAAAATTATGTATTAATTAAGTATAATTAATTTTGTTATATATAAATTCTAAATTGTTATGTGATAAAAAAATGTGTATTAATGTAGATATTTTTTAATTTCATGTATAAGAAATTAATAAACTTTTTAAATATATTTATCTAATAATACACTTGTGGATAGGTTGTTAAAATATCATAATCAATTTTTTTTAATCATATAATTGTGAAAATATTTTTTTAAATAATGCATAATTCAATTTTTATCTGAATTATTTTGGATATATTTAATTTTATATAAATCACACTTTTTTTATTGGTCAATGTAAATAGTAAATTTTTTAAATTATATATAACACAAAAAAAAAATTATCTCCAATTTTATGTTAATTATTTAAAAATAATACACAATTTTTTCTCTGGGATTAAAAACTGTTTATGTATAAAAACAATATGTAACTGAATACAATAATGGAAATAATATGGCCTAAATAAGCACATAGGACACAAAAATAATTTTTGTAACTCTTGTGATACAATTTTATAAATTAATTTTTTTAAATGAAATTATAGTTTTTTAATTTTATTTACATGCAACAGATTTTTATGTTTTTATTACAGAATCTGATAATTTTTTATGGTTTATAGATAGAAAATAATGAATTATGAACAAAATGATATTTAATACTTTTTTATTTCAATTTCAATTCTATTGAAGATAAATCTTGTTGTTTTATTCGAATTGTACTTAGCTTAACAAGCACAGGATAGTATTAGCGACGATCAAAGAAATATAATTCCAGGGACTGTGTGTTAAAATAGCCTAAGTATGAATTTATGTATCATTGATCTTCGACAATGCAGTGGAAGCAATGATTTGTATAAAGCCTTTGTAATATGTAAGCGTTGAGAATATTGAAGTGTAAGAATTTAAAAAATTCAGTTAAATCATTTGAATTAAAGAAATAATATTCTTTTGAAATAATATTCTTTTCTTTTACTCGATGACTCTATTATTATAGTTTTATATTTATAGAAATAAAATTTATTTGTAATTAATTCTAAAGCGATCCTTGTCACAACAGAAAAACTGAAACTTTAATAAAAACTTTGGTTTTTCAATTATTTTTAGTTTTTAATTTTCAAAATTTACTTTTATTTGATATAGTTGTTTAAAAACTTCTTTATGTATTTAAAATAGTATTTACTATTTTCATTACACATTTTATTTTTTTTTTCTTTTAAATTTCATTTATTTATTTTTAGATGCTTATATTTTTATAATATATGATAATTTAATTTATAAACGCAAGTAATTTATACCCAGTTTATGCAATTTTGAATTATTCATAAAAAATGATATAGTATTCATATTAAATAATTTAACTTTTAAATAGTTTTTTTTAAATAATTATTTATTTAATACAATTAATTTCATTTTGTTAAACCACAATGCAGTAGATTTCAAATTTATTACACTCTAAGTAAGAGTAAAGAAAAATATCATCTATTTTTCTTTTCTTTACATTATACGTAGTATAAAAACATATATTGATATATTAACAATTAATTAAGTCCATTCATATATAGGCATTTAATGAACATTTGTTTTGCTTATTTTCACACGTAAATGACTTCTAAATATCTTTTCGAAATTTGAATGATGTTAGTTTACGAAATAAATATAACCAATATAATTATATATATAATAATTTAAAGTAATTGGAATTTTTTAAATTAATTTTTGTAAATATAATCAACATTCTTTTAGTTAAAAATGTATTAAGTAAACATATTAAGTAAAAAAAAAAAAACTAAAATTTATTTTGTCTGAAATTTTTATTTACGCTTTTAATATTAAAATAAGGGAACTTAAATTTATAGAAGTTCATTATTTTTAAACTGAAAAAATGATTTTACATATACAAAATTAGTTTTAATAATTAAAATAATAATTTTTTCCAAATAAAAATTGCATTTTAATAAATTAAAATTTAAATTCAATCAAATTTTCGATATATTCGAGCATACACATTTCAATATATTATTATTTACACATAGATAAATTAATTATATGGTTATGAAATATTAATTATTGTTTTGATTCTTATTTTTTTTTAATTCTATATTATAATAATAAAATACCAGAACCAACAATAAGTTATTGTTTCAATTGTTAAAATTTAATTGTGTAAAAAAATACTTAAAATATTTTTTTTATTTGAAAAATAACTGATAATAATTAGAAAAATGTTATTGGAATTTAAGCAATGCATTTTATTATTTCAAATTTGTTAATTTTAACAACTTCTGCATTACTTTAAAATAACTCTTTTTAAAACATTAAAATAATAATTATTAGTTTTTATAAAATTTATATTAATATCAATGAATATCGATTTTAACTTATATTCATTTTTAATACGATTCAAATAAATTTATTATTGGAAATATTTTTTATATTTATTTTTATTCTTACGTCTTTTATAAAATATTGTTTTTCATTGCAAAATAATTGACTGTGTAATGAATCTTAGTCATAAAACAAATTTTTTTTTTATATTTTATAAATTAAAATGCATAAAGAAGAATACTGAAAGTATCAATGAAACTCAAAATCTTGTATAATTTGAGGACTATTCTTTTATCAATTGTTAATTAATATACGGATTTAAAATATTTCAATATTAATTTATAATTAAGCAATCCTTTGTAATGTACTATTACTTTAATTAAATTATCAGAGATTTTATGAACACAATAATTAATATATCTATTTATATTCTTTAATAAAAGTTCATAATAAATGTATAAATAATAATAAAAAAATTTTTTTAACAAAAAATTCTATAACGCATATAACTATCTGTTAAATTAAACAAAATTATACATTAAAATTAAATTCTCATAATAAAATGTATATGCAATTATAAATAAATTCAAATGTATCAGTTATCTTAAAACTAAGGTACTTATTAACTTTTCACTAATTTTCATAATTCTTTATCCTATGACAAGACATTAAAATTAATAAATAAAACAAAATTCTTTAATATTTTCTTACTTATTTTTTCTTTTTTTTTTTGTGTGATAATTATGAATTATTGATTTACATAATTCTTTATTCCTTAAAACTAGTTAAGCTTTTTTAAACATTATTGATAAATATTTTTGTATTTAATTTTTATTTTAAAATGATATGTTTAAAATTATTTTGAAATCGCCCAAATAATAATCAATTTGATCAATTGTGCCTTTATGTATTTTACTTAATTCACTACTTTTATTAATAAAAAAAATTAAATGTTTAAGTGCAGATCATTACATACAATACCAAATTTTTAATATTATTTTATTCTCTAATTATCATTTGAATTACCTGAGAGTAATACTTAAATGTATACATCTTTAAGTATATAAAATTGAACAGTGGTATAAACTTTGTATTTTTCAGTAATATTTGTTTTGGCATTCCATACCTGTTCTTCAACTTTTTTTTTTATACTACACTGATAATAATAGTTAATGACAGTAGATCAATTCTAATTATTAACATCTTAATATTTTAGGATTTTTTGTCAATTATCCTTATAAAGAATAATAGTGTTCACTTTTTAAATGGACTATTTAAGTATTTTATGTATATTATTTATGGTAAGCCAAAAAATAGCCATGGGAAAATGTACATATAAACTTTTTTTTTGCTTCTTAAAATAGTTAATTTCTATTCATTTTTAATATTTTTAATTATTTAATTTTTTGTTGTAAAATTTACAGATTAAAAATATTGACAGTGACGACTATTTTTTTCACAGACAGTTTTAATTAAACTGTTAGATTCTAAAAAGTATCTTAATACATATATAAAATATATAAATTAAAAATTTGAAGTTTTTTTTTAATATATAATGCAAACCCTGATTATTTTATTAAAGCTTGATCTTGCTTAAAACAATTTTTATAAATCTATAAAATATTAAAAAATTGTATTATAATAGAATTAAAATATTAATAGTAATAAATATTAAGAATGTTCATTTTTATGTAATAAATTTTATTTTCTTCTAATTAATTTAGTCTGTAAATCCAGTTTTTATCATTTTAGTATGTATATAAGATATTTTTCTAGAAATAAAATTAATAAATTTTAATAAATATAAGTAATTTCAGAATCTTGAAAAATGTTTTACACATAAAATAATAATCTTGAAACATGATTAAAAAACTGAAAAAATAATCATATTTTTAAAGATAAAAAAAAATGTTCTTCATTTCAATATACTTTAAATTTTTGCACTTTTAATTAGTTATCACACACATATTAAATTAATGGTCTTCAGGACATCTAGTGTGTGGTAAGCGTCCAGCGCTTTTGATGGCATTTGCTGAAGATTCACAGATGGAAACCACAATACCTGGTTGATTTGTTGTTCCAGGGTGAAGCTCATGAATTTCTCCTATAACAAGTTAATTTAAATTTTTATAATATTAAGTATTATAAAGTTAAAAAATGTTTCAATAAACATTTTTAAAACTATAATTTTGCTTATTTTAATTAACTGCTTTCAAGTAATATTATGATGTTATCATTGTAAAATTATTTTTAAAAAAGTAACTGTTTTATAAATTTGAATGTATGAATAAATTGATTGTATTTGAAATCTAATCATTAATTTTTACTTTTATTAATCATTTTACTCAATTTTAAAAGTATATTTCATAAACATATTAATAGAATATTTTTGAAGTTATTTTAATAGTTGAATATAATATTTTCTACAATAATAATTAGAACACTGTTTAAAAGGAGATCAAGAAAATAAATTACTGTTCAAATCTAAATGTTAAATTTATGGATAAATTATTTCTTTTGTATTATTAAATATTTATTTATTATATTAATATTTTTATAATATTATTAAAGTAAATAATTGATATATATTAAATTTGATTTTAATTGAAAAAATATTTTTAAAAATGTATGTCAATTAAACAGATTAAAATTATTTAAAATGTGAATCTATGATTCTTAAAATAATAACATGTCAAATTTTTTGTATATTAACTAACCTGGAGTTAAATTAGCAATTGCTGCAAGTAAATCATGATTAACTAAAGGTTCATTTTCTTCACGTGGGATCCAACCAACGGGTGGAGAAGCTGGTGGAGAAATTAAGAACTGCTTATCAGGTAGTGGAGGATGCAAATGTCGATCTTCAATATCTGCATAAAATTTGCATTAAAAAATTTTTATTTTTTAATAAATTTATACTTTTGATCAATTATAAATCTAATATAAATTAATTTAAACAATTTTTAAATACAAAAAATATTTACATAATATTAAAAAAAAATTGATTAAAGTCAACATACCTATTGGCGTTACAGGTTGAGCAAAATAACAGTTAATGTCAGTATCACCAAAATGAGTTTGATGTAATTTTATCCTTGACTGGGCAGCTGCAGTTGGATTATTATAGTTAACTCTCATTCTTCTAAAAGATCTAAAGTATTGAAATGTAGCATCCTCTCCAAATTGCTTAAATAATCTTTCAATTTCCATCTATAAAATATGAATTATAAAACCTTAGAAAATTAAGAATTAATCAAATAATTGTATAAAGCAGAAAGTTTTAGTGCATACATTTGTATTATACAGCATATAATTAGAATCTTATATAAAATATGGAAATAATTAATATTATAGTTACATATATTTAATATCGTTGTACTCACTTTGAGATCATTACATTTAAAAACACGAGGATCTACATTTGTTACGATCACAGACATTGGTAAATCTTCATCATGAATTAAATCATCTAGGCTTCTTGAAGATCCATCTTCACGGCTATCCTTCAAACAGTTTAATTCCAACTGTTCAAAATTTGGATGAAGATTTGGTAAGCCATCTACTTCATTAATAATGATATTTTCTGAATCTTCCGAATCCTCATCTGTACTTTTGTGTCTTTTTTCCTCCATACTTTTAATTTTGATTTTTAAGGCTTATTTATCATATAATTATTATTAAGTAAGATGAAAAACTTATTTCACTCAATAACATAAATGTAATCATTCTGTTAAAGACAAAAAAATTGTATAAATATAAATAATTTTGTAAAATAAAACTTTTCGCTTAATATTAATTATTATATGTTTAATGTAATTTTATTATTTAAAGAAACTTTTTATATGTAAAATTAAAAAATTTTCCTTTCAATGTAATATTTAGGATTTAATAAAAATATTTTTATTTGTTAGATTCTGCTTTTATAATTATTTATGATAAGTAATTGGAAATATATTAAAAGTTTTTCAAGACTTATATATAATTTATTGAATAAAATAATATATGAACTGTCAAATAATTTATATTATTTTTTGATTAATTTAAAATTGATCGGCTTATATTGTGTATACTTGGATGAAAATTGTTATTCAAACTGTTTGTTGACATTGAATTAATTAATCCAATTGTATTGGAATGATGAAATTATTTGAAACTTTGTGTCAAAGAAAGCCAATAAACAAACAGAAAAACTTACAGAATACACAGCTTTTTTTTCTTGATATTAGACAGATTAAATCAATCTCAAATTTACATGATAAATTTATTAAATAATTTATACATATCAAAGTTAATAGTTTTAAGTAAACTGCATAATTGTTTTTATTATAAAATTCAAAATTTAAATGCATTTAATTCAGTTCTTTCATTGCAAGCTTTACCTATGTAGTTTTAATTGAAAAACTTAGACATTATAAATAAAAGAAGTTATCTTTGATTTTAAAATTTTAGAATTAATAAAAAATGTTTTAATTTTAATAACCTAAATACAGGATTTTTTGTCAACGCTTTTGTTATTATAAAGTCGGTATGTACAAGCAATTGCATTACATTTTTTTTGTTAAAAGAAGTACCACAGTAGAATAACCATTTTTAAGAAACTAAATCACAAATTTGCACACGGCCTTCAAACTTCTGATAGCTTTACTACAGATTTGACAGATTTTTATTTATTGCATTATTAGATTATCCCATTCTCACCTCTTCTTAATTAGTTATTTACAAATTTTATTTTTGGTTTTCTCGGAAAATTAGAGTAATACATGGTTTCAAGTTTTGCTAGACTCTACCAACTAATACCGTTCATTCGCACGTACTGACATCTTTCTGGAATTGAATAAAAACTTAAAACATTTCACACACTAATTGTTTTTGAAAACCTTAAAAAAGGAATTGTAAACCCTTTTTTTTTTAAATTATCGACTATAACGATAAACTGAATTTGCAAGGATTCAAGACATATGATCTTTCGATCATTATTTAATAAAGAAAAAAATGTCAATTCTCGTTATGGACAATTAGTATAGCTAAATATATATCTCATGATTATAATCTCTTTGATTTAAATTTTTTTGCACTCACGTACAGTGTGTACACGCGATCATAGACTTGGATGTAAGACTGTGCGTTCCGCGATTGTCACAACATGGAATTCAAAATGCCAATTCAAACACAGAAAAGAAATTATTGAAAAAAAAGTAAATACAAGATATTTTATGCGTTTAAATGATCATCCGATAAATTATTAGAGCACTTGTAATTATTTTATATAGAAATGAGTAAGCTGCACTTCGAAGCGATGACGGGCTTGTCTGGTAGTTTATTGAGCACAATAAAATATCTATTGTCCTTAATAAGTGAGTTGATTAAGCAAATATCAACACATCAACGTACATGAGACACCTGAGCCAAATGTTTGAACAGAGCTTACAGTTATAAAAGTATGATGTTAGAGTCCAAGCTTTGTCGCAAATAGCATTAAAATACGTTTAATTTTTAGTAAGAAAATCTAAAACAGACACGAATATTTATAAATCTTACCAGGTATTTGTACTTTTTTTTTATTATATTTTTATTTGCATTCATTTTGGTACCGTTTATCACAATTTTTTAACCGGTATCGGTCTACACTTGGTGGAACATTGTAATACATTTTTGAAAAAATTAAGTACATAATCAATAGAATTAGCGAATAATGATTTTAGCTATGAAATAAATAATAAATCGAAAGTATTTAAACAAAAGAAACTGTCATGATTAAAGAATTAGCTTTACAGTTGCAGGATCTTTTCCTTTATCTTTACTCGAATTAAAATCCTTGTCCACAAAAAATCAAGATGGACAGGAGCAAGTACAGCTTTTGATCCAACAAATCAGTCTAAGCAGTTTTAATTCATTTTTGAAATTAGATTTTTGTAATGCACAAAAAACTATTTAAATATAAAAAATATTTCATGCTATTGAAGCTTCTTGAAATAAATTCTTATAGCACACATGTAATATATTCAAATAAAATGATTAACAAAGTTATATTTTCATGAATATTGTTTATATAGTTATATAAGTATTTTTTTACTGATGGGCAATTTTCGTCACATCACGCACACACTTACAGTTTTTCACAGACGGGTCCCTTTAAACGAACTGCCAAAATACATAAATTTGGAATTCTTTTGATTTATGTCTGCTTTGTACGTCAATATCATTTAGACTGACGTCTTGGACGTGGAAAACTCTCCCAGTACCCGGTTTTCCCTAGGTAGGGCCATAAAACCGCACGTGCGGAAAACTCTGCCACGTAGATGTGCGATAACCAAGTAAATCTGGGACACATTATTATATTACCCTTCATTTTTTGCTTTACAATTTTTCATTATTTTAAGAAAAAATGTTAAACCAGCGCAGAAAGTCTTTATTGTTTTACAAAAAAAGTAGTAAACAACACAATGTGTTTCGAATTGTAAGAAGTGTATTTAAATAACAAACGAAGTAAATATTTATTTTATATAAAAAATTGACCAACCAAAACCTAAACATCTCAGCTTCACATAATATTTATAATTTATTGGATAAAATGAATCGATAATATTTCTACTAAATTTACAAAAATTGTACTTTATTTGATAACAAGATATTACTAAGCCTCTTTAATTTCTATGTACAATTTGCACTTTTAATATTTAATATTAAATTATGACTTTAATTGAATATTACATTAAAAATGAATTTCATAAAAAAAGATACATTTTATTGGTTTTAGTGTATTGAAAAAAAGGCAAATAATTTAAAATTATTATTATCGTTTCGATTCATGAAAAGCTAGAGTAATATATAAAAAAAACATTAATTGCATATATAATTTTAAAGCTTTTGTTTGTCTTTTTTACCGGATTATTTTAAATTAATTACATTATTTTTGTAAATATAAGTTTACTGATATATTTTTTTTCCAAAGTTTGCAGTTTAATTTGTTATTGCATATTATTAATAGAAATTTTAAATTACCGAAAATAACAAAAGTTAAAAGCATTAATAATTAAAAAATATAAATAAATAACAAGACAGGATAAATAAATACAAGGATATATTGCTAACCAGATTTATCTTATATAAAATATGTACAATATTTTTAAATTTATTTACATATCGAATTTAATAGAGGAAAAAGTTGAGGTTTGTGATTGTTTTGTTTCCTTCAAATGTAGGTGAATAATCATAAAAAAAATTGTTAAGTTTTTATTCTTCACATTCGCAAAAAAAAATATTTCTTTGTGTATTTATGACTGAATTTTATTAATTACACGTTGGGCCTTTGATAGGCTTAAATTTAATGATTGTATTTTTACTTTTAACAAATACATATTGATTAATTTTTAATTTAATTTAATTTAACTAACGATACCCTACCATATTCTTTTATATATATTTTTTGTTAATAATAAACATGTGGGCGTGCTGGAGGTTTAATAATATTATAATTATTACGACAATGTCAAGTTGATATTTATGGCAGTAGGAAGTTATCCAAAGTAAACAGTTTAATCTCTAGTCTGTAATAAACATTTTTAAATTTTAAATATTACAAACTGACAGTATTATTAAAATTAAATTATCATGGAGGCATTTATTTTAAGAATTAACTTCTACTTAACTTCTAATAAGTTTAGTAATTAAATAGAAGAGTACGCATAAAACAAATTGAGATATTACAAAAGGTAAATACTTGTTATTTGGGATAAATACCACGTTAAATAACGTTAAAGACATGTTTTTCAAGCTTTTACAATGTGAAATACCCTTCATGAGATATTTAAAGTATGTTTCCATGAATAGAATTTCGCTACGCCCTTGTTGCGGTCTTACCTTGTGAGCTTTGTAACAAAATTTTTAAAAAAAGCTTCCACGGTTTTTGTGAAAGATAGTGAAAGGAAAAAATTATTTATTGTCTGGCGATAATTTTCGTGAAAAAACAGATAACAAATAAATAATAATACTTGTTTTATTTAATAGTAATAAAATTAAAATTAAGTCTAAGGTTATAATTAAAAGTTTAGTGTACTTGAGTATTGGACGGAATATTTCAAATCCTGTAAAATCTAAAAGGAATCTAAAACCTTTGCGGTTGATTGCTACAAGGTAAAGAAAACGTTGTATACTTTATCAATAATTCAAAAAATTTCAGTAACAATAGAATTTATTTTTAGATTCGCGCACAACACAAAGGTAAAAAAAAGAACCTCTGCACAACGTTACGAAGTTAACGCGAGCAAAATTTTATTAGCCATCCTTTTGGGGAAAAGTTCACCAGGAATTCAATTTATTAAAAAAAGGAAAAGAAAAAGGTAAAAATCAAGGGTAAGCCAAGGCCGCAGGAATAGCGTGTAATCAGGAGATTAAGCGGCGGACTCCCATGGGGAATCAAAAATAACTGTCGAGCTTTGAAGCAGTCCGTGCACTAGGAGGTTGAAAAGCGTCGAAGGACTGGGAGGAAGCGGCCGAGATCCGATCCAAATGTCGGGATGCCCCAGGAGCGCAAGCAAAGGTAAAGTTGTGCGGGACGCGAAAAAAGACTCGGGGCACGGAATCTCGAGACAGACATTGTATTACGCGTGGACATAGTGTCGCCAATGGGTGCGGAATCGCGATGCGATGAAGAGACTCGCACGACGAGTTCGCAAGGCAATGAACAGCGTTGGCGCCGCCTCGGGTCTGCGTTCGCGTGGCGCGGCGCATCCGCAGGACGAGCAAAACATGTCGACATCGACGATGGAGGGATCGCTGAGCAAGTGGACGAATGTCGTCAACGGGTGGCAGTATCGGTGGTTCGTCCTCGATGACAACGCCGGCCTCCTCTCCTACTACACGGTGAGCCCGCTTTTTCGTTAAATTTTCCCCGACAAGTGTCGGGCCGAGCCACCGAGCGCTCGCCTTGGCCGCGCTTTTGAGGTTAGTGGGTTATGCAGCAGATCACCATAATCTCTATTTATTCCCATCGATTTTTGACCCCAATAATCGAAATTCGATTTTTTTATCCCATTCATCGCTTTTCACCCAAAATAGCCTGGTTATCGAGGTTTCATCTGCGTTTTACTTGCCAGCCAACGTACTTTCTACTTGTTTTGCAAGAGTATTTCCATTCAGCAATTACGTTTTTCGTTATGTTTTCCAGCAAGTTCAATCACCTTCTTTTCAAATTGTGTAATCTGGAATGCTTGAAATTCATCTATTTTTTAGATTGGATTATAGGTTCATTTTATTTTCTGCAGAACAAGGGTGTGAGACAATGAAATAATACTCATGGGAATTGTGATGAAAAAAAATATTATATTAAAAATAATGAAACTAAAGTTCTTGAAGCATTCAGTGTGTTTTAGAGTAGATAAGTATAAACGAGAGCGTAATAAATGATAAGGCCAATTAATCGTACTGCTATGCTCTCAATGTTTAAATTCATTTATCCAATTTATGATATATTTTACTTCAATTTATGATTGCACAATGGTTTATTTAATTTTATAGAGGAGTAATACAAAATTTATGTTAAGGAATTTTAATTAAAAATTAAATTATGTGTAGTTTATGTTGCTAATGTCTTTATTTTTTTTCTTTCAATAACTTTGTATTTTATATTTTTTATTTCTTCTCATTAAGACTCATTTATTTACAGTTGATACTGGGTATCAAATATGTACATAGTTTATTTTAATTTTTCTTACAATAGTGTTGTGAAAAATGTATAAAATTATGATTAATGTCTATTCGATTTTACTTTAAATACTTTACAAAATATTTCATTTTGTTTAGAAAAGCTAATGAAACAAAAGCAACTAAAACACATATTATTCATTTAAATTAGAATATAATACTAGTTAGAATAATAATTTTTTATTATAAATATACATAGTCTTACATAATTTGAAACTTGAAATTAAACTGTTTAAAATAAAGTTAAAATTAGTAAAAAAAACTTGATTTATAAAATTAAATTGAATTAAATATTTTATAAATAATTATTTTTTTAAATTATTATAACAAGTCAGTATTTACATTAAAATATTTTTAGTACAATGTAAGTTATTTGTATATTATATACAAAAGTTAAAGAGATATATAATCGAACCAACATTTTTTATAATATAATAATCATGTGAATTATTTATTACTATTCATTTGGAAGACAATAATTATAGTTCTTCCATATGGTAGAAACACTGAATTCGCTTACAACTTTCATTCAATTTTTAGCTTGCTTTGGTTTTTTCTGTTTTTTTATAATTTGTTCTATAGAAATTGTAGAACAGAACAAAGTTTATTACAAGGTTGATAAACATAGTAATAACTCCCCACCTTGGTACTTTACAAGATGGTATTAGAGCTTGCATTGTATGTCCCAATAAAATGAAAAATTGAACCTAAAAAATAATACATATAAAACAGAAATATGGGTAGCGACAATATTAAGTTTATTATTAAAGACAAATTATTATTTTAATACAATTTTGTACATCATGTAAAAATATTTTGCTCAAAAATTTTTAATGATATGTTGAGCTTCATTTTATTATATCAAATCATTTTTAGATAATAATTATCAGTTTATCTATTATAAAAGTATATATTGATAAATATTAATATATATGTTTTTTTATTTAATGTTTATGTTTATTTGATCTTTATGATCAATTAAAAATTCATTCATAATTAATGCATTTTTTAAGTTTTAAATCAATTTATATATACTGTTAAAATAACATAGAATTATTGATTACTTAGCTTGTGGATTATACAAAAAAATACTATCTTCATTTTTATGATGATTGAATTTTTATAATTTTTATCAAATTTCATTGATAATTCTACTAAAAAATGTTTACATATTCAACAAATTGTTTAAATATAATTAAAAAGTATTTACAATGTATTATATTAAGACATAGCTCTTATATCTTAATTGTTTGATTCAATTTAATAATAGCTAATAATTAATAATAGCTAAAAAATACATGTATTTTATTTTTTATATTTTTTAATTAAGTACTGCAAAATAATTGTATATTACATATTATATACTACTTACCATTTGCATTATAGTAATGTAAGGCTTAAAAGGATTAATAAAATTCTTAATTCTTGGCCCTTGACTACTGAGTAGATAGTATGTGTACATTATAACGTGTACAAATGAATTTAAAGTAACTGGGAATAAAGTCATGCCACCAGGATAGAATTTTGTAGACGAATGTGCCAGATAAATAGTCGAAATATGATGATACAGATGAAGAAATGAAATTTGTCTATTTTTTTTCCTTAATACGAATACGACTGTCTCACTTAGATCAATAACTTTTAGTAGCAATACCCAATAGAAAAGATTTACAATCTATAATAAAAAATAAATCGAAAAGATTCAAGTATTTCTTAAGTAGTACAACATTGATTAAAACATTATGTAATTAAAAGTTTTTTTATAGCAATAAATCAATATAAAATTTATTTATATAAAATATAAAACAAATTAACTATAATATAATGCAAGAAAATAAAATTTCATGTTAGTTTTTATTCTTTTCTACTATTTTTTAATAGTTTTTTATATCCATTTAAAGTTGTTTAAAAGTAAAACAAATTCTGATGAAAATAGATGACTTGCAATATAATTTAAGATATTAGATATTTTTTCTTCCAAATTTATTATAAGATTTCATTATTTACAATTCATTTGACGAAAAAATTAAATTATCAATTCAATGAAGGCTTTAGAAAGTCATTTCATTGATAAGCACTTATGTCACTTTCCGTCGCATTCAGAATATTTGATACTCATTCCTTATTTATTTAATCTGATTTAATATTATTGACTATATAAATAATAATTCATTTAATAGATTTTTTTTGAATTACTTTTTCTTTCTATAAGTTGAAGTGTTATATTAATGATAGAAAAGTATATAAAATACATGTAAGTAAATGTCGACATAGAAAGAGATGTGTACGAAATCATATAATAAATTTGTTTGAATTTTAATCATTAATACTTTTATTCTTTTATAAATATTTTATTGGAAAGAATTTGAAATTTTTCATGTATAGTAAAAAAGAAAAAAATGCATCGTCGTTTGTGATATGTTTTTGAATCATTCGCTTACATTATTTTATTAATTTTATTATTTTTTTTTACTATACAAAAAAATCAATAAATATAAGTTAAATTCACATTGAATCTAGTCATATCTAAAATTTCTTTATATTTTAATATTTTATTATTGTAATTTAATATTATATTTGAACTAGCATTAAAAACCAATACTTTAATAATTGAATCATCAGTTGATTAGACATTAATATTGTTGAATTATATTTAAATAATCATCCTTATTTTTCGTATAAATATAAAATAAATGATAGATATATGTAATAAAATCAATTAAATTCACTTTCAAATTTATAGATAAAAAAGATTGTTTATTGTTACGCCATTAACAACAATAGCATATGTACTTACTTTCATAGGATTGCCATGATACGATCTATTAATTTGCACACAACCAAGTCCTATTTCGGTAAATAGACCATAACTTATAGATGAATAAACTATCCACGCATTATAAATTATCTGAAATATATTGTAGTATTTTATAAAAGTTTTTAAATTGTAAGGTTTCCTTTTCTCCATATAGTTTGGTCCGGACCGTAGCACAAAATATAGATAAAGAGCAAATGTCAAATAAATGACACCTTCGTATTTGATAATCAACCATTCCTTCGTCCTTTCGTCTGCAATTTACGTAAATGAATTTCAAATTCTTATAATTTGATTTATTTTATTGAGATAGTATATGATCATGCATCAACAAACATCTTTGATTTTGAAATAAAAAAAAAAAGAAGAAGAAAAAACTCTTAAAATAATGTTAGCTCTGCATTTGTAAATCTTTTCTTAAAACAATATTTTATACACGTAAATAAATATTTAAGGATCAGTTCAATGTCAAAAATCAAGATTATATCTTATTTGTATAAAAAAAATTAAATTATATCTTTTATTAATTAATATTTTATTAATAAAATTAAATAATATATATAATCAACGCAATTAATATCACCAATAAAGAATTGATTTAAATGAATGTCAAATATGTGTTTTATAAATAATTTTAATGTTTAAATATTATTTCTAATGTATAAAAATAAATAAATATTTGTCAATAACTACATGCGCAAATTAATTTATCATATTTTCAAATATTTTAAAACATAGTTTAAGTATAATGAATTCAATAAGAATATGTGTATCAACAATAAACACTTTCATTACTATTTGAATATTATCATTGATATTGTTACATGCCGTATAAATTATTTTATATCAAATTATTACTGACTTTAAAAAATATTTCATATACAAAAAAATAATATATTTAACATAAATGAATCAGTTCGACAGTACATAAACCTCATAATAGCAGTTCAGTAATATTTTGAGTGCCCAAATTAATATTTCTGAAGGAAAACCACTAGGATGATAGACATGTTTTATTAAAAACCACATGTTATTTTCAGAAAATCACTATAAAATAAAACAAAAAATTGACACTTTTTTTATTTTATTTATTTTGATGTTACATTCTTTTACTAACAATAAAAAGTGTTTTTATTTTACCCTCGACAGTACTTCTGTAGCTCTCTAACCACGCGTCCATTGTATATCAAAAATTTAATAAATATTAGATTAAAATATGAAAAATATAAAAAGTCTTATTTGTTTTAAAAAGGACTATGACAGATAATTTCAATAATACATTTTTCGTATTGCACATCGGCCGTCAAAGAGTAGGTAAAGAGTAGAATAAAGCTCCCAAAAAAGCTTAAAGCGTATTGCGAACACTTCGATAGCCGACGTTTGACTGGTCAATAGTCTAAAACTTTTTCGTTTTTTAATTCATCCATTCTTATTCGTATAGCTGCTGTATTTTTTCCTTTTTTTTTTTGAGGTACTTTTTAACGTTAATGAAAGATATGTTGAGCAGACTTGTAAAATAGAATTGCATTTGCATTCATTTTCTTGAAAAATAATATACGCTAAAGCGTGAATTTATGTGTTGTACATTTTACAGAGAGAGAGAGAGAGAGAGAGAGAGAGAGAGAGAGAGAGAGAGAGAGAAATCAAAATATCGGGGCTCTAGAAATTCATTTTTATAAAGTAAGCAATATACATACAGAAATTTTATGGGCCTTATAAATCATGCATAATACTAATAGTATTTGACTCATAATTTTTAACAATATAAAAAGTCCTGGAAAAGTTTTAAATGATTAGAACTAAAAAATGTTGCAAATATAAATTACGTAAAATAATTAAATTTGACAATTTTTATGGTATATCTAATATTATTTTGAAAAATCTACAATATATATTGGACATTTGTCAACAGCTTTTAGATATTTATTGAATCAATATTGAAAAAATAATTAATAGTTGTGGGCCAATCATTTGATCTATAAAAAGATAAAAAAAAAATTTCTCGCAATTTCATTAAAATTATGTAGAATATTAATACATGATTAATAGTACTTTATTTGCAATTTTTCATATGGCATATAAAATTTATTATGTAAAATGATCTATGAAATATACAGGTTTATGTACATTTTTCGAAAGTGATATTTTTAAATTGTTTAATTTAAATTCCTCTCTCAATACAAACGCCATTACTTTGACAACGCTCTAATCATTTATTTTCAAAACAATATCATTAAAATAATTAACGAAAATATTTTTTATTTATTAAACAAAATTTCCAATTATTATAGTAACTGAAAAGTAAAATTAATGTATAGAAATGCGAAACCAATCTTTTACCTTTAAACTTTCTGAGTTATTTTATCGATTATTTTCATAGAAACGTCAGGATTTAAATTAATAAAAATAACAAAAATATTCTAGAAAAGAAATTTGACAAATATTTCAATATCAAATTAACTTTTAATATACTCATATAAATTCAAGTAATTAGCATAAGAATGTTTCTATGAGTTGTAATGGACATGCCTTGTTAAATATTTTGGATAACAAAATTAAAATAATTTATTACATCATTTCAATACAACTCCATTGTTTATTATATTCTTAAAAATCTTCTATAATATAACAATAATATTGTCATAATTATCATTTTAATACAAGATCTGCAAAATTCTTTATGCCTAAAATTTAGGTAGTATATTAGAAAATATTGTTTTAAATTTTTTGAATTTATGTCAATTAAAGAAACCTAAAAATGTTTTTAAAATATTTGTGGTGTAAAAATTAGTAATTAAATATTAAGATATTTGTGTAATTTATTATTTAAATTGTTATTTCTCTTTTGTATACATATTCATATTATGTAAATAATTTTATCGGTTATTGTATCCAATTTTTTGTATCCAAGTCAATTCTTCTAAATAATATTATTGATGATAATTTTTGTAAGTAGTAGTTCACATCCTTTGTCTTCTAATTTCAAATATTCATATTTTTTATTATATCTTAAATAGTATAAACATAGATGCTATCTTCAAGATTTTTAATATGTTTTTATACTATATTATTTTAGAAGTGTAATTTATTTTTTATTATAAATATTATTATAAATACTGTATTGTAAACAGTAATAAATGTTAGTTTTAATATACACTTTTTTAAATTAAAGTATGTAAAAAGCATAATCAATATTCACACTCAGAATTTAGTTCTTGACCTTTAGCGAGTTCACACTAAATGTCGCTATATATTATTGAGGAATTGAAATGATCTAAATTTGTTAAAGTTGTATCAGACCGGTACGATCAGTCATTCTGTCTCTGCATGTTGAACCTGATTTAGTAATATTTCGAGTTACAACTGTCTTTTCTACAATGATTTTATTATTATATTTTTAATTTAAAATTTTTAAAATTTGTTATTAAATTTTAAAAGTTAAACAATACTTATTAAATTGTTTATTATACGGAAATAATCTTTAAAGTTTTTTTGATATGTAATAAAAATTAAGTTATTCATGATTTCTTATGTTTTTTCTACTCGATATACAAATTGTGTAATATTTAAGAAAATTAATTTAAACAGTAACCAGTTTTCAAAAATTATTTTAATTATTGAACTCAATTGGAATAGCTATTTTTTTATCAAAGAATTTTTTTTGATTTGATGTTTAAATATAAAAGAGTTAAAATAATAGTAAATAATATTAATATATATGTCAAAAAAAATTTTAGAATAATTTAGTGTCAAAATCATTTCAATATACTTAAAAATGTTTTTTTAAGTCCTGAAACTAAAAAAGTGTTTCGTTTTTAAAAGTTCAAAGGTGAAAATGGTAATTTTCTTTGTTTTGAAGAATCCAAACGATAAAAAAACTATATATGTCGTTCTAAATTTAAAGCATGTTTTTAATTTACTATTCCTAATTTATTTTTAAAAAATAAAAAATATTTTATCTTATAAATTAAAAAAAAATTAATTCCTTATTTTAATTGTAGAATTAAAAAAATAGTGTTAATTTTTTTTTTAAATTAGAAGAGTAAGTAAAATTATACAATAAGGATTAGTTATTTATAGTTTGAGAAAAATTTTTATTATTAATAAACGTAATATAAAATAATTAATTTTTTAGTCGATAAATATCAAATAAAACTAAATCATATTTTAAAAAATATATATAAAAATTTATATCTATTTGCTTTCTCTATTTCATATTTAAAATTAAAATAATTTTTATATTTATAATGTAAGAATAAGGAGCTTGGTAGTTATAAATAATATTAAAAATATATAAGCTACTCAAAGACATTTAAGAATACTCTTACAAACGGCATAAAAGAACTCTCAAATTCGAAGGAAAAAGCCAATAAAAATGTACGAAATGTCATTAGTAATTAACACATAATTACAATAATTGCTCAAATTATCTGATCATAAATCTACGCATATTTCATTTTCTCCTTCCTTATTTCTTTCTTACAATCACTCCTACTTTTCTTTTTTGAATCAGTTATATGACACTGAGAATAGAATTAAATCTTTCCATCTATTCCACTTGAATCTTTTTAAATTTCTTATACTTATTTTGATCATTCTCTTCATTTATCTATTTTGGATGTATATTTCAACTTCTTTTATTCTCTTAATAATAATGTAATATTATTGCTGTGACAATATAGTTGTTATCATAACTTTGATACTACCTTTATACGATGAAAGTTTTTATTACGATTTTTTTATAGTCAAATAAACGTGCTCAAATGACTTTGTCAATTATTTTGAAGTATCAATTTGTCGTCGAAAGTGTTCTCATATATTGAATATATGTTTTTAACGCATATGGACATATCTTAAGGCTCAACTCAATTGTACTTTTCTCGAATACTGAAATTATCTGCCGATCAACCACACATTTGTCTATTAGCTGTATTTTGACTGCACGCATGTGTATGTAAAATTACTATATTTCCTTACTTGTATGGGCCTGGATCACAAAGTTTACCAGGGGTAGGTTTTCTCGCATATATGAAAAATTTCTATGTTGCATCTTCAAATGTCCAATCCGACTTGCTAATACAAAATAAACAGGATCTAGATAAATATTAGTTTTCGTTACGAAAGAAAGGAAATAGCTTTAGACAAAGAATGAAAATTAGCAACATACCTTATCTAAAAAATAAAAGGGGATCTTCAAATTTAAATAATATGGTAAAACTTAGTCAGAGAAATATTTATTTTACGTGGTAACATTCAATGTGCTTAATATTAAAGTTTTTACTTTAATATTGCAAATATTTAATTAATGTACTCGTTATTTTAAACTATAAAAAGTAGTTTTTTTCATATTTTTTTTTGCAGTAAATATATTTGAATATAAAAATGTTGAGAATGTTTAGTAGAATCTTCTACAACCAACTCTATGGAAACACGAACATTTGAATATAAGAAATATTCACGAAGAGTACAAAGAGTTCAATACCATGAATATCCTGGTTATAAATTATATTGATAAAAGCAATGTCAAATTAAAGATTTGGTACTTTAAAACCATTGATTGAAGAATTAAAGAACTTGCATTGTTGAAATTTTAAACAATCTGTCAACATTATTTTCAAAGATTTTTTTAAAATTTTAGTGGATTTCGAAAAATTAAATTTTTTTATAAAAAAATGTTCTGTTTAACAATGATATCTAACTATAAAAACCTCATAAAATCCATTCTTATTGGATACTCTACTTAAATTTTTATGTCCATGAGCCAGAAAAACTGATTTATCCAGCTCATGTCATGTAAATGGTAAGGCAAGACCCATAAAAGTACATCATAATCGATAAAAACCCAAGGTAATGTCACTAGTTTGCTTTGATTATCGAAGCGTGAAACATTATGAATTTATTTTACTATGCCAAACTAAAAAAAAAACTAAAACAAGTAATATTATTTGAATTTTATCTGTAATATTCATAATGTCAATGACCAAAAAAGTGTTGACTTATGAACTAAAAATTTAACCTATAGCATTTCTTAGACACTGTACTCTCTTGATTTATTTCTGTCGAAATTCTGGTTACGACCGAAAATCAAAAGGTGTTTGCAGGAATATCTCCTTTTTTTTTAATTAAAGGAATAAAACCAGAGGTAACTGAATACTGAAAGCAATAAAAGCAATTCCTTAAAGTAACATTTTAAACTGTTTTAACGATTGAAAAAAAATGTTTTCACGTTTATTGTATGGAGAAGGTAGTATTTTAAATGGAATTAAATAGATTTAGAAGAGTAAATAAAGATTTTAAGTGTGTAGTAACAATTCCTAACACTTTGTTAAATTAGTGGAATATATTAATATTGTTACTATTATTTAATTAATATTATATTTAAACTAAATTGACCGATAAAGGTAGAATTAAATAGACTATTATGTGAGTAATGAAAGTGAAAAGGGGAGAAGAGATGAGGAAGAAATAAGAAGAGCTACTTATTCTAATCATGATTATTAAGTGCTTTGATTGAAAGATATATAATAGTATTTAATTAATGGTTGACAACCATCAAAGTTTTACAAATTTTATTTTTTATCCATTAAATTATGTTTGTTTTTGTCGTAATATTTTTAGAGACAATCATCTTTATAAGATCTCGTGAATCATACATCTTTGTACCTAATTATAATTATGTGACAATCTTAACGAGTAATTTCCCTTGTTATTTTTAAGGAGATAACTTTTCACCGGATATAATTACGTATTTAGAACAATATTTGTAATTTAGAGGGGAAAAAATATACAGCTTTACCTAGATACAGTTTTTAATTTATGTATTTTTTATTCACATGATACATAGTTTTGATAAGTTTTTTTTTTGTTCTTTGTGTCAGATTATGTAAGAAAAACTTCATTGATATTGAATGACGCAATTTTTAAAATATATCATGAATTTGCTTGATATGAAATATTTTCCATAGTTGATGACTACAGTCTGTGGTACATCTATAATATTATAAATGATATTAATTATTTTTACAACCGTCTTCGGTTTCTTCTATGAGTACTCAAAGTAGTCATAAAAGTAGTTTATTAAGAAGTTACTGAATATATTGTTCTATTATAATAAATGTTCATAATTTAGTAATGAATAATAAAACATAATAACGAATTTGTTCAATAAAATGTTTTTTACAATTTTTTTATAAGATTTTTAATAATCTAACATATATGTATTAGATTATTAAAAATCTAAATATTACGAAATGTGGTTCTAACATATACATATTTTGATTAAATTTAAAAATGAAATATTATATATATATTAGAAAATATAAAGTTTAGTTGTACAGAATACATCAATTATAAGTTTATAATGTGAAATTTATATTTTTTATAATATTATACCCCTACGCAATTGTTTAGTTATTATTGTTTATAGGTAAACAATTTTGTTATACATTATATTTTTTATAATATGCTTTTCAATTTTTTTTATACATTTACAAATTGCATTTACGTAAATATTTTCTAGTGATGTGTATATAAATAAATTTACTCATAATATGATGTAAATGAAAATATATTTAAGAAATCAAAAACCAATAAATATATAACGTTTACAGAAATAAGATGCAATATAAAATTTTTGGAGGTATTCAAAAAACATAAATACATGTCATTATAAATGTTTTTGATACAGCGATATAACAATAGATATATCATAAAATAATTTTGAATTTTACTATTTATTTAAGCGATGGTTTATATTAAATTTTATTAAACCAATCACCAATTTTTGACATACTTTTAGTAAGTGAAGATAAATTAAGAAAATACAAAAGTAAAATTTCGAGTTACAAAGTGAACATTAATAAGTATTTTTCGTCGGATACACAATGTTTACTTACTTCTTATATTCCAGTGGGTCGATATTTATATGATTAATACAAAATTTGAGAATAACAGATAAAATAGTTTTACAATTGTAATATTATTGTTATAATTATACTTAGATGCAATTTATTGTTTTACAATATTTATTTAATATACACTAGTCGAGAGACTCACAATATTATTGAGCTGATTTTATTATTTTTTATACATATTTTTGTACTGTACTATATTTTTTAATGAAAGAAAAGTAGATGAAAAAAAAAAAAATTTTAGGTATATCATTGAGGAGTTTATAAATATAGTAAAATTGTTACGATTGAACAAGCATTTGGACAACTGAATTAATTGATACTAACGATTTACATATGTTTAGATTTGCTTGAATATATACATACATGTGCATAAATCATATATTATAGCGCAAAAATGCACATGGAAACGAACAAATGCTTTCGTTGCATAAATTAATGGAATATATACGCATTATATTTATAAAACAAAGTTTCATGTAGTTTCATGATAATATATAAATGCTTTAAAAGAAATATTCCAAAGAAAATCTGTAAACCTATGAATTTGAAAAAAAAAAATATTAAATAATTATCTATTATACATTATTTTTATTTTACAATTTATATATATTGTAATACATATAAGTAACTTACTATCAAAAAATACGAATAAAGAATAAAAATTAATAAATTGTAGCAAAATCAAGAAATATATATAAGATAATGTAAGTAATAATTAAATATAAAGGTAATTATGATTTTTTGAATACTAATAACAATTATTTTATGAAAAAATAGTCGACAATATTTTCATAATCAGAAGAATAACATTAAAAAAATTACTAAAAATCTGATGCTTATTAAAAAATAATGTTTTTATAATGGAGAAATGTACGAGTACGGTTTTAAAATAATAAGAATGAAAAATTATGGAAAATAATTAATCGTCACGACTATCATTTCCGTACATTAAAAAAAAATTCACGAATTTTTTGTTTTTTGTAACTACGATCATAAAGCATTCGTTTGACCGATTTCGATATTTAGTCGTAATTTAATGAAGTACAAGCCTTAAAGAAAATTGTATTTTTATTTTCCTTTCTATTTCTAGATACATTCACACAAATATGTAAGTATAAAAGATGATGAAAATAAAAATTGAAATTGAAAAACGAAAATATAATTTATACTATCAAAAATATTTATTCAAATCTAATATGTAATTTACAATGTAAAATAAAATATATTCAATTTTTTCATAATGGTTTTTTTTTTAAATAAATTATTTAATATTTAATAATATATAAATTAAAAATAAGGTAAATTCAAATATACGATTTGATCGAATACTCTTTTATTCTCTTATGTGGGTGTCGAATTTTTGTAATTGAAATACAAAGTAGTATTTTATATACATTTATATTTAATTAACAATTTTTTTAAATCACAAAACTTTTTATGATTTATTATAAAACATTACATATAAGAACATATGACTATACAAAATTATATTAAAATTTAAAGGAATGTAACATTATTGTGAAAAATTATAATGCAATACACTGATAAATTTTTCTTTTTTTAGAGGGACTTAGGAATTTTTGAATCAAGAAAAAAAACAATATGTTTTGTATATCTTTTGTAATATTTATTTAGGTATTTATTATAAAAAAGTAAATTATGATTTTTTTGTAAATTATCAATAAATTTTTTTTTTCTTCTTAAAAATAAGTTTTTCTCCAGATGAATACGCATGTATAAGTACTGTAGATTTATTTTTACCATTAAATTAAATTTCCTGTTGTACTATATTGTTATTAGTGACTTTAAAAAGTATTGAAATATATTCAAAAGTACTTATTTATAAAATTTGTTTATTTATACTGTATATATATACAATGATTAGCTTGATTTATTGCTTAAAAATGAAAAAATAATGCTAAATATTTTATTTTTTTTCTTGGTATTTCATAAAAAAGTTATAAAATATTGGTGTAAAACTACACATATGTTTCTTTATTTAATAATTTATGACGATAAAAACTATTCTTTAAATGAATTGTAAACTAATATAAGAAAAAACTCATAGAATCTTCCAATAAACATTTATTATTAATAATTATTCATATATTATCTATTCTAAATTATTGATTAACAATTTACAAACATAAAATTAATCAGAAGGATTTTTCATATGAACATAATACTTTTTATAAGATAAGATACAAAATTAAGTCTTTTATACTTAATTAGTTCTTGAAAATATTTGTTTTTCAAATACTTTATATATGTTTTTGGACAAATGTATTTATGTTAATTCAAAATGATTCATTAATAATTACAAGTGCAAAATTTATTACCAATTGTTACATGTATATAATTTTTTATGATCAATACAATGTAAAATATACAAGAAAAAATCTGCACAATCATGTAGTTTTGTATTTAAAAAAATATTTTTTTATGAATATACTTATGTTTACGTATTTAGCATAATATGTTAAGGTAAATTTATCGAATACATAAAATTATTGCTTTTATTGAAATTTTGAAACAATTTTTGTAGTATAATTAATATTTATATAGCATCAATATACAATATAATTTGGAAAATTATTATAAATTTGTTTTTAATTTTCAATTATTTTTAACTCCTTAACAATAATTTGTATTCAGAGTATCAATGGATTTTTGAAGAATCGAGAATGTATTTCTTAATTAATTAATTAATTAATTAACTCGTAATTTTTCTTTACAAACTTAGCCTTTTTTATTTACTTTATTATATTTTTTTTTTTTTTTTAAATATTTACCTCAATTTTTTCACATATACTGTACAAATTGTCTGAAATTCTGATATCAATATTTGCTTCAAAGATCCTTTCTACATTTCTGTACAGCACTTTGAAATATTTTGTGAAAATACGTATTGGTATTATTGTTTTCATCCAATTATTAAATATTATTTTTAGCTAATGAATCATTCTTTAGTTATTTGAATTTAATTCTCACGTCACTCTAAATAAAAGGTTAATTATAATGCTTTACTTTGTTAATGTGAACTGTGCGTTAATATCAATTAACATAATTTTCATGTATCTGTTCATCTGAATTTCGTAATAAAAGTTTTTTAATCCCAGGGTACAGTGCAACAGCTCCTTTTAAGATGATTGAATCGAACACACCTTAATTCATAAATGTTTACACGTAAATTGACGATGTCAATGAAATTCTGAATTAATAATTCATTGTAGGAGGTTTATACTTATCGCATTACCAACTTGATCAACCAGAGCTTTCTATCAAGACGAGGTGATAACTCGTACGAGGAGACATGATGATGTAAAAATATATACTCGTGATTATTATAATTGCATAAGTAACAATGATAACAGTTGAAAAATGAGTATTATCAGCGATGAAAAAATTTCGTTTAAATAATACTTTTATTATTTTGACTACCTTTCCACTATTGTATATAATGTATTATTTATTAATCCGTAATTATTATTTAAATTGATATAAAATTTTGACATTTATCAGTATCATTATTTATCACAGAGAACTTGAATTGTTCATCCAATAGAAAAATGAAAAAAATCCAATAGAAGATTAAAAATAAATACATTTTACCTGTTAAGGATAAACTTAATTAACGAATAAAAACATTTAATATTCTTACCAAAGTAGTAAAATTAAGAGATACTATTTGTCGTTGTAGAGCAAAGAAAAAATGATGAGAGGGGCTCGGCGTGGGTGTGTAAGGTTGAAAGGTGCTGTAATCGGCATCGACGACGAAGATGACAGCACGTTTACAATTACAACTTCCTCGAGCAAGGACGATCCCAAAACTTTTCACTTTCAGACACGCAATGGTGAAGAGCGTGAACGATGGGTTCGGGCCCTCGAGGATACGATACTTCGGCACTCAAACACGGTAAAGAAAAAGTGCAAAAAATACAAATAAAAAAATAAAAAAACAAATATTACCTCATCTACAATTTGTATGCATTTTCAGAATTAGATTGTTTTTAAAAGTTTTTTCATTTAACCAATTTGTGGAAAATTAAAGAAAAATTTTTTTTCTTTTTTTTGCAAATTTAAATACATGATATAAATGAATAAAATATTATATAAAATATTTATTGCATAAAGTTTTAATTATATTTAATGGAATGTTTATATACTTCCATATTTGTAGGAGTAGTGAAATGTGTAGAAATCAATAGATGTACAATTACTTTAAAACTCCGTTTTAAGAATACAGTGTGTGACAAAGAAAGAAAAATTCTAATATATTAATTTATTTTGCACTTGAATAGATTAAAAGAACAGATCGATATCGATCATTTTTAAAAATTCTGTGTAAAACATTGAGAACTTGCATCGCACTACTTAAATAAGTAAATTATTGATTAATGCTTTTTTCCCTGGACTTTCAGCGATGGGATCCCCGAAAACCACCGCCGAAACATGATTTTGATCGTAAAGTTGCGGAAGCGGATGCCTACCTCCAGCTTCTCATCGAGCAAATAAAGTTTATTGAGCAAAAACAAAAGAGCCTCGGGGATGAGAACGAAGAAAAAACTGTTCGATATACCCAAATCTTGAACCAAGCCAACGCCATGCTGAATTCTGTTAAACATGCCATTGTTCAACTTCAAATTGCCAAGGCATGTGTGCAAAATACGCATGCCTCTTATCGAGTAATCAGGACATTTAGTTTTTTTTATTTTTCGATTTAACTTATAATTTTATCCTATTTTTATTTTATTATTTTTATTTCACTCCATTTATTTTATTATTAATTTAATCTTATTTTATTGATTTATTTATTTATTTATTTATTTATTACTTTTAATCGAATATTAAATTATTTTTCTAATTATTTATTGAGGAAATGTGCAGTGCGTGTTTGTATGTATGTTTGTGCGTCACTGTATACATGTGCTATACTAAAATTTAATGGAAGAATATTGTAATATTTAAAACGAAAGTATTATTGCTTATCAAAGTAGAAGTTCAAGATTTGTACAATTTTGTCATTTAAATATTATAATAAACAATTTAATTTTTAGAAAAATTTATAAGAATTCGAAATGTAATTTAAATATTAAATATTCACTTTTAATTGAATTAGTTATTATTAATTTATTTATATAATGTAAAACGTTTCAAATATTAAAAAATATTCAATAAAATACTATTTTTATTAATTTGCTTACTTAATGTATTTCATTTAATCTAAAAATATTAATTATTGTTTTATTCCGATAAATATTATTCGATCCTCTAATTTACTTGCTCCTAATTTTGTTTTGTTAATTTTCAGAATACTGCTATTCCTGTTAATGGTATATATACGGGACCAATCGACTCAACTCATACTACTGTATCTTTAAAACGTAATTTGTATTTAATTTGTTTATATATTTAAGTAAATTATATACAATATTTATTTTAAAAGTTTATTTACTTCTTTTATAGCTAGAGAACCAGATCCTATAGCACAGCCAGTAGTAGAATTAGGTTCCGAATGTACGGAAAATCGAGTTAGCAATTCAAATGGTTAGTTCTTGTATATTTGTATTTATCCTTTTTTTTTTTTTTTTTTTTTTTTTTATATTATATATCTGTGATTAATTTAAAACAATTATCATTAATTTGATCAATTTTTCCAAATTAACGTACAATCTTTCATCATTAAACAATTACAAATATTATTTATCCATTTTGAAATACTGTTTATAATTATATAGCATTTACAAAATAATGTTAATGCATTACATATTTTCTAAATATCTCATGTATATTTAAATCTTACATTTAAATTAATGTGCTTTAAATTGCAGATAATTTATATTGTTTATTTAAACATATTTTAAGCATTTTAAAGATACATTTATAAAATAAATTACATGTCTTATACATTATGTGTCTTAAATATGATAATAACTGAGATTAGAATTGCCAAAACAACTTGTTTTTTAAAATAGTATATAACTTCGTTTGTCAAGTAAACTTACATGGAAATGATTTAATCATAAGGTCACGTATTTAAATAAAACCTTGAAATATCACTTGTTAAAAATAATTTAATTTAGGGATATTTAAATAACAGAATATCTATCATTTAATTAGATGCAAAAAATTTAATACTATAAAAAATAAAAGAAATATTTTTAAAGATTATTATAGATTTTATTTGAATGTGAATTACAGATTGATTTTAAAGATAATTATAAATTTTTAAATATTATCGATTTTTAAGAAACTATTATTTAAACTATATTTAAATATATATTTAAATATAAAAATGAGAATTGAAATATAAAATAAATTTTGAATACAATGTTAATTTATTTTTATTCAAAATTATAAATGAAAATATATACATATATATAAGGTTTAATTTTATATTTTTAGTGACTCCTAGAAATCTTCCTGTACCAGAATATTCGTATTCATCTTCAGACGAAGATGAAGATTATTTCGATGCTGCTGATGAGATGTCTCCTACGCCTTCGCAATCAGCTTTGTAAGAAAATGCAATATGGTTTCTATTAATACTTTACACATAGAAGGACTAAATCAAAATAGATATTAAAAAAAAAAATTTTTTTAAACTTAAAATGTTTATTAATAATATGTATTATAAATTTCAAATCAGTAGTTATTTACTGTGTTTATGTACATATATTTATGAAAAATTAATGTATTAAGAATTTATTAAGAAATTGCTTATTTTAGAAAAATAATGAAATATATTGATACAAACTTATAAAATAATTAGTTTATAATTCACATTGTATTATTTACAATATTAACTTTGAAAGAGAAAGTTGAAGAATATTTTGTTGCAATTAATAATTACACTTAAAATATCATTTAAATATTTTAAAGCATAGACTTAATCATAATAAAATTAATATACTTGTATTTCATGAATTAAAATGAAAAATTAAATTATTGTAGAAAAAGACGAGAAAATGAAAGAATATCAGCTACAAACGAGAATAGCGCAATAGACAATCGTCCCACAACCAAAACTCCAGCAGCTCCACCTATAAAGCACGATGGATCTATAGATTATGATGGTAATGTATATTATACATTTTATAATTATTTTTTATAGTTGATATATTGATATTATAGTATACGTTAACAAATAAATAAATTATTAATATAAATATATATAATAAAGACTTTAGGCGTGCCATGGGGTTCAAAGTCCTCAACCTTACTTGTATACAATATATGTAATAAATTTATAGAATATTTTTTTCGTTTAAGTACTCTTATATATTTAAATAGTATGATTAATGATTAGAATTTAATTATACTCGAGAAATTATTCTAATACAGATTTTCATTAATTTAATAAACTAATAGTGTTATTTAATAAAGAAAAACAAATATTATATTTCAATTTTTAAGATTTTAATTTAAGTTTGTACAAAGTAATATTTGTGTAAAACTACCTTTTTTATATAATCATTACTGTTAAATTTTATATTTATTATTCCTAATACTTAATTTCATAAACATCATTAAACAATTAAAATTTTTAAACTCAACATATTTAAAAAAAAAAATATTTCCAATATGCTGTAGTTTAAATGTAAAGTAACGTTTTAAAATATGTTCTGTCTAAAAATTATAATTTATGTGGTATTTTGTTCAATTTTATAAAACTATAGATAAAAAATATTTTTTAAATTATTATAAAATAAAAACTGTTTATACATAAATAAATATGTATATATATATATATTTATTTATTTATTTATTTATTTATTATAATAATTTTGTCTAAAATAAAGTAATGTTTGATCATAATAATAGTTGAATCAAAATTGATTTATTAAAATTTTTGGTTATAAATTTTAGTCATAATATAATTTATCATTGATATAAAATTAAATATCGATAACATAAATGTGATAATTTAGAGTATTTTACATGAATTTATAAATATATCTCATTTTTTTATATATAAATTTTTCCTATATCATAATAATCCATTTATAATTAGTGCGTTTTGTTTTTGTAAGTCAAACTATACTTGAGAATTTGCAATTTTTAACAAAATCAATTACAGAGATTCATATTTAACAACAGTATATATGTATGTATGCTTTGTTTATTTAAAAAAAAAAAACAATGAATGCACATGTATTGCTTGGAATAAGTAGCGTGTGCTTTATTGCTAAAAGGTTGATAGATAAAATGCGAGGCATTGCATTTTACCATAAATATAAATATAAATTTTCCATACAAATCGTAAATTAAAGTTAAACAAACAAAAGATTAGATTTAAGAAATTATAGAAATTGAAAATATGAGTGAAACATTATTACCGACACAAGGAAATAGTCGGGGGTGACTTTACCAACGTCCACGACATTGATTTAACAAAGGCACCCCCCGAAATTATGAAGTACAGTTGGTGCGTGTCTCCTTCTCCCTCCCTCGGCTGTATCACTATAGAGATACCGAACGAAAATATGCGATCCCTAAGCAAGGGAAGTAGTAGTAAAGATATTAATGTTCAGTCTGCCCTGATCCGATTCACGGTACGTAAGTCGTTCGAGTATCGATCATGATGTACGCCGAAAATTCGTGTTCGACTCCGAGCTCCGGTTCTCGTGCGGACCTAAACTTTTCTCGGGCCACATGAAACCACTACACGACTTTTATTCTTTATAGTCAAAACAACAAAAATAACAATAACCAGTTGATTTGGCAATTTTTTTTTGTTGCAATCTCGCAATTTTTACCTATAGTAATGGATACGTGCTGCTGCAAAACAAAACGGAACAATGTTGAAAGCCAATGTAAATTGTGAGTTCGTTTTCCTTTAAGTTTTCATTTTGTTAACCTTCTCTTCCATCCACTGCTACTCTTCGCATTTACGCACTCGTTTCTTTTCCTGCATTTTCGGATTTTCTCTTGAAATGCAAATCGAAATTTAGGTTTGCGTGGTACTGCGAATCTTGTATATATAATACATTTTTTTTATTTCTTTTTTAAATGTAAAAATCCATAAAAGCAGATATAAAATTTTATGAGTGCTAATGAAAATGATTAATCGCGTGATCTGAAAATAAAAAACAGATAAAATAATATAATCGAAACTCAAAGGTGAAATCTATGAATTGTAAAGCTAAATAATTATAAAATCTTCAATCTATAAAAAAATTTTTTTTTTTTTTCTAATTTCAGAATTTGAAATTCCGGTTATATAAAATTAAGTCACTCAAAATTTAATTACTAAATATTTTTATGTTGAAAGCTTCAGTTTTTAAAATCCTATTTTATTGAAATTAAAAAGAACCACACCCTTCCAAAACAACACATTTTCCCACATTATTTATTTAAGTAATTTTAATTTTTATAACAATTTATTTTTTTTATTTAATTTTTTATTTCTTTCTTTCGTTGTAGTATATTATCAAAATAATTAAAGTTAAATTAAAAAAATATATAATGCTGATTAAATAGTTGATAGAGACCATATTTCTTACAAACAGTACATTTTATAAATACCATTAAGTTTTAATTATATTATTAATTATAATTATAAAAATTAGATGAAGTAAAAATTATAATTTTTATAAAAAAAATTTTTATTATTGCAGCACTGTACGAGGAAGAGAGCGAAGAAGAGAGTAAGTTTAAATTATTAAATTTTATTTTTAAAAAAATTAAAAATACACACTCTATTAATATTAATTACATTGAATTCATTAGTGGATTCCATGGAGAGTCATGGATCGGTCGTAACACATCTTCTGTCCCAAGTAAAAATTGGCATGGATTTAACAAAAGTTGCTCTGCCAACTTTCATTTTGGAGCGCCGATCCTTATTAGAAATGTATGCGGATTATTTTGCTCATCCAGATCAATTTGTGAAGTACGTTTATATTAATATTATTTTTATAAGTAAATATATTATTATTGCATATAATGATATAGGACAGAAATAAAGTATATTCATATGATATATGCAAAGTATACAAATTTGCTACAATGACTTTATCGTGAATTATTTATGTCATCATTCAGTGTAAAAATTTTCCAAAGCAGATATTTTAAAAATTTATTACTATAATACTTGAATTTATTTTTTTTATTATATAATACTTATAACATTTATATATTAATTATTTCAGTATACGAAACATTTAGTATTTAATAAAAATTATTTAATAACATATTGATTGTTAAGGAATTTGAAAAAAAAAGTTGAGATTTATTAATGATTTATTACAATTGATACAAACTTATTGAAAGCTAATAAACATTTAATTAAAAAAAATTAATACTTTCATTAAACATAAAAACATTTCAAACGAATTATTTGTGTAAATTTCTTGTTAAAATGAAAGTTATTTAATAATGTATCAATTTTTTTTTAACTTGAAATAAACCGTATACTCATTTTGAATAAAACATATGAAATTAAAACAAATATTATTTGAACAGTATCGCTGACATGCCCAGCCCTAAGGAACGCATGGTGCAGGTTGTAAAATGGTACGTGTGTAGTTTTCATGCTGGACGCAAGTCCGGGGTAGCAAAGAAACCTTATAACCCGGTGTTGGGTGAAATATTTCGATGCTTTTGGGAATTACCGACTAATGATAAAAGTACAACCGCTGCGAAGACGGTAGAAGATGGTCCGATTCAGTGGTGCAACGAAAATCAGTTAACTTTTATTGCTGAACAAGTCTCTCATCATCCTCCAGGTACACAATCATTTCTTTTTTTAAGAATGACAAAAGTAAAATACTATGTATTATAAAACAATACGCACAATTTTTATGTTAAAAAAAAAAAAAAAAAAAAAAAATCAAAGCAATCAGTAAAGTGTAAATTGATATTTTTTATTAGACTTTGTACAAAATATTGTAAATGGATTTCAAGTAATTAATTCTGTTTATAATAATCTAAATAAATGAAACGAGAGTACCTGAGAAAATTCACTGATTATTTATCTGGTTTTATCGTAGTCAGCGCTTTTTACGCAGAGCACTTTGCAAAGAAGATAAGCTTTAGTGCTTACGTCTGGACAAAGAGTAAGTTCCTGGGATTAAGCATAGGTGTGCACAATGTTGGAAAAGGTCGAGTCAGTTTACACGGTCACGGCGAAGATTACGTGCTCACGTTTCCCAACGGATATGCCAGATCCATACTCACGGTCCCATGGATCGAATTGGGTGGCGCGACCACCATCACCTGTGCTCAAACAGGATACCATGCAACGGTTGACTTCCTGACCAAGCCCTTTTATGGAGGCAAACGCAATAGAATTACTTGCCAGATAAGTGGGCCTGGTGACAAAAAGCCTTTTCTATCAATCAATGGCGACTGGAGCGGTCTCATGGAGGCCAAATGGGTCGATGGTGTATGTATATGCCGTCTTCTGGTCTAATATGTGTATATGGAAGACATTGCTCTTTTATAATATAAAGTACAAAAAATAAATAATGCACTCAAATATTTTTTACTTGCATTATCATTCTAAAATATATATTAAAATAATCTTGAATAAATACAATTTTACATAAATTTTAAATAAATTTTTTAATATTTAATTAACAAATTTTTTAAGTACATATTAACAAGATTATAATAGAAAACTATAATTGAAGTTTGTTTTACGTAATACTATTCAAAATATTTTTCATTGAGGTAAAAAATTAACATCGAAAATAATAAATAGTAATGAATTTTGATAAAAAATTTAAAATTGAATAAAATTATTTATTTAAATAAATACCCAGGTACATTTTTTTTGTGCCAATAATAAATTAAAACTATTTCTTTATTAATAATATATTTTTATTTTTTCGTAATTCTTATAAGAACTTATTTTAGTATATTTTATTATATCAATACATCATTTAATTATCTTAAGATAATTAAAAAATTATGATACTTAATAATGTTAGGCAAAGTATGAATAAACAGAGGGAATACAAATAGTTTTATTGTTTGATAGAGAACAGAAATATTTGCGGATGTTAGAGAGCAAAGGATAGAAAAAAAAATGGTAAAACCAATGAGTGAGCAAGATGACGATGAATCTCGTAAAATCTGGCGTGAAGTCACAATGGGACTTCGTATCAATGATATGGAAAAAGCAACAGCGGCGAAATGTGCAATTGAACAAAAACAAAGGGATGATGTACGATATAGAAAAGAAAATAACATTAACTGGCAAACAAAAGTAAGAGTTCATTTAAATAAACTTTATTCATTAAAAAGCATTTTAATAAAATAATAGTTATAATTTCAGAGAAATATTAGTTAAAGCAAACAAATACTGTTTAAAAAAAATTATTTATAAGTCTTTAAATTTTGGTTATTAAAAAAAATATATTTTAAATTAAAAGATTTTTGTTAATTATATAAATAATCTTGATGTTGACCTGAAGCATTAGTTAATTATCAATGAATACAAATGTATGTAAACGTTCAATAACATTAGTGTGCTACAATTTGTAATATATTTGATTACATTCAATTATTAATAAGCATATTAATTGTTAAATTTCAATTGTTCTCTCACATCTTCACATATTTATTATATTAAAAATGAATTTCAAATACCTTTGAATTTAATCTAAAAGCAGTATTGATGTAAAAATATTGATAAATATTTAATATAATTTATTTTTAGTTGTTTAAGGAAACCAAAGACGGCGTTTGGGTATACGTAAATCCACTCGAATCGAGATTGCGAGTGACCGAACAAGTAATGGCTACTAGCGGCGATGGTACTTTAAATGCATTTCCAACAGGGAGCATATAAAATGTATTCGTACATTTTTTAATCGGACACAGTAATAATAACTATTATGAAAAGTCATTTATATTGCAAACTTGTATGAGCATGTACTTGAAGTTTTCGAAGCCGCTAAGGGGATGTGAAAATACTCCGTCTTCATAGTTCTAAATAGTTTTTAAGAGATATTATTTTTAAATATTATTTGTAACATTTTAGAGTTTTAAAAGTTAAAATTATTTAGCATTTTTATTTTATGATAATGAAAAATAAAAATACGTTTTAATCGTGAAAACAAAATAATAATAAATATCAACAGCAATAAGATATAAATTACTACTTTACTACTGTAAAAATTTTTGTAATTTACTTGAAAATGTATAGTTTTAAATAAATGTTAATTCATTATATTTTTAATTTGAATTTAAAAAAATATATTAAAAGTATTATATAATTACAGATTAATATGATTTTTAAAAATTAGGAATCTAGTCTAAATTAGATAAAACAGCTATAATTGTTTTGATAAATAGAGAAATTCAAGTAATAATATACATATTCATTGATTGTATTTTAAATTTTTTATAGTTTCATAATTTAAGTGTAAATAAAATAGACGTTATTTAGATATTTCACATCTCCTTAAAAGAAAAAATCATTGCAATACACTCACAAATCGAATTTTACAAATTCAATTACTCACGCAATACGTAGTACATTTTATTAGAGAATAATTCGCGTAGATTATATTTCCATCATCCCTTCACTCTTTTCGTCATTATCTATTGTTAAATGTTTGTATATATGCAAACGCTAATGTTACATCAATATTAATCTCTTTAGTTTTCATTAATTACATTTCGTAAATGTAAACATAAACAAAGTAATTAGAAAATATAATAGAGAAAGAAAAAGAACGAGAGAAAGAGGGAGAGATAGAGAGAGAGAGAGTGAGAGAGAGAGAGAAAGAGAAGATAAAGATAGAATAATATAAAGAACTATTTAAAATTGGCACGATCCTTTACAGATGTATTTTATACAATTTTAAGAAAATTTAGTTTAGTTTAAAAACTTACTTATGAAAAACCATAAGAAATAAAAAAAAATTGAATATATTTAATGTATAAAAATTAAAGTGAAATCATATTGTTTATATAAAATTTAAAAAAAATTTTATCGTTATTTAACAATATAATTTCTAATGAAAAACTTTTTTTAAATTTATTAAATTTTGAAAAATGTTCACAAAATATTCTTATTGAATGTTTGCGTTTTACAATGGTACGGTAGATAAAATATTTGTGGGTGATCTCGTAAAAAAAATTAAGTATAGTATTATCATTTATTGTATTTTTTAGAAAAATATTGTGATTTTTATAAGCTTCGTGTATTTTGTATTGTTTTTGCTTATTTCATTTGAAAATGCCATTTATTATTATAAAGTTTTATCCTATGTTATAAATCATATTATTATAGTAATTCAAGTGCAAATATTTATTTTTTATGAAAATACTAGTAATGAAAACAATTATGTAATTAAAAAAAAACTATTTCTCAGATTTAATTTTATCTTTTTAATTCCTTTTTATAATTGTTACATTTTTTTATGATTAAATGCTCTTCACTTATAAACTTTGATAAGAGTCTGAAAATGTATTTAAAAAAATACTGTTTTAATTGAGTTATTTGTTTGAGTTAAATTTCGTGGCGATAATTAAAATATTATTTTACATTATTATGTACAGATTAAATCTTTTTAATTACTGATAGTAATATAATATTTATTTGAAAAATTTTAATTTGACGTGTATCAGAAAGTAATCCGATATACGTTAAATTTTCCGAGAACATAATGCGAGCTTACGATATTGATAAAGTATAATCTTATCAAACTATACAAAGCGAAGATCTGAAACGGTATTTGTTACTGAATACATTATACGTCTGAGCAGAATAACTTTTAAATTTACAAATGCATATGGGAAATTTTTTTTCTTCTTTGTACTTGTTAAATATACCATTTTCTTTTGTAGCATTTATTAGGGTTGTTTGATTTATGTTTATATAACTAACATTGTACATAATTAATATTTTTAGAATTATCAGAGTTAATCGAGCTTTTGATTATTTATACTGTTTTAGGAAAAAACCGGTAATTGTTTTTTTCATTTTTCTACTGCACATGCAGTTGTTGATACATATACCGTAAAATTCTCTTTTTCATTCAAAAGTACAAAAGTAGACAATTTCTGAAAGTTATCTAATACTATTATAATTTAAAATATTTTTTGAAACAACGCACAGCTGCCAATATCTTGAGATTTTTAAACTATGAGATCTTAATATACTGTATTTTAAAACTCCATCAATCTTTCTTAAGGCGACAATGGTATGTTGCCCTATAGTGTATAGTATAACTTTTTTCTCCATTCTACAAACTATGAAAATATTTTTAATATAATTTGTACATAGAAATTAATTAAATACTTTGAACTCTACATAATTATTTTTATTATCAATTTTTATTTTTACTACTGTTACCTTACCTTAATTAATTAAAATATTATCTCTCTGTAATATAGTTATGATATAATAAATTCGGCTATCAACGAGTACAAAGATTCATAATACTTATGTCTACTATTTATATTGTATATTCGAATTTATAGAATTACTTAATAAGTTTCAGAATTTCTTAAATTTGATACCAATTTTTTATACCTTGTTTTAGATTATTTGTTCAGATTGAATTAATTTGAATATATTTATCAGTTAAAAATAATTCTTTTCCTGAAATCTAATATATATTAAGTTGAAGTATAATTTTCTAACATGTTTTCAATAAAAATGTAAATAGATCCTTATATATGATATTAACATAATAATAATACTTTGTGTTCTTGCTTTGATTTAAGTTAGTAAAACATTTTTTAAAATTTCTTTAATTTTCTTAATTCTCAAATATAATTATTTTTATTGATATTAATAATAATTAATCCAACATATCAATTTATTTATTTATTCATTTATTATATGTATATATATATGTTTATATATATTATAATATTTTACAAATTTATCAATTATTCAAAAAATGTAACTTTTCCTATATTTACTGTTTTTAAATTGCAAAATCGAAAATAATAATATCTTTACCATTATTATTCTTTTTTGATACAATAATTACTCTTGGTTTTAAGTATCTAGTATTTTTTATTGATATAATTTTATTTTTGTAAGCATTTATTAATATTAATTTATAAATAATTACAAAGATTTGCAATTATATTATTATAAGTCATAAAATATAAGGTAAAATCTATCTTATAATTAAATCTAATATTATGATATATTCACAATTCAGAAAACTGCTTAAAAATGAATATTTGAATCTTATTTATTAAAAAAAAAAATAATATATTTAAAAAGTAAATACATTTAAAATTCTGTATGATAATTTATTTGTACTATTTACAATAATATTTTAGTGTAATTATAATTTTTTTGTGAATTCTTACAAATTGTTTGATTGATTCAATTTGCAATGAAGTTTTGAATTTATCCAGTTCATGACATTTATATTTATATTTCCATTCTATATTATTATAGATTGATTATATAATTAATCATAAAATAACATGTATCTAATCAATTAAGAAAATGGAAAATAAATTATGAGTTATATGCAGGATAAACATCAATAAATAATATTTTAATTTATTACAAAAAGAAGAATTAAAGCATTTTATAGGAGATTTGATACATTCAAGAAATATTTATTTTTATATTTATGTGCATATTATGTTTCTAAATATTTATATATTAAATCTTAAGGGTCGTGCCTATTCAATATAATCATTTTATCTATAATTAAAATTGATTGTTTTTATTGTTAATATTGATAAGTTTTGATAATACAGTACAAAAATTAGACATCAAAGTTTTTAAATATTTTGTAAACATGAAATAATCAACAGTAAAATTAGTTCAAGAAAAGTAATAATTTGCGTAAATCTTTTATTAAATTTAAAATCTTAATGAGACTGATTATTTGTTTTTGAAAACATGCATAAAACAAATATAATTTTGCAATTTAAAAATTTTTTCTAATTCATGCCACAATTTTAATTTATTAAGATTAAATATTGTTTATTATTATATAAAATTAAATCTTTGTATAAAAACATTATATTTTTTTTTCATAACTTAAATCAGTTATATAGAATATATCATTTTATGGACAAAGGTTCTACTTAATTAAACAAGAAGTCTTACAATTTCATTAAAACTATATGTAAAAATAAGAAATAACTTCTAATAATAATTATAATAAATAAGCTTAAATTAATAACTTCAATTTCAATTTATTTTTAAATTTTAATCTATTATTGACATAAATTTTACTCTGTCAACAGAGATAAATACTTATTACAATGGAAAAGGTACTAGTTCTCAATAATAAAAATATTAAAGAGAATCTAAAACTTCTAATCAGTAAAGAAAATATTAAGTGGACAATATATTGATCTTAGCCTTGTTGCCTGTCTGGTATAACATGGTTGTAAATTGAGTCTATCCAAGTGGCCTTCAACTAAATAGACAGGTATGGGATGCATAATAGTTTTCTCTTCAATTCAGTTTTATTTTTTTTCTATTAAAAAAAAAAGACAGAAAGCTAAAACAAAATGTAAAAATAAAGATTGATTTAATTTTGTGTTATTATATGTTGAAAATATAGCGAGAGTTGTATCTATGCATTTTTACTTTTCTCTTGAGAATACCAAGAGAAAATCATATATTTCTATATCATGTAAAGAACACTGTATTTAATTCTAATAATCATTATTATTTTGTTACTTTATTATCAAATTATAAGATTATAAAACTATACAACTATAAGCATATATATGGAAAAATATTTAAATTATTCTACATTTAATTTTTTTTTTTTTTTAACAAAATTTTATTCATATAAATATAACTATGTAGTTAAATATGTATTTGTAATATAATAACAAATAATTTAATGTAATTTGTTATAAATTCATTTTAGACGTTTTTATGTTTAGAAAGTTAAAGAAAAAGAATTGGAAAATGTAAAATTATGTGTTTAAATGTGATATGTTTAAAATAAGAGAGCTTACCTTAAATTTATTATTTTAACTTACCAGATGAACAAATATTTCATTTAAGATCGCACAGTTTTAATGTTTAATATTTATTAAATAGAAAAAGTATATAATTGATAATATATTTAATTGCAATGTATAAATATTATTGGGGAATAAAATGATTTTTAATATAATATTAAAGTTCTAATAGAAATATAAAAATGAAATATTTTATTCCTCAAAACGAGGTAAATAAATAAAAATTGCAGCAGGCAACAATGTACATTATTATAATATAATTTATATGATATGTATAATATATATAATTTAAGTATTTTAGAACAAATATATGTACATTTACATTAAAATACGTTTTTGTTAATTGTAATGCTACAATCTTGTAAAGTAAATTGCATGTCAATTATATCTACAAAAAGAAAAAAAAATGAAATTTCATAATATATGTTAGTAATTTTGGCCTAGAATTAGTATCCGATATTTAATAAATTTATATAAATAGAAAATAATTATTACAATAAAAATGTTACACAATCTCAAAAAGTTGTACATATTATTTTTTTATCTTTATTTGTTTTCAAAAATAAATGACTTCAATTAATGGGAAATTATAATAAAATATTTGTATTTATTTCTGTCATAATTGTTTATTTTCTTCTTTACATTTATGTACATTTTTATTCATAAAAATAAATTGAACGACTATCTAAGCACTGCACATTCTTAGTGCTTTGACAAATTTTTATGATATTTACATTGAAACTATTAGCAACTTTTAATTTTTATTAAAACTTTAACATTTGAATCTTATACATATTTACAAAAAATATTTTATATACATTGGAAATATGCAGCAATAGAATTATAGAATAAAAGATAAAAAATTTTTTGTCACAATATTTAAAAAATTTTATACTTGTGTAATTATATTTTCTAATATATTTACACAAAATTATATTGGTAAATAACCAATATAAAAATCATCAGCTTTTCTGTAAACTGGAGGAAACCGTATACTCGAAGATACAAGTTGATCCATTCCAGCTAAAATACTAGGAAGAGCTAATTCACAGTATTTAATATCTGGATCACTCTGTTTTATTGTTTTTTTACTTTCACCATATTTATATAATACTTTGACAACAAATGAAGAATTTAAATTCAAAATTTGATCTTTGGAACTTACTTTATCTTTTGTCAAAATATTAAGTTTAGTTTCCATTGGTCTTAATAAAATATAATGAATATTATTGACATCTTGAGCTTCTAAAAGTATTTTTTCACCAGTAATAAGTTGAGCTGTATCTTTAATAATTGATAAAAAATCTGTTAATGGAGTTGTTCCTTTGATAACATTATCATTTGAAATTTTATATTCTATAACACAATTCCAAATTTTAAGACTTTTTAAATTTTTATAATTAGTTGACCCCAAAATAGAAAAACATCGATTGCAATGAATTAAGAAATTTTTTAATTTTAAGTTTTCTATAAATACATTTTTATTAAAAATAGAAAAATTAGTAGAATAAAATAAATCTGATTCTCCTGGGTCTAATAAAAATGATTCTCCATTACCATGCTTACAGCAAAACCATTCTTGAGGATCACAATCATTACTTGGTAATGGTAAAATTCTTTGAAAGCAAACAGTTTTTGTAATTTCATTTTTACAGCAGGTACAAATTAATTTGCAGTTTTCATTCTGTGGTGGTAATTTTAATTTGTTTGTATTGTTTAGATAATCATTATGTAATTGGTTATCAGTACCAATAAATTCAGTTTGAAATGTTCCATAAATTGAATTTGGTTGTGTTTGAATACGAAAAAATATCCAACGATTAGTAATTCCTAATGAGGAAAGCGAAGATGGTAATAATTTAATACTGGATAATGGTAGGCAATAACTTTCCTCTTCAATTTTAATTTCTATAACATTTTCTAATAATTTAACTTTTATTCTTGAAACATCAATATCCTTTATTAAAGAAATATAAGCATTAAGAGAACGTAATTGTGTTCTAACTTCTAAAGTGACAGATTCCATTTAGTATTTTGAAAATGAATACATTCCATGTGAATCTGTAAAAAAAATTTTAAATTTTATTTGCCTTAAAAAACTTTAGTATTTTTTTTTTATTTTAACTTATAAATTTATTAAAATAATTTGATGTAATACATTTAAAAAATATTTAAAATATTGATTACATAGAATTAACATAATACAAATCTGTTATCCATAACTTATGTAAAGCGTAATCAACAAAAAACATATGGTCAATAAAATTTTAATACAATAAAAATAATTTAAAAAATCATGCACTTTACATAACATATTGAATAAATTTATTTTTAAACATTATGGTTAAATAATTCAAATTCATTTATTATAAAATTTATTTACCTGAATATTTTTAATTGAAAATAAAAATAATAATTTTATGTTATGACATTCGGTCATTGCACTGAGATATTTCTCTATTCAATAGTAATTGAATTATTATTACAAACTTTAATTCATGTAAAAAATTTTTGTGTTTAATTATAATTTTTTAAATAATGTTGCAAAGTACAATATAGTTATTTAAAAAAGTACTGTATTTGAGGATACTTTAGTATATGTTGATTTTTACTGAAATTAATAATGAAACAACTTTTCAACTTATTGATATAATAAATTTAATCCAACTATTTATAAATATGAAATATTTTTAACAAATTTGACTATAATTAAAGTACTTTATACTTTTTTTGGAGTTATATCAAAAATTGTGATCTCTGTTGCACATGGAACCTACAAGTACTACAGAATATTTCATTTTTTTTTTTTTTTTTTTTTTTTTTTTTTATTATTTATTTCGTTACCCAATAGCTGCCCTGTATTTCTTTTGTATCAGAGTTTTCATTCGTTACGTATTTGTAATTAATTAACCTAAACCGCGGGAGAAAATTTCATTGGAAACTGAAAGCAAAGAAAATGTTTTGCGTTCAAAATCCAAATAAAAATAATGTTTTTGTAATGATTTAAAAAAAAAATTATACATAAATATGTTTATTATTTAATATTAAAGTAAATTAACTATTTTATGACATTAAATAAAAAAAAAAAATATTGGATAGCGTCAAAAAAGTTGTATTTCTAATTTTATTTTTAAGTAATTAAATTATATTGCAATAGTTGTGATAATTTTATTAATTAAATAAACATTTTTTTCATTAAAATTTATCGTTACAATGAAATTCATAAGTTATTTGTATTTAAAAATGCTTCTGTTGACGTAATAATAAGATATTTGACGAGAAATCCCGTCACGGTTTTTGTGACGATTTTTCAAAGTCTTCAATCATGCAGTGTACTTTTTCGTCTATGGAAAATACGACAGCTGATTTAACGCTGTGACACTGTTGTTTATGTAGATAGTGAAAATTCAAATAAAAAAAAAAAAAATATGATTGTGTAAAAAGATTCTTTTTTTCTATTGTTATTTTTTCACAATTTTAAGTAGTTTTATATCATTTTTATAAAATGGGTTGCTGCTACAGCTTTTGTAAAGAGGATAACAGCCAGCAGGTATGCAATATATTTCTATATTAGTAACAAAATTTGCATTAAAGTAGTTCTAGTTATAAACTACATACTAAATGAGTTTGTTTTATTCATTCTCTGATATATTATCTTATCTATATTTGTGAGATATGTTTGTATGATAAAACCATTGTATCTAAGTAAAGCTTGGACTTTCATGTACTTTCCATTAATTTATTTTTAGAACTTTTTTAGAACATTACGTGTTGTGTAAAATATACATTTAATATTTTTAGAGTGGTGAAGTTAATGAACGCACACACTTGCTTGTGGATCCTGTTAGTAATAATACTAATATACCAAGAGTTCATAGGTTTGTTTATTAATAGTAGATATCATTATGAAATTAAATTTTAAAAATTTAATTTATTGGAAAATAATATACCACTTGTTAATATTGTAGCGATGACTATGTGAGTCAATATGCAAATTCAGTACCCAAGAAAACAGATGAGCAAAGCGCACTTAATAGAATTCTTCATGAAACAGCAGCGTAAGTTATATTTTTTATTATCTTTTTAATTTTTAAATTTAATGTTTTCTGAATTTAATATTTTTAATAATTTTACAAAAATATAACATGTACAAAAACTAATATTTATATTTTAACCAACAATTCTGTGTTTTGTTAGAGAAATTAAATTGTGGTATTTTTTACATAGGAATATAATAGACGTAGGAGCTTTAGATTCTCATAATTTAGAACAACATGAATATTTAGAAAGATCAAGAGCTTATGCAAAACGAATAGAAACTGTGGGAATTAAAGTACCAGATATCACTTACTGCATACTTAAAGATATTCCAGCACCAGAAAGAATTCTTGCCTCTGAACCAATACTTCAATTTGATAAAGACCTTGTAAGTTTATAATTATGTATTTTTTTTTATTCATATTTATCTGTTTATATTCACATAAATATATTTTAAAACTATGCATGAAATCATTAATATTAACATTTTTTTAATGAATTATAGATTAAAAATTTTATGCAAAAAGCTGTGATAGCATTAGAGGAAATACAAGTTGAACACAAAGAAGATTTAGTGGTTCCATTCTTATCGTGATCTTCACATTCCCTATCGAATCTCCGCACTCGATTAAAACGATCTATGTCAACACAAAATTTAGCAAGACAAGATGAGTTAATGGGAATTTGGGTAAAGTGTTACTTTACTGACTGAATTCTTGGATTTAATTGGTTAAACTTTTTTGTTTATGCACAATTTTATATCTGTCCAAATTTCCTGTATGAGTATATTCTGATAAGTTTTGATAATTATTCTAAAAAGTAACATTAAAGTTTTTATTTAAAATATTGATTTTCCTTAAATATTATCAATCATAATTATATCTAAGTGTTGCATCTTTTTATATGTAAATATGTAGTTAATATTTGCAAGAGAAATTAATACTGTTTTCCATTTATAAGAAAAGTTTGAATATATTCAATGTTTATATAATTACACTATATTGTTATAATAAAAAAAATAATACTAAGATTTTACTAAAAAATCAAAAAATAAAAGTAGCTTTTACTAAATAATTAAAATAAAAATAAAGTAAAAATAAGAAATTAAAAATAAAAACAATAATTTGATATAACTTTAGAATTGTTCAAACTTTGTAATACTATTGATAAATACTATAAGTGAGATACAAAATATGAATATTAAATAAAGTATGCGAATAAAAAGATCAACTATTGGTTAGATAAAATTAAAAAATTATTTAGTTATATAAAAACCAATTTCAATATTTTTTGTTTTGATTTTAAGAGTGCAATTCAATATATTGCTTTCATGTATAATTGATATTTTATAAATTATTATTTATTAAGTAAGTTTTTCATTTCTTAAATAAAAATATAATAGTGATAAAATAAATATTATGTAAGTAATTCATTAATAAAATGGATTATCAATGAATGTAAATTGCTAAAAGAATCATTAGTAACATAAAAAAATAAAAATTAACCAAGGCTTGAATAAATTTTTTTTTTTTAATAATTCGAAGAGCACGTTTATTATTATATGTATTTTTCTAAATAAAGAAAATTATAATTAAATAAATTATGAATTATTTGGTACTGTATCTTCAGGAGTAGTTTACTATTATTTTAAAAGTTAATCTCCCCAAAGAAAAATAAATATTTGTAAAAAAAAAAAAAAAAAAAAATGATATTATTTAATTTTTTTATAATATTTAATAAAATGTAATGTACAGCTTTATTAATTATAATATAAATTGTATAATAATTTAATTATAAAATTTCTAAACTTTTTATACATCTTTTCAATTTGATCAAAAAATATGATTAAAAAAATAATTGTCTAAACTAATCAAAAAATGTTTATAAATATTTTCTGATTTTTAAAAAAAATATTTATTTCATTTATTAAAATAATATATAAAATATTTTTGTTTTCTAAATAATAAATATATAATCAAATAAAATAAATGAGTTTAAAATTTATTTGCAACTTGAATAGATTATTGTACTAATATAATAATTAATTCATATATTAGTCGTTTAACAAATAATTTTTTCTTTCAATACACATACTTAACTATTTAAAAATAATAATCAATTATTGTCATGCATTTTATTCAATCTCCTCAAACACAAGTTATAGTTTTTTAAATTTTCATTTTTTAATAATTGTTAGTAATTTTATTTATATGTAAAATAAAAATATAGTAAATTGAAAGATTTTGAAAATTTATTATTCTATATTTTGTAAGTTCTTATGTTTGAAAAAAATTAAGAATAAAATCTCAAACTACTGTATTTGATAGTACTGTGGAAATAAACGATTTTACGTAACTAATAATTAATAATTAATTAATAATTCATAATAATAGTAATAATTAAATCTAGATTTAACAAGTGTGAATTTTTAAAGTAGTATTGTATTTATTATTAAATATATAATATTTAAAGAATAATTAATAATATTCTGTTAACATGTTTACTATTAAATAAAATAATCCATTATTTTATTATGAAAAAAACATGGATCAATATAAATTTAAAATTACGACAATATAAAAGTAAGCATGGTCTGTTCTTAATCTCTATGAATTAGCTTATTTTAGAAAAAATATTAATATTATAGATGTTTATTGTTTTTATGCTAAAACAATTCTAGAAATAAGATACTTTAAAATATTTTTAAATAATAAATTAAGAATAATAAATAATTATATCCATATTATTGTGTAATAAATTAATTATTATGTAACTTATATACATATAAACTGAAAGAAAAGAGAATATTCTTTTCTAAGTACAAACAACCTATATGATAAAGAAAATTGAAAAGTACTTTCTTAAATTCTGTTAGTCTTAGTAATAGTTCATTCTGTAAATTAAGAAATTTAAAAACACTAATTTTTGTTTCAATTTCAAATTATTAATCCATACCATATAAACTCCTTAATTTTCTATACTGGTACTTCATAATCTATATTCACAATAGCTAATATAATTAATAAGTATTTTATAAATCTTATCAGTATCTCATTACCAATCTGTTCATAATCTGGTACGAGACAAAAAGTTAAGATTTTTTTTATTGTTTATAGTATTATTCAATGTAATTTTTTAAATGAATCATTTTAGTAAATTAAAACGAAGAATTTGAATAAATTAATGCCAAATAAGAAAGTCATAAAAATATCAAAGATCATATTCTTGTATGTATTAAACAATTTAAAAGCCTAATATATATTAACAATTAAGAGCTTTGGAAGAAATCTAAAATTATCAAATAATTTTCTTTTCAAATTAAAGATTGTATACAATATTTTGTAATTATATCAAATAAAAAAATAAAATTTTGATTAATTTTATTAGTGTCTCATCAAAAAATACTTAAAACAATGTAAATTATATTATTACAAAAGATAAGTTTTTAAAACAAAATAAAAATGAAAGTTGAATAAGAGTTTTAATAATACCTCATAATATTATAAAAATAGAAATAATTTGTTGATAAAAAAATCCTTATTTCAGAGAAAAAAAATATGCAAATTGTATGAAAATTACTTTTTTTATACAAAGAAAAGAATACTTTATGTCGCACAGCGATTGACTGATTGTGATTTCATTTTTAAATACTAATTTATGAAAATAGTAAAAAAATATAAAATTAAAAATATAAATATAAAACGAACAAATATAAATATAGCTACACATATTTTGTTAAGAATTACAGTAAGAATATTATATTTTATTAATTATATATCTTTTTTAATATATTATAATTATAAATTTGACCAAATAATTACAATCGATAAAAAATGGAAACAAATAAAACATTGACTAAATAATATTTAAATATTTATAATTAAACAATTTTTTAACATAATTTCTATTAAAAAAATATTTATTTAAAAATATTCATTGTTTACAAGTTATATTAATGAAGCAGCTTAATATAATAGCACAAATTATTATATAATATATGAAATATATTATTATTTTCATTGTATTATAAAATTATGAAAAAAACAATCTCAATCAAGTTTAAAATAAAAAAAATAAATTATTAAAAAACAATAAAATTTACATGTAATACATAAACCATTTTTAAAGAATACAAATTCAGCCGTATAAATGCAAACTCATCAAAAATGATTTCTATACATAATCAAATGTGATGAGATTAATCGATAACTGATATTAATTATACACTTTATACGTATAGACGAATTTGTAAACTATTCAATATTAGTATAATTTAAATAAACACACAATGCATATGAAAAAAACATAAATTCATTTATCTGGAATATGTATAAATTAATTACAATTACTAATGAACCGTAAAATAAGAAAATTACGAGACATCACTTACATTTTTAGTTATATATAAACTTACAAATTTAATTAATTAAACATTCAATTTTATTTAATGAATGTTTATAAATTTTAATTTATAAAAGTATGATTGAATATTCAGGTTCTTTAAATTAAGCCATAGTGTATACCAGACATTAGGACAAAATAATAATAAAATTAAATCATTAAATAATATTAAATTATTAGAAATTGTAAAAATAATACAAATACTATGATTTATTATTTTTCATTTTTGACATTATTAACATTATTGATAGGTGTTTACATTCTTCTTTTCTTTCCTTTTTTTTTCTCGTTTCTTTCAGTATTTTGAACGTTTGTAATAGTGTTTTTCTATACAAGGATTTATTTTTTATAAATTTTAATGCAACATAGACTTTTATTTATAAAATTTAAAAGATTCTTAATTTATTTTTGCTAGTAAGAAATTAGAATTGGTAAGAAAATTAATTTAAGTATACAGATATCTATTTAATAGTATCCGAGAAAGTAATATTAAACGATTCATTTTAATTATATTAAATTGAAAATGAATTATAATAAAATTTTAAATTGTTATTGTTCTTTTTCAATTTAATTTTAGAATGGGTTATTGAAACCATATAAGAAAGTAAAAAACAGTTAGTAAATATAATTTAAATACGCACAAGTTAATGTTAAATTTTATTAAAACAATAAATAAAACGAAATTATACAAATTATTAAATTACATACTATATACAAAGGAAAAATTATATGAAAAAATGTTTGTTGTATAATTATTTGGATGCTTATTTTTGTACATGTGAATGTATTTGAAGGACAGCGTCCTACATATTATAAGATGTGTTATATACATCCTTAAAAGGCATCAAATATTGAAGTTTGCGCCATTTATTTATCAAATAAGCATATATATGTATTCTTAAAAAAAGTATATTTTATGCATAAAAAAGTATCAAATATATGCTTATTATTGAATATTATTATTGACTGTTATTGGTATAACGTGAAATTTTTAACACAACATAAGATTATATATAAGTATGAAATAATAAACATCTTTAATAAAACTTTAATAAACCATGAATATTTTTTATAAAATCTTCAAAATATTAAATATTTAAAGGGTTCATTAAAGTTACACCGTCTCAGATTATTTATTGCATTAGTTCATGTAGTTAAATGCAGTTATGTCTAAGAGGCCTACATTTTACACGAACTACAAGAGTGTTTTTAACTGCAAAGGTTCATTAAATAGAAATTATATCATTAATATATATATATATAACTTCTTTTATATACTTTTTAATATTTAATATATAATATATTTTATTAAAAACGTTTTATACTATCAAATATATCGCTCAATTTTATAATGTTTTATGAGTTTTATTTCAAACATTCATTTGTATCTTATCCATATGTTCTAGAATATATATTAAGTATTGTGAATATTTTACAAAATAAAAACTAGTTGTAAAAAAGTATAAGATAAGGTTTATGTGATTTACGTATTATTTTAAAGCATAATCTTATAATTTTTTTTTTCGTAACTAAAATAAAAAATTCAATTATATATTAAAATTAAAAAGAAAATATGTTGTAGTTTTAAAATGAAAAAAAAAGATTAAAAAAAATTTATAATTTAATATACAATATGATATAAATATTTAACTGTAGATTGATTAAAAATTTATTATATATGAATTCATAAAAATAATATTAACAAAATACATTAATTGTAATAAATATATTAATCTTCGATTTAAATATTACCTTATAATCGGTGAAGTGTTATAAAGCTATGAATTTGACGCCAATTCACGAAGAGAGAGTTATTGGAAAGTGCATTAATAAGAAAAATCTGCACGAAAATTTTTAATTTTATCAACTCCCTATTAATATTACAAATTATATTTATTATTTATTATAATGTAATAAAAACTCTTTGTTATATTGATTATTTTTTAAAAACAAGTAATAAAAAATTTATACTGTTATACATAAATATTAATTATAAAATTCAATAATTTCTTATTATGATAACATTAAAAAATAAGTTATAATTTATAAAAATATTTTAAATATAATATTATTTATATAGATTATTTGATTTATTAAATCTACATTTTAAAATAAAAATACAATTATTTTGATAAAAATGTGAAGGAAATTAAAATTTTTTAGTTGTATGTGGTTCTGAACAAATTTATTGTATTTTACATGAAGTTTAATTTATACAAATAATAATTTTTTATTAATATTTTTTGTAAACTATATTTTAATAATGTTAAATTTTTATACACGATAAAGTACATATTAAGATTTCTTTTATATATAATTGTAACCAGTTTCTTTATTTAAATTTTTAGTTCAGGGCAAATTGCGGCATTCAACTTAATAATTAACAAAAACCAAATAAAAATAATTCAATTAAATGTGATACAGAATAAATTCATAAATTTTTAGTATTTTTTTTTCTTCTGAATTTATAAATGAAAATTAGTTTAATTTTTATGTATTTAGTAGTTGATGAATGTGTGTTTGAAATTGTGAAAAATGAATTAAAATGTAATTTAAAAAAAATATATTTCTTTTTATATTTGAAAATAAGTTATGGTATTCCCGAGAATTGGAAACAATGAAACAATTTATAAAATTATTTTTCAAGCACTTGATGCAAAAATTAAACATAAATAATTTTGATAAATTTCTATAATACAAGATCTAATTATATTTTTATCTGCAAATCTACAAATCCTTAAAAGCATCTATAAATACTTTATAAAGAACTTTTTCTGAATATTTAAGTAGACGATGATGTTGAGCTCAAAGCGATTTTCCGAAAAAATGTGCATCATATCAGGCGCACAGCCACTGGTACTCCGCGGAAAAAGGGTTAAACATAATAATAATTATCGCCCCGGTTTTATTCCTGTCCTCTTTTCAGCGTTTGAGGCAAGAGGGAGCGAGCGAGTGAGGAATAGCGAGGGCTCAGGTACCGCGGCGCAGGTGCCCCAGAGCCCCCCCCTCCACCAGGGGCCCACTCGGTGGCTCTGGGCCCCGAAGGGGGAACCTGGGGTCACATTCCAAGATGGCTGTGCCCGAGGAATGCAGCAGTGGGTGCCTCGTCCCCTCCGCTCTGCTTTCATAAGACGCCTCTCTTTTTCCCTCTTGGCTTGGAAAGCTGCTTTTCTCTCTCTCTCTCTCCTTCGCTCGTGATAATCGAGCAGATTTACACACGCGCTTCCGAAAACAAACTCCTGCCTCTCGCAAAGGATGCGCGCGAGATCGCGAGTTGGTGGCCTTTGTGCTTTTCCATTAAAAATCCAATAAAATCGTGAGGACTTTTTAGCGCTGGCCTCCAGAAGTAGGGTCCCTTGAGGGAAGGAGAAGCGAGAGGGAAGCGAGAGAGAGAGAGAGAGAGAGAGAGAGAGAGAGAGAGAGAGAGAAAGAAAGAGACAGAGAGTGCATTACTCTCAACGCGAGTCGCGCGCGCGAAAAGAGAGTGAAAAGTGGACGACGTGGAGAGCTACTTGTTCTCCGAGTCCTTTAAATCCTTTTTTTCTCATTTGGATGCTGCGCGAGAAAAGTACACAAGGAATTTCAAAGGAGAGCAGCGTCGGGAAGTGCGGCGTCCGGGAGAAGGTGCACATGTATCCGCGAGCGAATAAGTCGATCGGGACCACTGGGGATCTTTTGACTGGTAGCCTTGGAGCTCCGATTTCGAGGTTCCGCATTTTGGTCCCAAGCACCTGAGGAAAAAATGGGAGATCTCGAGGCTGGTCCTGTTCTCGGGTGATGTGCCCATGCCGAAGCATGTTACCGGCTCGTCTTAGACAATGTCTCATAGGGATATCTCTGAGGTATGTCGACTATTTTTAAGACCTAACTAGCTTTTTTCACAGGTGGAATGCTGCCTTCGATTTTTTGTATTTCATACCGTACTCGCTTGTTTGTATACACGTACACCTGTTTGAGCGCGAGGCACTTGGCTTTTTGACTTTATATTCACTCGGTTTCTCACAGTTTTATTATCTACAAAACTTCAATAATCCTTTATTTCCTCGTGTCGTCTTGAGAGTCTGACTTTGTTGAAAACCTTTTTTTTTTTTTAAGTAAACAATTCATGAAGACACTCGAAGCTTTTTTATTTCGTTTTGTTTACTTGAATAAAAATGGCTGTTCCCGTGTATGTACAAAAGCGATTTGAACTTCTGCATCTAAATTTACCATTTTATATTTAAATAGTGACGACTCTCGACTCATTGTCTTTTCTTTAAACCAATTAAAATCTATCGTTCCAGTTTACGTAAAAAATTATCTTACAATTATTGTTAAATTTCTGTCATTTAATATTGCCAGTTTTTAAATTCAAATCTTACGTTGATATTAGCCAAGCTATAATTGGATGAAATTCCACCTATAATTAAAACTCATTTTACCATATTTTCCGTGCAAAACAATTATTTACAATTCAATTTTCACGATTGCTCCTATCCTATCTCGTGTATGCGTTGTTCCATTGAAAATTAAAATTAATAATCGACACAAAATCTAATATTTCTGCGATAATTAAAAATACCAATCAACGATCTATCACAATCCAAAATTACAATTGCAGACAATCGTTTTTAAATTTCTTTGAAATAAAAGTTCGAATTAAATTAAAGCTTGAGTGATAAGTGTGGTTATGATAAAAATCAGTTTGAAAAGTGATTGAAAATTGAATAAAGAAAAATGTTCGTAATACAAAGGTGGAGCCCGAAGGTTCGTCGGCCTTGGCTGATGGATCTCGGACACTGTTTTTGGAGACTGTGAGCAGGAGCAATGCCGCCTGTCAAAATGGAGACTACGCCTTGGCGGCGACTTTGTACACGGAGGCACTGACTCTGGATCCCCTGAGCCATGTCCTCTACTCCAACAGATCTGCAGCTCGACTCAAAATGGGCATGTTCGCCTTAGCCTTGCAGGATGCTGTGAGAGCTACGGAGCTCAGTCCGCAGTGGCCAAAAGTATGTCAAATGCTGTTTATCTTTATGCTTATGTTTATGCTGGTGCTTTTTAAAGTTTGGTTGACAATTTTATTGTGGACCTTGGCTTTAAGTGGACCTCCAATCTTCAGTGGTATTACAAAGCTAATGTGAAGGCAAATGACGAAAAGAAGCCGTGAGATTCTCATTATCATAAGATATTTAGAAATGAAATTTATAACCAATGCAATGAGTTTGAAATATTATTATATTGGTTCATTTAAGCTTAAAACAATGAAACAACACACCAAAAGTTGCTTATAGCTGTTTTTACAAATATTCACTTTAATAAAAATTTTAAGTTTTATAAATTAATTATTTGTTAACAATCATTTTTTATTGCTACAGAATTACTTTAATATTATATGATATATAATTAATACACATTTTTAATTGGTATTTATTTAGAATTATTTCAATATATTAAAAGAAATTTGTTTCTTTTTAATAGTATATCTTACTAGATATACGAAGATTTTTTGTAAAATTTGGTATTTCAAATTCATTTGTATGTCAAAGTCATTTATATTTTTTTTTTTTTTTTAATTCATAAATTAAATGAATTATTGTTTTTTTAATTATTATATGTTTCTAAATAAAGTAATAAAATTCTTTTTAGTAGAAAAATACATAATATTAATATAAATCTGAATTTCATTATATGAAATTTAGTCTAAAGCTAATGGAAAAAAATTTCATATTACGTATTACTGAGAAAATTGTGAACATTAAAAACTCGTTAATAATTTTGAAGTAATGCGATGAGTAAAATAAATGTAGTTATCTCAATAGAAATTATCTCAATGTACATCATATTTTTTTAATCTGTTGTTACTTAATAGTAAGCATTTGATTAAAAAATATAGATTTGAAAATAAATTCACAATTAAAATGTTTATCGGTATTAATACCTGTTGATGAGTATTTAAAAAATTATATATAAATAAATTCCTGTAAAGAGCGAAATAATTTAACAATTTTTACACAGAGTAAAAAAAAGAGATTTTTTAAAAAAATTTCTTTGTTAATTACAGGCTTATTATCGACAAGGCGTGGCTTTACAATGTCTGGGTCGATATGGCGAGGCCCTGGTGGCCTTCAGTATTGGTTTGGGGCGCGAGCCCAGCAACTGCCAACTGCTCTCGGGCCTCGTCGAGGCATCCCTGAAGTCCCCGTTGCGCGTCACCCTGGAGCCAACCTTCCAGCAGTTACGCGCCATGAAGCTGGACGAGTCGCCCTTCGTGGTTATCTCGGTGGTGGGCCAGGAACTCCTGGGTGCAGGTCAGTACCGGGCCGCGGCAGGAGTACTCGAGGCCGCCCTCTCCATCGGGTCTTGCAGTTTGAAGCTCCGGGGCAGCGTCTTCTCGGCTCTTTCCAGTGCTTACTGGGCCCTCAATTCCCTGGACAAGGCCATCGGTTACATGCAACAAGATTTAGGTGCACATTACAAACGATATTTTCATTTGTTATAAACAGTTTAACCGTAAATTCATACGTTAAATCACTCAAATATCAAGTCCAAACAAAAGTATACTATTACCTAAATATTCTGGCATTTTAAATTTATTTTAAATTTTAATTAAATAACCTATTATTTTTACATTTTCAACCTTCGTTTTAATTGTAATGGGGCTAACTACTAATATCTTTTAAAAATATGAAAATGAAATTTTTTCATAAGGTTTAAACTAAATGTATACGGGAATGCAATTAGAGAACCGCATATTCATTATAACGTATAATTAAAATTACATTTATGAGTACAAAAGAAAATTAAAAATTATTCAGTAGATGTTGATTTGTATTCAAAAGTTGTTATTTGAAAAGTGAATGTTATTTTAATAAATTAAGTTTTGATGTAATACCCCAAGTAGTGTAAATTTATTCATGTAATATTTATTATAGATGTTGAAAGCTTTAATTTTCAATAAAAATAAATTTTATTTTCAAAACTGTAGGATATTTTTATATTACTTAAAGTTTGGCTAAAATTAGTTTTGGAATATTCATTTAAGGACATGTAATTTTCAGGAAATGCATTATTAGAATCAGCCGTGAGAATTTTGTGAGTGCAACTTATGAATTAAATTACCTCTTAATACTTGATTAAAAGATAATCATCCATCGTAAAATTGAAATAATATATAATTAATAATGAAGTAAAATTTCAAATCTCTACATCTGCAAAATTTGACGCAAAAATCAAACATTTCATAAAATCAATTTAAAAATTGCTAATGAAGCATAATAATAGGTAAAACGAGACTAAAATCTTGTTCTTTTTTTATTTTTGGTAGAAGTGGCCAGGTCTTTGGGTGACACCCAGGGGGAATGTCGCGCCCACGGAAACCTGGGCTCGGCTTACTTCAGTAAGGGCAGCTTCAAGGAGGCCCTGACGGCTCATCGTTACCAGCTGGTGCTCGCCATGAAGTGCAAGGACACCCAGGCCGCGGCATCCGCACTCACGAGTCTTGGACACGTCTACACGGCCATCGGTGACCTGCCCAACGCCCTCGCTTCTCACAAGCAGTGCGTCCAGCTTGTCAAGCAAATCGGGGACAGACTCCAGGAGGCCAGGGAAATCGGAAACGTCGGCGCGGTTTATCTTGCCATGGGCGAGTTCGAGAGTGCGGTCAGTTGAAAAGAAAATATTTACTCTTCCAGTTTTGAAATTATAAACTAAATTTATCCAAAATTTATTTCAAATCCAATTGAATTCATAAAGTTAAATACACAAATAAAAATAAAATTATTGAACAATAAATAATATTTATAAACAATATGTAAAATAGGTTGACTGTCATACTCAACATCTGCGAATTGCTCGTCGATTAGGCGATAGAGTCGAAGAAGCAAGAGCTTTTAGTAATTTGGGTTCCTCGCATCATTATAGAAGAAATTTTGGACAAGCCATGACATATCATGAAAATGTTCTTAGAATTGCACAAGAGTTAAATGACAAAGTCATTGAAACAAGAGCTTACGCTGGACTGGGGCATGCGTCTCGATGTGCAGGTGAATTTTAATCGATATTCATTGTACCTCTAAGTTAGTTAGTCATCCACAACTTGTATAACTTTTATATTGATTCTGAAATATTACCTCCTACTGGCTTCTTTACAATACCCCACGCCTTCACAGTTCCAATCAGCAAGAAACTTAATTCTAAAGTATGTTACAAATGTTTTATTTGAGCTTGTTCTTGCAGGGGATTTACAACAGGCAAAGCTCTGGCACCAGCGCCAGCTGGACGTGGCGCTGACGACAAAGGACAAGGTCGCAGAAGGTCGAGCTTGTAGCAACTTGGGTATCGTGTACCAATTGCTGGGTGATCACGATGCTGCACTCAAGTTGCACCAGGCACACCTTGGGATTGCACGTGCACTTGGTGACAGGGCAGGCATGGGTCGGGCCTACGGTAACATCGGTAATGCCTACAATGCTCTTGGTTATTACGAGCAAGCCATAAAATATCACAAGCAGGAGCTTACCATAAGCAAAGAGGTATTTTCACTGTGAAAAATAATTGCTATTATCTGTATTATTACCGATGAAAAATATTCGTTTCATTTGTGTGCAACAAAACTAATGTCGCGCTAATTTTATTTTATACTTTACCGATAATCTCAAAGTTATTTAATCAAAGAAATTGTCGTAAAACTAACATAAAGGCACTGACTAAATTTGTACAATTGTTCAGGTGAACGATAGAAGTTCGGAGGCAAGTACACATGGAAACCTTGCAGTCGCCTACCAGGCAATTCAAAATCACGATACCGCCCTTAGGCACTACCGAGCCCATTTGTCAATAGCTCGTGAACTTAAGGATGCTGCAGGAGAGGCCTGTGCACTCCTCAATTTAGCTAATTGTTTATCCTCGCGGGGGCGGTTCGATGAGGCAATACCTTTCTATGAGAATTACCTAATGTTGTCACAAGAGCTGCACGATGTCGAAGGCGAGGCGAAAGCGTGTCACTTCCTGGGTTACGCTCATTATTGTCTCGGAAATCACCGGGAGGCTGTGAGGTACTACGATCAAGATCTGGCACTTGCCAAGGATCTACAAGATAAGTCTGGAATGGGAAGAGCCTATTGTAATTTAGGATTGGCTCATCTTGCTCTTGGTAACCTTGATACAGCTCTCGAGTGCCAAAAGTACTATTTAGGTGTGTGGAAAGTATTTTGCTTATTGTACAAAAATATATACAGAGTATTTGAAAATAGATTTCTTGAATTTTTTCAATTTAAAATAATTTATTTATAAATGATCTTTGAAAAATTCATATAATATTTTAAGAATAATACTATTAACAAAAATAATAAATTATAGTCTTACTTGGTATGCACAAATTTATTAAATCAAAGCTTTTTTCAAGAAGTATTAAAAATTTATACATGTTTAATGTAATGAAATTGAAATAAATCCAAAATTATACAATAAAAAATATATGCAATATAGAAAAGAATGAGATTTACTTGAGTACTAATTACAAATCGTTATTATATATTGTAAAATTATGCACACTTAAGATTAATTGTATGTAGAAATAGGTGTATAAAATTATGTATGCAATGTCAAATATCACTAATTATAACATTTTCATTGGTACATGCACAAACAAATATATTAAAAAACAATATACTTTTTAGTTATTGTATTATTATTTGTTGTTTTTTTTTTAATGAAAATGAATTATCAAACATGCATTCAAATATAAGCCATTTTTAAATTGTCATACAATTTCGGCTTATTTTTTCGTTGTGAAAAGAATAAATTATGGAAATTTTACAGCAATAGCACACATGACAAAGCACGTAGCTGGTAAATTCCGAGCTTTGGGCAACATCGGCGATTGTTTGCTCCGGTTCGGCGAGATGGAAGAGGCAATCAAAATGCATCAACGACAACTGAATCTTGCACGTCAGGTATCGGATCGAAGTCTCGAAGCGACAGCCTACGGAGCTCTAGGAGTCGCGCACCGTGCCACCCGGAACCTCGACAAAGCGCTGGGCTTTCATACCCAGGAGTTGACCTTGCGACAGGAGGCTGCTGACCTGAGGGGCGAGTGTCGGGCGCACGGAAATCTTGGTGCTGTACACATGGCACTTGGCCAATACACTCACGCTGTCAAGTGTTACCAAGAACAGTTGGAAAGAGCCAGAGAACTCGGTGATTCCGGAGTCGAGGCCCAAGCTCTAGGTGAATGAATGATAATTGTTAAAATTTGTAACTTACGTCATGTGTACGATGTATTAGATAGCACATTAATTGTTTTTTCGAACAGGCAATCTGGGTATCGCCAGATTAAATATGGGCCACTACGAAGACGCAATTAGTTACTTGGAACAACAGCTTTCAACTCTCGAGCCATTGACAAGTGGTACAGCATTGCTGGACAAAGCTCGAGCTCTTGGTAACCTTGGCGAATGTTACGAAGCACTGGGAGACCCCGAAGAAGCCGTAAAATGTCACGACCAACAACTCGCTGCTGCACTACGTTTGCGGAGTGTGAGAGATCAAGAACGGGCATATCGTGGATTAGGAAGAGCCAGGGAAGCTTCCGGAAATTATCAAGAGGCACTGGTTTGCTTCGAAAAGAGGTTACTCGCCGCTCACGAGGCGGATAGTCCTGAATCTCGTGGAGCTGCTTACGGCGATTTAGGTACGTTTAAGTCAAGTTTATTTTCCTTGTTGTCCAATTTTAACATGTGAGAAATTTCATATTTATAATTTTCCACGCGAAAAATTATTTTAATAATTGTGTAAATTTTAGGGAGAATACACGCAGCTTTGGGCAATCACGAGCAGGCGGTGAGCTGCTTAAATCATCAATTGTCGCTCGCCCGAGATTTGGGAGATAAAGCTGGAGAAGCGGAAGCTGCGAGTGGCCTTGGCGCAGTGCATCTTCTCATGAACGACCCGGATACGGCGTTGCAGCATCATCAGCTCGAACTTTCAATCGCTGAAAGCTTGGATGCTGCAGGCTTGCAAGCGAGGGCTTCTGCCAATATGGCGGCGACACAGGAAGCTCTTGGTCAACTGGAGGAGGCCATCAGACTTCAAGAACAATCACTGAGTCTTGCAGCTGCTGTAGCTGATTTACCTGCAAGAGCTGCAGCATTTTCAAGTCTCGGAAGACTTCATCATTTGTGCGGTAAGCCCACTTTTTTTAAAGTTCAATATATTGAAATTTCTACGTAAAATGATTGAATTCATAAAATAATCTTTTCAAACACTGTTGCAAGCGAGGGCTTCTGCCAATATGGCGGCGACACAGGAAGCTCTTGGTCAACTGGAGGAGGCCATCAGACTTCAAGAACAATCACTGAGTCTTGCAGCTGCTGTAGCTGATTTACCTGCAAGAGCTGCAGCATTTTCAAGTCTCGGAAGACTTCATCATTTGTGCGGTAAGCCCACTTTTTTTAAAGTTCAATATATTGAAATTTCTACGTAAAATGATTGAATTCATAAAATAATCTTTTCAAACACTGTAAAGAATGTGTGAAAAGAAAACTAAATCTTACATTGATTTATTTTTGCTAGAATACCGTAAACATTATTCATGAAAACTAAAATTAAATTTAGAATAGTTAATTATAAATCTGACCAATTTGCTAATGTACGTAAATTTTCAACAAAGAAATGGATTTTGTTTAGGCGATCTTCCTCGAGCTTTGAGTTATCTTCAGTCAGGATTATCATTGTGGGAGGGCTTAGGTCGTCGAGACGAAGAAGCTCGATTGCGACATCGGTTGGGCCTTGTTCATTGGGAGGAGGGTGAGCCAACGATATCAGTCGAACAATTAGAAAAGGCTGCTGGTTTACTTGAATCTGTGGATAATTATGCTCCGAGTTATAATAATAAAATCAGCAAAATCGAACTCCTTTCTCAGACATATCGAATGCTGCAAAAGGTCCTTGTGAGTTTGGGACGAACCGAGGAGGCTCTTAATTGGGCAGAAAGATCTAGAAGGACAAAAGATAATATAAATGAAGAAATGAGTCATTACTCTGAGATCGTTGATAAACAAAGAGGTGTTGTGTTTTATTACAGGTATGCTGTATTAACGGTTATTTTATTATTATTTTTCTTTTGTTTTCGTATTTCAATTGAAATTATATTTAAATTATATTGAGATATTTAAAAGCTGGAGCTTTTTGAAGGATTATTTATTAGTTATAATTATTATTTATAGTTCATTAATTCCATTTATTATCTTGGTGCTTTACTATAGAATTTGGGGAAAAATTGCTTAAAAAACTATTTTGATTTGTGTATATTTGAGAAATAATAAATTAAAAATTACTTTTAATTTAGATAAAATAGTGAAATTTTTTAGAGTACGAATAATTAAGAATTCCCTACAATACAATTAATTTTTTTATTTATAGTGAAGTGGATAGCGAACTGCATAGTTGGTGTTTAGCCCCCGGACGAGGTATACTTCGTTTCCACTCTACTAGCTTAGAAAATGGACCAAGCCTCGAAAAACGCGTAATGGAAGCTCGTGAAGCTCTTGTACTGGGTGAATCAGCTTTGGATTCAACGAGTCAGGATGAGTTGGGATGCCCATCAAAGATGCCCACTCGGGGTCACCACCTAAATGCCAGCTCCTACAGCCTTAGTAGCCTTTTCAGTGTAGGCTCCGTAAGTTCTCGGGCAGGTAGCGCTCGCTGGACCCAACAAAAACCTGGACCACTTTGGCAGCCTCCGCCTAGTATGAAATCTCTGTATGATCTTCTGTTTCTCCCATTCGAGGATCTTTTTCCGATGCCTAGGCGGGAATTGATTCTTGTAGTCGAAGAATCTCTTTATTTGGCGCCACTGCCAGCATTGCAAGCTAGTCCAGGTGAATTATATATTTTTTGCGATCTGTGTTGTGTGCTTAAATCAAGTGTAAAGCGTTCTTTGTATTTGAATTAGTATACATTATAATAATGATGTATTTTAATAATTTGAATTATAATTATTTACAATCGTGTAAATAATAATAAGCATAAATGAGAGCTAAACATAAAGAAGTAATTAACTTTAATAAGCATATTGTATATAATATAAACATAATATAGAATATAAATAAATAAGTATCTAATTATAAATAAAAGACAAAATAAAAATGTTTCGTTAAATATTAGGAGAGGAATATCTCTGTGAAAGGTTTTCGTTGCTCGTTGTATCATCGCTTAATGCATTGAAGCGACGATCAAAAACACCAATGCCAGAAGGAAATGCGACGGTTGCTGCCTTGGTTGCCGGTAATCCAACTTTACCAGAAAAAGTACGCGAGGAGTATGGCTGGAATGAAAATGTCTCGTCGGCGGAAACTGAAGCTAATATTGTAGCCGAGCTACTCGACACAAGACCTTTGCTTGGTACGTACACACTTTCTAAAATTATAGTCGTAATTATTTATCATCTTTAAATCAAACATACATTTATAATGTAAATTGCACTTGGAATTTTAATAATAATTGTTTGCGCAGGTGGAGAAGTGACGCGTTCGTCAGTATTAAGAAGTTTGCCCGATGCCGAGTGTGTACATTTGACAGTACCTGTACTCTGGACGAACAACCCAGTTTTTGGTCTTGCGGCAGAACAATGCGAGGAGCCGAGTGATAAACCTGAGTACCAGTTAGACTGTAATGCGGACATCCCTCGACTCTCCGCCCGTCTCGTTGTTGTGTCTGGCAGTCACTGGACCAGTGACTTGTCCTGCACTGCCATAAATCCCCAGGGTGTCCAGCAATTGTCGAGAGCTCTGTTAAAGTCTGGGGCTCAATGTGTCCTTATTGGCACCTGGCCTGTACCACCTACAGCTGGTAGTATATTGTTGCGAGCTTTCTACAGTGCTATGCTGCAAGGTCAAAGAGCTTCTAGAGCCTTGGCAGAGGCTATGCAAACTGTTCAACATACCAGACATTTTGCACACCCAACCAACTGGGCTGGCTGGGTTTTACTTGGTGGCGATACAAGATTATCGAATAAGGTATTTTTGCTCAATTTTCCGTAAATAATTCTTCTACACGATTGGAGTGTTACGAAATTTTATAAGCGGACTGTTGGTAATCGGTTTGATTAAAATTAATTAACAACTGTGATGAGTATTTTCCTAAGGCTATTCATCGATTAATTGAATAAAAAAACAATTCTTTAAATCAATACTTGGTTCTCCAATTATTAAGCAGTATCAATAAATAAGATTGCTGTTCTCGCTGATCTATTTCAAAATATCGAGAATATGTATATTTGTATATAATGTATACAAAATATACTGATAAACGTAATAAATAAAATGTCTTAACTTTTAAATTTCAGGTTGCTCTGATGGGCCAAGCTTTGGCTGAGCTTCTGCGCGGTGGACCCGAGCAAAGTCGTGACGCGTTACGCGTTACACTTCATCTCGTCGAGAAATCTCTTCAGAGAATACATTGCGGTCAGAAAAATGCAATGTACACAACACAAAAAAGTATAGAGAACAAAGTGGGTTCTGCTACAGGATGGCGTGAACTTCTTATGTCTGTTGGGTTCAGGTTCGAGCCTGCGGGTAATGGTATTCGACCTTCGGTATTCTTTCCTCAGAGTGATCCGGAGGAAAGATTGACTCGGTGCAGTGCGAGCTTGCAAGCTTTGTTGGGCTTGAGTCATGCGTCCATACACGCACTCGTTAAACTTCTGCAGGTACGATCCACATAATTATGAAGTATAAAAATAACATAATAGCATACAAAGATTAATTAAAAATGTATATACGAGGTCGGATGCTTACGTATTTATAAATTATTTTAACATATCTTGAATCGTTTCTTGTCATTTAAATAGTTTATTGCATTAGGAGAAAAATCAATAAATTTCAATTCTTAAACTGTAATATATTGTAAATTTGAACGCGTGCGAAACTTCTTCATCCCGGATTTTCCGTATGACGAAACAGGTACCCGAGGCGGCTGAGGACGTAATTGCAGCGATGAGAAGAGCCAGTTGTGCCACCGAAGGCCAGGAAATAAAGATTCCTGTGTGCGTGTGGCGAGCTTCAGGCTCTCATGAGCTTTTCGCCAGCTTGGGCTTTGACCTCATGGAAGTTGGCCAACTGGAGGTCACCTTGAGAACTGGCAAACAGGCCTCGAGAAGAGCGGTCCAGTTCGCCTTACAGGCTTTACTCGCGCTATTTGGTAATTCAATAATAATTTTATTCAACAATAGAGTCGATTGATTTTCGTTATTGATTATTGATCAACATCGTTTAATACAAATATCTTCATAAAAACTTTACTTACCGATTTATTTAAAAAATATTTTTCACTTTATTATTAACCAGCACGATTTTAAAATATTGTTTTATATTTTTATTTTTAAATTCTTAAAAATACAAAGCGATTTTATTCAAAGACTTTTTGAATTGCTTGTTGTACTAGTAGTAACATTGAAAAATTTCATTTTAAAAATTAATTGTTTAATTTATGTGATAATTGCAATATTTAAATAACACATTTCTTGTTTATACAGAGTAATTTTGTAAGCGTTATTAAAAGTTATAAATATTAATAGTCTTACATACATAAGATGTTGCTCTGATAAATAATTTTAAATATAACTTGTGATTAATTTTTTTAGATACTCAAGAGGCGCCAAAAAGCCTTAGCTTAGATTCTGGTAGTTCAATGGAGAGTTTAGTTTCTGTGACGCAAATTGATAGGGGACTTTCTGATAGACCTCGATTGGGTGGTGCATTTGCAAGTTATGTGAGACATCGTGGAGAGCCTGACGGAAAGACGATGGAGACACCCAACATTTCCACTTTAAATGATGAAAATTGTCAGGGTAAGTATCAACCTTTATTGTACATGAGTTAAAGCATTATGTAAAATTATTTTCATATAAAATGTTCATACGCGTAATTCATAAAATAATCGTACTGAAAATTTTTTAATTTTGATAAACTACAATATAGATTCAAATTTGTATTGTATAATTATCTGACTGCTTGAATAACCTTAGAAATAGTAATTCTACAAATAGTAAATTATTTTCATCGTGAATTATAAAATTAAAGAAATATTCATTTTAAATATTAATAACATGGGTATTTAAAAAAGTATAATAATTTGATTAAATTGCGCTCTTAAAATGTTGTATCAAAATTACGATTGAGTCACAAAGTAACAATTACTCACACAAATATGCATTCGAGTGCAAAGCAAAACTAAATGATATCTAAATGAGATAATATTTTATGTAATACCGAGTTGAATTAGACAGATTTTATCGACGATCTCGTATGATTAATGATAGTTAACAACGATTATCCCGCAGATGAATCAAGCGAAGTCTTCGGAAGAAATTCGCCACCAGCTCTCAGCCTCAACCACCAGGCGCGCATCCGGAAGTTGTACCCTGATCAATGCATGGGCCCGCGTCCAGGTTCTAGTTCAAGTGGTTCCTTCACCGATTGGGACAGTGGCCATAACACAGTCCTGCGTCGGCAGCCACTTCCGGTTCTTCCGGTGACGGTTCTCGAGCGGTTGAGTGTGCGCACCGAGCTTAACACCGGAACCTCCCCCAGGAAACCACCACAAGCAGCTTCCAGTAGCGAGATACTAGGAAAGCCGGAGGCTCTGCAGAGTCCGGAGGTGGCACATCAACACCTCAACCACGGAAACACAAGAATGGCCACCTCGCTCACGAGCCTCACTCGAGAACTCACACCGATGATTTCTGAAGTCTACCACGAGAGGAACTTGGGTCTGGATCTAGCACCATCGTTATCTAAGCTCCTCGAGGAAGTTGGTTCCGAGGCAGGGCAACACTCAGGAATCGTCACCAGGACCGGGGCCCAGAGCCACACAGTCGATTGGTTGCAAACCCAAAACGAACTCTGTCGTAGGGACGAGGCGGATGGGAGGTCCATTGCAGAATCCCAGTGTAGTGCCACGAGCAGTAACAAGATACGCAGAAAAGCTCCACCCCCGCCTGTCTAAATTTAGTTAAATAATTTTGGGCTGAAGTAACGATGCACAAAATTTTAAACGACTATTAAAATTGATTCTTATAAAGATTCCATTTTTCTAAGTCACAAAAAGTTTAAAATTAGTCTTGAAGTGGATGTTTTATCTTAATTTAAGCGGAATAACTTACAATATACCAGGACGGAATATTTTCATATTCATTTTTTGGTGTTTGCTCTTTCATAAAATAAATTTAAGGCACATTGTGATTTATATAAAAAATAAATTTTTGTTACAATTTTTTTGGTGTAACGTTTTTATGTATTTATAAAGATTATAATTATTTATTAAAATAGAATATTTAATATAAACTTAATTTTAAACAACAATACTTCTAATGGATTTGCAATATTTCTTAAATCTAAGTTTAATCGATAAAGTTAAAATGTTGCCATTTCAGAAAGATCCAACAATGATTCGCAATACTGATTATTTTTATCAAATTTGTATTTACAGTCTTTTTTAAATTATAAATGTAACTCTAAAGGTCAGAAATTAAAATCAAAGTCAATATTGACAAAAACGATAAAGAGCTAATTATTAGTTAATTTAATATGAAATTATTTCTATTATCTATAAAAATATATTGTTTTCCTTTCTTGTATTATATACATTTTATGTAAAAATAAAGGGTTGTAGATTAATTATATTTTTCTAATGTCTTTAATAATTATTTTATATGAATAATTTAATATAAAGCTTAGTAAATTTTGATCATTTACAAATATGAAATAATTTTTAAAAGACATTTTATGTCATAAATATTATTTATAATGTGATATTTCATAAATTTTTATTATTGTTATATTTCATTACCAAGAAAATAATTTAAAAATCATTATTATTAAATTTATGCCTGTATTTTTAATTTTTGAGAAATTAAAAAAATTAATTTTTAAATATTATAATTAATAATATCAATTATGAAGTGTGTCATGTATACCAATGAGGCTTACCGCCCGGTATCTTCTGATACGTAATAAAAATTATAACTAACTATAATAGTGTTTTTAGAAAGTGAGATTTTATTAATCTTATTATATTTAAAATTTTTTGTGATTCATTTTTAATGGAATTATTAATTATAATTCTATCTTAATATTAATATTTATTAAATTTAAATTTTATTAAATTTATGTTTGTGAGTTATAAAAGAACAGTATTTCATATATAATCATAAAAGCCAATTGTAGTTGAAAGTAATATAGGCTGCTTATTTAACTTTATTTTATAATTTATATATTTAAAAGTCTAGTTGAAAATATAAAAATTGTTATAATAACAACACGACGACGATAACGACTACGAAGACAACAATAATAACAGTAGCAATATTAATAATAACAATAATAATAAAATTTTTAATTAAAGATGTGTGACTCAAATGTAAATTAAAGATAAAAAGAGTTTAGTAAAAATACACATTTTTTAATAATTAAATAAATATTATATTTTACTTAGAAATTAAACAATTTTAGTTTCTAAAATATATTAACAATTGCAATACTTATTAAAAGGATTTTTTATGTTATAATACAATTTTTATAACCATATGAAGTGTGAATATGAAGGGTCCATAAGTTTTCAACAATCTATTCTGTGTAACGTACATAAATGTTTAAAATTTATTTATATATTTAAAAACATTAATAAATTGATAAATATATATGTATATACATATATATATTTATAAGACAATTATTTGTTATTGCTTTGACAAATTTTTACTTAAATATTACTATTATTTTTTAATATATAATTAAAAATACACTTTGATTAGCTTTAAAAAATATTACATAAAAAATACGTGAAATTAAATTTTTATTATAAATGTATTAATTTGAATATAGTTATGTGAGAAACTCGAAATTATTTATAAATTTTGTTATGAGAATCCTTGTATGAGTCTGACACATGAAAATAAATTTAATGAAAAATTTCGATTACAGTTTGTCAATTATACATTAAATTCAGTCATGTAAAAATACTTAATTTCATTTTTATTAAAAAGATTATTTTTGAAATAAAAAAACTAAAAATAATTCAGTAATTAGTTGAAAATTTTTAACTGATAACTATTATTTACACAAATACATAAATATTTATTTGTTTGTACAATATAAACCAATTGTTTCATATTGACTGTTTACTAATATTTAGTTAAATTTACAAAAAAATTTAATGGAAACAAAAATATCTATCTGGAAGAATAAAAAATTTCAAATAAATCGATCGGTTTTTCAAGAATTCTCATATTATGTAAATAATACTGACAATTGATACTTATGAGGCTTTTTATTTATGTCGTAAGAAAGATTTGTTTTTAAAATTATCTGCATTTTTCTGATTTATGATTAGAAAAAAATATTAATAAAACAATACTTTATATTCTTTGTAATGTATAAAAATTTCAATTAATTATGATTTGAAAAAAAAAGTTTATAAATTTATATTTTACTGAAGAAAATAAATTTCTTTCTCACTCTTTTTATTATTAAAAATTGAGAAAAAAATATGTAATTTAGGTTTAATAGAGAAAAATAATTTGAATAGTGCACATTGCTATTAATTTGTTATTCATATTTTAATAAAAATGTATTACATAGACTTGATTATTAAGTATGTACAATATTGTATATAATTTCAAGATAAAGAATTTGGTTAATTTGAAGTATAATCAATATAAATTAATATAAAAATGCTTTTTTATAAATCAATAAATGAGTTTTTTATGGCAATTAAAATACTTAATTATTGTAACTTTTGTGTATCACTTAATAACAAATTAATACAATTTTAAATGTCCAGTTATTTGATCAATAGCATGAGATGGTCCTGGACCAATGCCACATACTGTTTTGCTACCTGGTGCCACTTGTGTTTGTCCTGCATCACAAACAATATTTGATAAAACTTGCGCTGACCTTGCAGTTTTATATAATTGTAATAATTCTTTTTCTGTTTCACACTAAAAATACAAAATATATTTATTTATAGAGATATATTTTACTTTTTATAAAGTTGTCTTTTGTCAACTTTACTTAAAATTTAAATAAATTTTACTTTGTTAAAAATTGAATCAAAACCTTACTTTAAGTGTAATTTTTGTTTGACCATTGTACTCCCAAGCTTTTAATATTTTAGGATGTTTTGTAGCTTGTTTATAGGCAGCAACAGCTGCATGTGCACATTGGGCTGCAACTTTACCTTTTCCCATTTTCAGTTCATTTCTAACAACTAAAACTAATTTATAATCATCGTCATTATCAACAAAACTTGAATTAGACGATTCCTCCGAAAAGTCCTAAATGATAAAGCTTAAGTAAATTAAAAAATGCTAAAATAATTTGCGTTTATTTTACAAGTAAATATAATTTTAAATAAAAATTTAAACTTGCTTGTTCATTTGAGGCTCGATTTCGTAACCATTTAAAAGATTTGTATAATCCATAACTCATGACTAACGGAAAAGAAAAGTTATTAAGATATTGTAATATTATATGTACATTTTCCATCTTCAGTAAATTCAATTACTTCCTATATTGTTACTGTTCTTTGAGTCTAACCATGCTTCATTTGAGTATGTTAACCTCAAATTATACCTACTTTAAGTTCGTTTACTCACAAGTAATATAACAAAAAAAATTTTATTTCAAAAATAGATAGATATTGCCTTAGTTTATTTTACTTTATTTTTCAAATGTATATTAAATGCTATTTTATTATTATTATTTTTTTAAAAATTATTTTATATTATTAATAATATCCAAAAAATTTTAATTTATTTGAAAATTATGGTTATAGCAAACTTATTAGAGAATTAAATTTGTTTTTAAGTATTAATTAACAATCATTTGATATGTACAAATAAAATTGATTAAAACTTTATTCTTGCAAAAAATATTACAATCTAAACAAAGGTTCAAGAGTTCTTATGAATTCTTTTTCAAAGTGCTCAGTAGAAAATCTCTGAACCGATGATCTAGCAGCATTACAAATAGTAGTCCTTTCTTTTGAAGTCATATTGATAATATAACTCAAAATTTGAGCATATTCTTCAGCAGTGGTTGCTAAAAATCCATTTTGTGATCCAGCTTGTGTTTCAATAATATCAGCTTTTGGTCCACCCGATGCATGAGCAACCACAATTAATCCTGCAGCCATACATTCAACAACACTTATTCCAAAGTGTTCATTCCACATTGTATGTAAACCAATAGTTCCTTGTTGAAGTGTATTCAATAGTTCTGGATATGATATATTCAAATGAAATTCTACATTTTCATCTAAAGCTAAGTGTTTTGATAAATCTTTCATATCTTTTACTCTAACTTCATCTTCTGCATTACGAGTTGAGCCAATTAATATTAAACGTATTTTATGCCAAGTATTTTCATCAACTATTGATCTTAATTCATACATAATTCTAAGCATAAGTGGATGGTTTTTTTCTGGTCTAAATTGGCCAATAGAAATTATACGAATAATATCACCTTTTTCATCATCATTTAATAATGGTAAATCTACTAATTTTTCTATAGCACATGGAGGGTAGATTCTGTGAGTTCTTAAAGGACATTTCCAAATTGAATTAATATGGTCTTCGGTCCAGGATGAATTGACCATTATAATATCAGCTGTTCTACCTACATTTCCATATATAAAAGCAAATATTTTGTAATAAATTATTTTTGCAGCTGTAAGAAATGGATTCCTAGCTATAACTTGATGATTATTATGTACAATAACCCTACGGTAAACATGCCTTAACATATCTGTAGATATTGTAGGATAATGCGTATATGAAGCTATTTTACATCCTCCAATATACTTAAATAAAGGATATGTAAATGCATATCCCATTGTATCTATAAATATATCTGGTTGAAATAGACTTAGGGCTTCATAGGCAAGCCAAATAGATCCTAAACTTTGACCAAATAAAGTAAAATATGGATACATTTTACTTTCAATCCATTTTCTCTGAAACAGGTACACAAAATTAACATTATTTTCTACTTTTATATTAAATAATTTTTCAACATTGTTAAGAATTTTATCTCGATCAGCATCCAAATCTCCAGTATAAACATAAATCTGTAAATTTTTGTGCGTTGACTGTAAAGCTTGTATACCAGCCCATAGAACTCTTTCACCTCCTCCTCCTGCACTGCAATAGGGATGAAAAATTCCAATTGTAATTTTGTTTTTATCCTTTTTTTGTTTTGAAAATTTTATTTTTAGAAATGTTATAATAATGAAAGGTATAAGTGTGACACATAATATGAAACATAATAATGTAACTTTAATAATTTCAATACAATCAGGTAACATTATTTCTATATTAATGATGAAGATTAGTTTTAATAATCAAAAAAATAAAAATTAAATTTTTTGGTATATTATTAAGGTTTTCGTCATTGTATAAATAATTTAGTAATTTACAAATCTGCTTTTTTAACACAAAATATATTTACACAAACAAAACGACATATGTGTAACATAACCTTATTTTTGTTATCATAAAATAGATGTCGTTGTTAAGTAAAGTCAAATATTCAGATTTGATAAAACATATTGTTTATTTTAAAATTTAAACCAAGAATTGAAATTGACATTTAATCAAACTTTAACTTATAAAAGTAAAATTTAAAGCAAACTTTTTATAATAATATGTTTATTTTTATTCTTTTATTGTTATATTATTACTTATACAGAAATATACAAATATTTACATATAAAAATAAATATTTAAAAGTGTACATGCATAATATTATCATGTATAATAGTGTAAATTATACTATCATTAAATATTTTATAATGCATATATCATCTAAATTAATATTTTAAATTAAAAAATTTATTCAACATAGCTTCATTATCCAATTGAAAAAATATTAGTTCTGCTATTTTATTAACAATTTTTAAATTTTTGACACTTATTAAGATAATATTTTGGTTTATATTTTATAATAAATATTTTTTATTATGATTGTGATTTATAATAATAAAGTTTTCATTTTTTATGGGAAATATATTAAATAATTCCCCATTTTTATATATTCATTAAAACAATATGTTTTTAATATAAAATCATTGTTATATTTATAAAACAACAATTAATATACATATATTTCTTACTTTCATACATTTAAAGTTTGTAGATTAGTTTGTATAAATTATTGGAATGAGTTCAATCAATTTTTTTACATAATTTGTTAATATTAAATCTAATTTAAGGATATAATTAAATAACATTCATCAATACTTATTTAATGTAAAAATAATGTTCAAACAACTTATTAGACAAAATATAAATAAGAACTGTAAAATTTTTTTCATAAAAATATAGTTTTACTAATTTTTTACATTAAGCTAGTATTTTGGCAGAATAGTTGGCATACTTTATCTCATTAAATTCATAACATTATGTATGCTCCAATATTTGTATAATTAACAATAAATATATATGATAATTAACAAATAATAATACTTTAATTTTTATCTTTGAATATTTTAAATCTTAAGATTGAAAACCATTCCTAAGAACTGTTCATAGTGTATTGTGATAACTCCATCCATGTCAGTATCATATTGTCGAAATGCTGCAGTTAGTGTCTAAAAATTTGATAATAAAATTTAAATTAACTTAAATATTAGTAAATATCTATAGTTTTAAATATAAAAAAATTTCTATTAATATGCTTACATAAAGAACAACGCAACACTGAATAAAATCATCAAAGTATATTGTTCCCCTACCAGCTCTGTCATACTTTTGTACAAGAGTATTAATAACTGGGTCTGATAATCGGTATCCAAAGCTCACCAGAGCATTTTTTAGTTCATTTTTATCGATATTTCCACTATTATCTCGATCAAATGATCTAAAGCAGTTTTGCCAGTCTGTGACATACTTCCAAAGAGCTCCAAATTCTTCAAAATTTACAGTACCCGAACCTTTTTTATCGAACATACCTGAAGAATTTGGTTTGTCATTGTCAAACATACCTGCACGAATAAAATTAAGCAATATGCAAAAATAAACTTATAGTACATTACAATTTATACTGAAAGTAAAAGAAGTGAAGAAGTCATAAATCTTTTCATAGTAAGAATCATTGAAAGTTTGAATTAAACATTCTTTAAGTTTTAATTTTAATTTCTTTATTTATTTGTAAAAACAGGTATAAATTTGTTTTGGAACTATAAGTTAAATTATGGATATTCAGTTTCAAAGAAACAGCAAACAATAAGTTATAATTTATTTCTACAAAAATATTTATGGAAATAAATTACATCTTTTGTCATGGAGTGTAAATAAAATTTTTCTTTTATTTGAAAGAAAAAATTATTTTTTACAAGATGTGATTGAAATTAGTGAAAATCATATTTCAAATTGATATTACATATTGAATGCACTTAAATTTTTCTTTATTGTTAATAAAATTTTGTATTTTAAATAATTTTAATTAAATTTACTATACTTATTTATTTTTAAGGTAAATAAATATAATAAAAAACTATAAAACTACATTATCTAAAATATTTATAAAAATATATTGTGAGCAATTTTTTAAAAAAGATATATTTTTGTTATCCAATATCAATTTTTAAAATATTATGATTTTATGTTCGTTATAACTTACCAATCATTAAGCGTACTGTTTCTGGATTGAAGGGTGTCCATGTACCATTAGAAAGTGCTTGTTGTAATTCATCAGATGAAATTTGTCCTGAATGATCTTTATCAACTCTACAATTAATTTAATGTTAATTAATACATTCAATTCATAATTACATTATGAATAAATGATTTTTAATTATCCTCGAATTTAAGAATCTGCATTTATTCGAAAATTATCTTCTACATTATATTTTTATGAACATTTGTAAATCCTAATCAAACTATTAAAAACTAATAAATATAAGTACATAAAAAAAGTTTTGATAATTTGTAATATTATTAAACAAATTTTTAATATTTTATTTGAAACAAAAATTAATTATATAAACATAAGCAATTACAAAATATTATATAATTAATAGACGAATATGAAAAATTGATTCATTTATAACAGTGAATCTATGTTGGTTGAAAATTATTACCGTTGGAATACATCCCATAAGAACTCACGACTCGGCATCGGCGACATAAATGACATTTTTTTATCTTTTTTTTCGAGAACAGTAGTTAATAATTGTTTTTTTTTTTAGCTAGTAATGTAGAGTAAACTCACTTAATCTTCGCATAAAAAAAAAAAAAAAAGGCAATAAGCAGCAAAAATAAGTGTGTTAAATATCTTTGGTTAAATAGTTATGTTGTGACGATTGCACAAAGTAAATCATAAATCTGTCGAAATATTGTCGCTCACTTCGTTTTACCACTTAGGAGTAAGTAGCGCTATAGCGTCTGGAATGCTGAAACATCCACATCGTCATAATGACGCAAAAGCATGTGAATCATCAAATTCAATTTTAGTAAATTAGTAAATGAATTTCCTTATTTACCTGTAAACACTGGAGATCATTCAATTCTATCGTAGTTTCATCTTAGAGTGGAAAAGAATCATTCTCATTTGGCTTAATTTTTACTTTAATTCTAATTTATTTATTATCGCTCTATTTTGATTTTAACATTATTAAATCTTAGTGTAATTCATAACTAAAATACTATTTTTAATGCATATTCTATTATAATAAGTAATTTATATGTTAATCATTTTTATCAATTAATTTTTAATGATTATATCTACATTATTTACAAAATTTATTACTATATTGGTTCAGAAATTTGCTTATTGTATGTAAACTAATTATTCACAATAAATTAATATTTTATAAGAACATAGTTTTCAAATGACTAAATAACGTTAAATTTATTTTAAACACAATAACTTGTTAATTATTTAATGTCTATAAATACAATTAAAAATGATAATAAACAATTATTTAACTTGTAGTTATAAAAAAATACAAAATTTTATTTTACAAATTCTCATAATACAAAAAAAAAATTCTATTGACTTACAATTAATAGTAATAGAATAATTAAAATTATAAAATTTAACAAGAATGTATTATTTATAGTACATTATAAAAATCTAAACAAATAGTTTTATTTTGTAAAAATGGGATGTCGTTGTAAATTATAAACGTAAATAATTTATTAAAAAATTAAATTCGGTTAAAATTGCTACTTGCAAATTCAACAAAAAGTAAAAACAAATTTTTCAATTTTTAAGAAAAATAATAAAAAGTTTATAATTTTTAAAACATTATTGTATATCAAACAATAAATCCAGTGACCAAAAGTAAACAATTTAAGTATAAATCATGTACACTAGTCATTTGCACTAATTTATATAATAATAAATAAATGTTGCGGTTTGATCATTTATCAATTATATATATAATTAAGTAAGATAATTTTATACAATTAATCACTGGAAAAGAATTAGCTGCTTTTAATTTTTGCAATTTTCCAAACACCAAGTTTATACCGAAGTGATATGAGTGCAAGATCTCTGCCCATTTGTAGCCAACTCCAAAAAGGAACAATTTTAGAACCATCGATTTCTTGCCATTCAACAGTAATTTCAGTTACAGGTAAATTTAAGGCCTCTGCAATATAGAGCATCTCTACATCAAAAGCCCAGCGTTCAATGTGTAAAGCTGTGAAGATGAGACGAGCTGATGCACGTGTCAACAATTTAAAACCACACTGCGTGTCGTGAACACTTCTTACGCAAAGTAGTTTAACAAGAAAATGAAAACCATGCATAAGTATTAATCGAAAGAATGAACGCTTGGCTTTCTCCTCTTCTTCTAGATGTGCACGAGAACCACAAACAACAGCATGAGAATCAGCTGTTTTCTCCGGTGATGAAATGTAATCAACTGGAATAATGTTTTATTTATTCAATATTTGCATTTAACATAAAATATGTACACTTAATATAATATTAAATTAATAAATAATTAGAATTTCTTTAAATGTATTGGTATAAACATATTATAAAAGTTATAAAAATGATCTTACATCCTAGAATAGATTTAAGACTTTCTTCCAGTTTATCTAGTTCACTGAAAGTTGTAGCACCATCTGCATCTGCAAACAATAAAACTGAACCTCTGGAACTTTGCATACCCTGAAATTTGTAAAATAATAATTAAATTAAAATTAAAAATAAAATTATTTCATATTAAAATTATTGTAATACACATTGGACTAACCAATCTTACAGCACCTCCTTTTCCTCTATTTTCTTTTAAAGCTAAGACACGAATTGTGTTATATTTTTTAGCATAAGAATGTGCAACATCAATAGTTTTATCAGTACTTCCATCACTTACTATAATTACTTCATATGAAAGTCCTAATTTTTTACGTTCTTCTAAATATTGTAAACATTCATCCAGCATTGTTGGCACTTAAAAAATACATGAAAATCTATTAAATATCGTATTAAATGTATTTGAAATTAAAAATTAATAATGAAAAAAAAGTAAATAAATAAATTAACTTTCAATTATGATTCTACAGTTTTATTGCAATTAATTTTATTTGATATATTAAATCTAAATAAATATTATAAATTATAAAGTAATATTTACATCTTGCTTCTTCATTGTAGGCAGGTACAATAACACTAATATTTAAACTTGATTCATCTTCTAAAGATGGAAACAATTTTTTTTCTTCAGTATTTGGATCAAAAAAGTATTTTTCTTCTTCATATCGATGTAGTTTTGGATATGTAGTTGTATTTTTACAAATCATGTATAATACTAATATAAACTGAAAAATAATGTTATTTAACGAAAAATATAATAAATTTGTTTACGAAATTTAGAAGCAATTAAAAATCAATGTATTGATAAACAAGTAAATAAAATTGTTTTTTTAATTACAGATTATATATATAATTTTGTATTTATTATATTATATAAATTAATTTATTTAAAAAAAGTAAATAGAAAATATAACCTATTAGACATATTTACTTACCACAAATGAAAGTATTGAAGTACATATTAGAAAAAAAAGACATAATGTTTCCAAAGACATTATTAAAGTAGAAAAGATGTCCTTTTCTTTAAAATTAAATTTTAATAATTTTACTTTTAAAAACCATTTTTCAGTTGACGTGGCGTTTGTGCAGCCATTCCTTATTGTTTCATTTCAGTGGCTAAACATTTACATAATGATACCTACCACCCGGTGACTTTTAAATCCTGATAAAAGAGAAATAATTTTAAAAAACTCACTATTTTATCTACATAATATTTCATTCAAATCTTATCTTTTTAAAAATAATTAATAATAATAAAAACAGATAATAAATAAATACATATAGATAAAGCCAAAATAGTTCATGTAAATTTCTCCTTGATTTTTAAAGCTTGTACTTGAGTAATTTTTCAGGAAATTGGAATTAATTTAAGATCGCATCAATTTTTGATGCTTTGTAAGTTATAGCTAAACAAAGTATTAGTTTGGATAATCTTGGAACAATTTATACGAAATTTCGTAACATATTTCATATTATATATATATATATATATATATATATATATATAGATATATCTGTGTATATATATTGTGTTTCTATATATATATATATATAATATAAAACATATTGTAATGTAATTTACAAATATGATTATATCTTTAGTATAATATAGACGTGTGTATCTATTTTCTACAAGAAAAACTTTTAAAATAATTTGACCTTAAAATTATTTGCTGCTCTTTTTTCGAATACTATTTTGTTTTCCCTTTTTATATTTTATTATTTGTACTAGCAATGTCACGTAGTCAGGTTGCACCCCGTTACAAGGGTAGTTCCACGTAACTTCGCAAGTGCACTTAACTAAACACTTTAGCCGAAATTTCAAAACTTTGTCTTTTGTAAATTTTCCAACTTCAGTTATCTATCGATCCTCAAACAATTTAGTTCAATGTTAGAGTTGCGAATTTGTAAGATAAGTTATATTATATATTTTTTTGAATACTTTTATATATTTTTTTAATTAAAATATACAACGTTATTTCTTTTGCTTTCTGGATCTTTGTAACAGGTGTCAGAAATGGAATATAATTATTGTGTGAGTGAAATGAAAATTTCTTTGGTTTATAAAAGAAAAGCTGAAGATGTTCGATCCGTAAAAGTCGCGTAAAATCGAAAGAGCAACAAGTATCTACGATATTTTAAACAAACTTTAGAGGAATTTCTAACAAAATAACAGAAGGCAACATCTTCAATATAAGTATTAAATTTTTAAAATTTACATAATGAAGAGTCAGTCCGCAAATTTCAATTAAAATTAAATTATACTTTTAATCTTCTAATTTCCCTAAGATTCTTGAAATTGCAGGTGTTCATTTTCCTATCTTTTTACCTTACCATTTTACTTCGTTAATTTTCCAGCTTCACTCCTCTCTCGACTGCCAAATATAATATATTGACTCCAATTTAATGTTTCGAATTTTTAGGAAACATTATATTCTATACATTTTTGAATAAATTAATGTTTTTATTTAATTAAAATATACAGTGTTATTTTTTTCGATTACCATGTCTTTACAATATATATATATATATATATATATATGTATGTATATGTATAATCGGGTAGGGATTAAATTTTAATATAAAATAATAAAATTATATAATTGCGTGTCGCATCTCAGAATAATTTTCAATTATCAAAATTAAAAGAAAAAGTTTTAAAACTAGGTGTACTCAGTTTTCATGTTTTCTTAATTTTTTAATTTCTTAAGTCAATACGTAGATGAAATATCTTTAACTTTTTAAGAGTAAATATAATTAAAAAATCATATAAATTAAAGTGGAATAAAAATTACTATTTAGTTATTATACTATGGCTAAATTTCATTGTATCATGAAAATATGATATAATATATAACTGTTGTAATTCTTTATTTTTCGAAAGCGATAATTATTATTTCACAATTATATGATAGATTATGAGCTCTTAATTACTGCACAAAGGCGATGCATTAACTTTTTTAATTTTTGGTAAGTTTCTTCATATTTTTAAAAATTTTACTAATAAAATTAATTTCGTGATAAATTTATTTGACTCTAATACAATTTTCGAATTTCTTTTTTGCCAATCTATTAATTCAATAATTTTATATTTTTCTTATTAAGTTTGAAACGATATCAATAAAGAACAAAATAAATATAAAACTATTTCAAATTAAACATAAAAAATAGGATTTATATCAGAAGATTGTATAATTATAAAAGTAAAACTGATTAAATTATTTTTAATTTATTTAAATTATTATTAATTTCCCTTTTAAAGTTGATTATCATACAATTTCTCGTGGCCCATTAAAAAATTTTAAATAATTGTAAGAAAATGGAATATAGTATTGTACTTTATTATAAGTGAATAAATATTTATTAAATTATTATCAGTACCATTGGGAAATTTGTTGAGATTAAAGACTAAATAACTATGACTAAATTATGTATTATTTCTGAAATGATAAGAGAATAGCATGAAAATTCAGAACAAATTCTTATGGTACTTCAATATTTGTCTAGATTAAGTTAAATCTTTTTTGGATAGGTAAATATACTGTTTTGTCATTATTTAAATAAGATGATAAACATCGTATGTTGAAATTTATCAGACAAAAAGCTTATAAAACAAAGTATTATGATTAACAAATTGCATTGGAGCTTTTTCTAAAGTTGAAAATCCTAAATGTGTTAATTAATACTACGTCAAATACCATGAATAAGTTGTAAAAATATATTTTATTACAGTAAGCAAATATGAAATCTATTTTTTGATTTATTTGAATAGATCTGTAAAAAAACATCCAGGTTTTATTCACAATAACTTAATATTTTATAAAAATATAATTTTCAAATGATTATATAACGTTAAATTTAATTTAAATACAACATTTTTATACTATTATATAAATAAATATAATTACATATTTACATATAAAAAATAAATTAATTTATAATTACTTGTTAATTATTTAATATCTATAAATACAATGAAAAATGATGACATAAGTTCACAATTATATATTTTAAGTAGTTCTTTTGAGTTATAGTATACAATAAAAGATATACCTGATATATCTAACATATTAAAAAGTATTATTAATGTTAAATTGAACTATTTCTCTTTGTATTAGAATATATCCTTAACCAATAATGATAATTTCGTTACTTACATACCATTTAAAATAGAAAGAGGTGTTAATGTAACGGAATAAAAAATTTACGCATTTTAAAGCATTGAATTTAAAATAAAATGGCAGACTTGGAATAAATCAATAACATAAAGAAGTTAAAGGAGAGGTGAAAGTAGATATAGCGAAAAGTAGGTGCATGAGACTAGATAATTAGCAAATGAAAAATGTGTGGAGGTAAAAAGATTAGTATATGTGTTTAATAGAGAAAAGGTAAAATTTTTTATGATAATTTGAGAGTGAAGATGACTCAAAGATCATTTGTCAAAGAACCATTAATAATATTATAAAATTATTTTATTAATTATTGATCTTTAAAATGCCAAATATTCAAATTAATTTCATCAATAAGAATGTATAACAAAAAGTATATATAATAAAAGGTAAGAAATATTGGTTTAGATCTGTACTATGGTTTACCTAATAAATAATGAGGTAATTCATATTAAACCAACCTTAAATTCAAAAGTATGCAAGTCAAACAGGTCTTACATTATTATTAGGAAGTGAAAAAATAAATTGGTTGTTCAAATAGGGCCAAAACCACCAAAAGCTAAAGCATTGCAAAAGGTTAAAAATTGCCTCTAAAAAGGTTGCGATACATAGATGAAAGAAATGATGCTTAAAAAGTGCTTTAAAAATTATACCAATCCAAATTAATTACAGTAATTTTTATGAATATTTTATTCAATTAACTATTGAAGAATATAAAATAGTTAAGAATTCACATTAAGTTTTAAAATATCTTGATACAAAAAAAAGATACCTGCAGTGATTAGACTAAATTTATATTTAAAAATTAATTAAAATTAAATAATATTAAAAAAATAATTAAAAATGTAACATGATTTATATTTGTAAAAATCATTAAGAAAGTCGATTATATTGAATCTTGATAAAATTTTATTTTTTAAAAACATGAATAATCTCGATATTAAAAGAATCACAAGAATTTATGTATTATTATGATTCTTTAAATCTCGTACCCTCTGATGTACTATTGTAAGAATCAAATTAAAAAATAATTCTGATATCAATTTTAAGCGAAAATTCAAATTTTTTTTATAATTCAGCATGAAATGAAATTATAAAAATTAAGATTAAGAGTAAATTTATATTTTGGAAAAATCTATGCCAGGGTTAGTTTAAGTTTATAGGATCTAGTAAAGTTTGCATTTAGACTTTTCTATGAGGCAATTACTTTAAAAACAGTATAAAATATTTTAGAAATCACAAAAAATGGCATTTTCACGTTTATTTAATTTTTAAACTTGTATTGATAATGGAATTATAAATTGTCAAAAAATAAATGTAACGGTTACTTAAAAATAATAAAGTCTGAACTTATTTAGGCGATTTTCTTCGTTTCAATAAATTATTAATCTACTTGCAAGTACACATATTAAAGTAAATCTCATTGCTATCAAATTAAACAAAAATCGATTGGTAAATCAGGTTGTTATCCTTTTTAACCAAATCTTTTGTTATAAATTTATTTTATGCATGTAAATTATATAATTTAATTTTTCATCATCGTAATAAGCAAACAATATACATGTATTCATATTTATGTATATATATTTTGTATTAAAAATGAATCTGAATTAATCGTACCCAGAACACATATTTCATAAATGAACATTTTTCTCTTATTCAATATTCCAACAGTAGTCATAAAAAGTTTAAAAGAATATATTTTGGTTTTTTTTTTGTTTTAAAAAATAAGATAATCGTGAAAGTAAACAAATAAGTATCAAATGTTTATCTTGACATATTAATAGAATAACATTGCATCACGAACAAATGTCTTCAAAATCAACAAATAAAAAACATAAAACTTTTAATATTCATAAAGTATCAAATGAAGATTCAAAGTCTTCTTCTGCAGCCGATGGTGATGATGAATGTGGATGTGAAGAAGAAAAAATAACTGTTTTTCGAAGTCCTGGTCTTGACCCCCGGTAAAATAAACATTAAAATTAATATTTTATGTATTTTACGATGAATTACTCAATTTAATCGTTTGTATTAATACTTAAGGAAAAGTAATAAATATTTAATTATTGGTTTTAGTCATATTATACATTTAAAAAATTTAGAAATACATTTTGTAATGAGTTCTTGTAAGTATATTTAATCGATTTTAATTTTGAAGATTTCAACAACAAAATCAAACATCAAGATGTTTTGTGATGTATTGCGATTTTCATCAGTGCGAATATTTGCTTGGCGAAGGCGCGGAAGCTTGTACTTGGTTTAAAGATGTTTACCGATCAATTTGCCCTAATGATTGGATTGAACGTTGGGATACACAAAAAGATGAAAAACGAATGCCGTGGTATCACAAAGAAGAGTTTCCTAAAGCTCGATACGGAAAATTGTAGAATTTTGTATTAAAACATTTTCCGAATTAAATTTTTTTATTACACAAGTTTAATTTTATAAAGTTTCAGTTTCTTTTTAGCTGCACAACGTGCACATTTTTTTTTTCAATAATTTAAAAAAATTTATATATTAAATTTAAATAATTAAAATATATTTGAGGAAATGTAGGATTGGAATAATATTTTTTACTATAAAATAAGGAGATGGATTGCATTAGGTTGTAAAAAAGAAAGTAGACAATTTAAAAAAAAAATTAACTTTTATTTTTACACGTACACTTCACTTAATTCTTATGAGGTATTTATGAATTTTTATGATACACAAATCGCGAAGTAAACACTTTTGTTTTTCTCGATTTATTTGATATCAATTTCGAGAAATTAAAATATCTCGAAATTCTTAAAGAAATATATAAATTATTTACATGGCAACAATTCAATATCTTACCGATAAATATTCACTATATATTTATAAATTTTTTACATAATAAAAATTTAAGAAAAAAATAAAGATAATGCTTATGTAGAAATATTTAACTCAGTTTTTTGAGTGCAAAAATGTTAACGTGATTGCGATAACAAAAAATAATCTACCGAAAAAACAAACTTCGGCAAATACAAAATTTTCTCTAATAAACAATAGTAATAAATCACTGTAAAAAAGATCCTGTGAGTTACGAAGACGACTTACCAATCTTCAAAATTGCTGTGAAACGACACATCCAATGCACATTAGTATCTAAGAGTAACTCGGCAAGCCTCTCAAAATACCTGAAATTAAATTTATGTTTAAGACTTGCCTCTTAAATAAAAATTACTTCATGGTTTAAATATTTGAAGATCAATAACTTTTTTATATTTGTAAAGAAAATTACATTTATAACATGTGTCTAAAATACTATTATGGTATTAATATTTTGTATATATTAATAAGTAATAAATTAAAGAATAATTTTATTGTATATTTAGTCATAGTACATTATTTGTTTTTTAATAAAATATAATATATATATATATAAATATATATATATATATATATATACATGTATATATATATAAAAATAAATATAAAACATATTGCACTGCGACTCTTATCTATAAAATAGAACCACCTTACGTATAAAAAATATTCCACGAGTTATCCACTAAAACTTTATTGACATTGACTAGTGGACTGATGAACATATTGACAGTCTCCATCACTACAGGTACCCATAAGTTCAAATGGACAAAGAATCCCATTAGGTTTGTTGTTCCTGCATATTATAAATACTTGCTAAAAACACTTCTTTATACAATTGTTTTTAAGAATAAATATATTATATAGTTAAAACTATAAGTTATAATGCAACTTTAAATTTCAATTATATTACTATGACTTTAAAAATTATGAAAACATCGCTATAAGAAGAAATTATATTTTATACATTAAAATAATTATAATGGGTATTATTATTAATAATTTTCAAAATCCAATACATAATTTTACTATTTTAATATAATAACTCACCTTGTTACATGAAGATGTTTTAAAATAGATTCATAAGGTTGAATCGCTTTTTGTCCAGAGATTTTAGAACTGCAATCTTGCATCAGCGAGTCACTTGTACCAATTTGATCCGATAATTGTTCCATATAGTTTTTTTCCATAGATACTTTATACTCATTTATTTTTCCCATTTCTTTTATTGGATTATTTAATTCTAATAAATTTTGGTTCAATTGAGTGGAATGTTCAATACTAGTAGAGTTTTGAAAAACTTCTGATTGAATGGTTTCGGAATTATTTGTTATTCCTTCTACTAATGTATTAAATTTACTATTTTCAGTATTTATATTGTTAATGTTAAAATTATTTTCATTGTTTATTGTGTTCAAATACGTAGGTATAATCATTAACTTAGAATCATTTTCTTCATTCTCAGTTAATGATTTGGTTAATTCAATATCAACAATATCTATTGCGGTTGAAATTGAATTTGAAATTCCAGTGTCCAATATTTCTTTGGGCTCAGTTATAGAATAATTTTCTACAATTATATCTTCTGAAGCACTAATTTCATTTAATGTCTTGGAGTCATTTTCACTTTCTTCAGTTAGGGTTATATTATCAAAACTAATTTCTGCTATCAACTCTTCACTCTCATTATTTACAATATTTTCTTGATTTGAAATCAATTTATCACAACATTCTTTGAATAATTTATTAGAATTTGAATTAATATTAGTTGTATTTAAAGTTAAATTTTCACTATTCATCCTTAAAGAATTTTCATTTTCAATTTTAACAATATTTTCTGTATTTGAAACACTACTTTCTATTCTATATTCTATTAATTCTTTTTTAATATTTAAATCAATAACGTCTTTTATATTTGTGTTTAAATTAATTGTATTAATTTCGGATGCATGATTTTCAGTTATTGTATTGTCTGTGTTATTTAAAATCAAAGTAGGATTAATAACTTTGTGTTTTATTATTTTTTTCCCGGATTCTATTTGAGAATTAGCTGTTTTTATATTATCTACTATATTACTTTGAGTTGACGATTTATTATTATCAATACAAGTATTGTTTTCTGTATTTAAATTTGAATTTATTAAATCGGTTTTCAATGTTTTTTCACTTTCAGAGTTAGTATTTCGTGTTTTTAAAACCGTATTAAGATCACTATGTTTAGACAATTGATTTGTTAATTCTTGGTTGTATATATTTACATTATTTAATACAGTATTTAAAACATTATTATTTGTGAAAGACTTTTTAGTTTTAATATTTATATCATTTTCCGACTTTATAATTGAATTTTCTAAGTCAACATCAGTTAATGATTCTTTATTTTTTATATAATTAATATTTGACGGAATAAAATTTAAATTTTGGAAATTATCTTCAAATAATTCAGTTTTAATTTTAATATTTATATTTTCCGAATTTAAATTAGTATTTTTTTTATTATTTTTAATTATCAATTCATTTTTTTTAGTAGATTTTAAATTATGTTGTTTTTTAATAATTTCTTTGCGTTTAGAATTGATATTAATATTAGATTTAGAATTATTTTTTATTTTTGTTTTATCAGATTTAATTAAATTATTAGATTTTAGAATTTCGTTAGATTGATTTTTTTTACTGCGTAACTTTTCAGTGTGAGTAGCAACTTCCTTTATTTTATTATTTAAAAGTTCTGCACCAGCAGTAGGAACACTGAAATTTTATAAAAAATGTAGAATATAAAAAGAATAAAAAAAAATTAACAATGTATAAAATAAGCAAATGAGCAATTCTATGAAACTTCTAATATGCAATTTTATTAATTTATTAATTGTTATTTAAGATACTAAAGTAAATATTTGGTTTTTCAGATAATTGTTAACTTTAATTATAAATATTTTATATAAAATTATTTATTTAAAAAAATCTTTTATGAAAATATGAAATTTAAATTTTTGTAGATTTTAATAAAATAAAATAATATTTAATATATTTCAATAACTTTAAAATAAATGATTATTATCCAGAAAAAATTTATTAAATATTCTAATAGACTTATTTTAGTAGACATGCAAATAAATATTTATATATTTACATATTTTTATTTAATAGAATAATTATAAATAAGTAGTTGTAAAAATTATATAAAATACATATTTGTAAAATATATATGTATTTTATATATAAAATTTTAGTACGTTTTAATAATATATATTTAATTTATGCTTCAATATTTAAAGAAAATTATGAAACTGTTTAGAATAATTTTTACTAAGGTTGTAACTTATTATTCAAGTATACAATTATTATAATGTAAATATTCAGTCTATCATCATTAAAAATTTAACTTTTGATTTTTAAATCGAATAATTAAGAGTTTAAAAGAATCGTTCAATTACTATTTTTTATATCTACATTGAAGTGTAGAAAATGTTTTAATTATAAATATTTTATAAATAAAATTATTATATACTTGTAATTAGATCCAATAATTTGTCGACCAAGACTATTGCATATTTTAGATAGTCTAAAGCATTCTTTTCTACCGTTGTTGATTTTTTCACGATAAACAGACACCTTTGGCTGAATAGTATTTAATTTTTCTTTTTGATTGTGCAATTTTTCTTCTGCCATCCTTAACTGTTCGCGAAGTTTATTGATTTCACTATTCAACATATTTTGTAGATCTCGTTCTATTTCCCATTGACGAAGACTGCCTGACATTTCAGTGATGTCATCCAATACTGAATGTCTTTAAGAGCAATAAAACATGTATAAAAATTTATAATAATTGAAAATGATAAGTAATAATAGTATAATAATAATCCTATAAAGATTCTCTCAAAGAAAGAAATTTAAATTTTTGTAAAATTATATAAAATATTTAATATAAACAGCAATGCATTATAGAAAAAATTATTTTAAAAAATTTAAATAAACTAGAGATTTCATTTTTTTATATATTATTTATTTAATTGAAAACTGAAAATATCAATAGGAGAAAATATTATTGCATAATGTATCATATTTACAATTAACTGCGATAAATAATAAACACTATTTCAAACATAAAATAGATTGTTATACCTTTTTGTGATTAATTCCTCTTCAGTCTTCGATAGAATCTCTCGTTGTTTTTCTGCAGAAATATTTAGGAGGGAATTAACCTCGCTATTAACCACTTCTTTAAAATTTTCCCAATTTTGTTTTGTTGTATCGATAGTTGATTTTTTTCCTATTGAATTTTGCTCCTTTTTATTCTGTGTTAAGACTACTTCATTGGTGAGAATCGGTGAAAGATTTGCTGGCGAATTCGATCTAGGATCAAAAATCGACTTGCATTTATCTTTCAAATTTTTAGGCGACGTCGAGTTACGATTATCTAACAGAATGCGATTGTCGGATTCTACTATTGCTCGCTGTAGTTGTGAACTCTTTAAATCGAGTTGTTCTTTTGTAAGTGTTCTTAAGGAGGAAACTTTATCAGCAACTGCCTTAATTTGGTTTTTTTGAGTGTGCAGAGCATCATTCATTTTGTCCAGCAGTTTCACCTGATGCACTCTACTTACACTCGAATTAGAATTTGATTGAATTGCAGCTTTTAAAATACTACTAGGCGAGTTAATTACTGATTTGGAATTTGTTGGAACCACCTGGGTTGTTGTTTTTCCTGTTGCATTTCCAAAGTTTTGTTTTGACATGGGACTTATTGTTGCTACTAGTTGCGTTTTAGGAGATATTTTTCTCAGAGGAGATCCGAGACTGCTTGACGTTTGCGTACGAGTTTTTAGTCCTATTTTTGGGGTGGATGTTGCTAATGTGCTTGGCAAACGAGTCGGACTTGATAAAATGTTTACCCCTTTTGTCAAAGTTATTGGTGCTGAAGAGGCTACAGTCGCTCCTTTGGACTTTTGCAAACGTAGCTTTTCGCGTTCAAATATTTGCTGTTTCAGTCGTCGATATTCCTCTTGCTGAGATACAGGTAAATGTTTTACAGCCTAAAATTATAAATACAGTAAGAAAATTATTTTTAACTTTGACATTTATTTATTATTTTTAATTATAATGAATATAAAAATCGTTTTTTAGTTTTTTTAATGGTATGATAGTTACACAATAAAAGTATAGATAAAAACAAAATTATATTTTTAAAAATAATTTTAAAAAATTTACCTGAGGTGTAGCAGATATGCTTGGAATCTTCACATCAGGTTTAACAATCTTCGGTTTGGTTAAAATGAATTTCTCATTTCCTAAAGATGCAGTTGGAATAGTTATAGGAGAAATAACTCTAGCATTAGAAGATTTCATAAGAGCAATGCTTGATTTGGCTACTAAAGAATTAGATTTTTTAGAAGCTTCAACAGGTGTAGTCGTTGCAGTGAGTATTTTTTGAACAGGTTTCAACTGCGGTGCAATTTTACTATTTGTGTTGGCTTTCGTAATCGTTGTTGCTGTACTTGTATTTGTAGTTGCAGTTGTAACCATATGTGTCATCTCCTGTTGCTGTCTAACGTTTTTAAGAAATTGATCCACACTTTTTTCAAAGTCTGTTGTTGGTATAGTAAGGGTTGGTCTGATAGTGGGCGAACTAAATTTAGTTTTTGTTTCTTCAGCTTCGGATTCACTTTCAGTATCTTCGTTAAGATTGATTATAATTCTTTGATTTTCAGAAATTGCCTTTGTTACTTGTGGACTTGCTGAGCGTTGAGACTCATTATTACTACCTGTGCTTTTATTGATGCTATTACTGTTGGAGTTATTATTTACTTTGAAACGACTTTTGGATGAAGTGATCAATGAGATCTTTTGTTGGTTTAACTTTCGTTGGAGAAGAAGATTCTGGTAGCGTTTTGCATTGTTTACAACTCTCGTAGAGGCTGGGATTATGCTTGTTTTTTTTATAATTTTGCGTAAAGGTTGCTCAACTAATGTATTTTGTGATGCTGGTCTTTTCAATTGATTTACAAGTGCTTTTGAAACAATCAATTTCGTTGATTGAGATGTATTAGACGAAAGATTATCATTAGGTTTAGGAATATTTTTCGATTCAACTGGTTTAGATGAGATCTCTAATGGTTGATCTTTTATTCTTTTAGCCAAGGAAGCCAATAATATTTCTCTAAGTACTTCTTCATCGTCTTCAGCATTGGGCTCTCTATCTTTCTCTTTAAACATTTTACTGTTGAATTCTTGGCCCTTTTCACGTGATGTATTTAATTTAACACTGATTGACTCTTTTATGGGACGTAATACGTTGCTCTGTCTCCTTTTACGTTTCCGTTCAACTGGTAATAATTTTTTACTTCTTAATACCTCTGTACCTTTTTCACATAATGTTGGTAATATAATTGTCTCGTCTGTGCTGTTGTCGATGGTTTTTGATACACTTTCAATTATTCGAGACGGCAGTTCAGTTGTTGATACAGAGCTGATAAGATTTGATAGTCCATTTGGTTCAGATTTTTTAGCATTATGCAAATAAAGTGGCTCATCAAGTAATGACCAGGTTGTAGGCTCATTATCATGTTCAATTGACACCAAAGGACTTCCGTCAAGATCCGTTTCACCAAAATCATCTAATTCATTAGTTATTATTGGTTCTATTGTTGGTTCACTTGCTAATGTGATGGACGTTGTTGAAGTTGTAGTCGTTGTCACTGGCTCAGTAAAAAGCGAAGTCGTATTTATTGGTGGTGGCGGAGGTGGTGGTAGCAATAACGGATTCAAAGCTTGATGAATTGTTGGAAAACTAGACATGGGTAATGACATTAGAGGATCAGTATAGGTATTGGACATATTCATCGTACAACCAAGCATTATTGGTTGTTGAGGAGTAAGCATATCAAGAGGAGGTAATGGTGGAAGAGGTGGAGGTTGAAGAGGTAGTGTTTCTGTATTATTGAAGCATACAGTTGAAAGTTCAGGGTCATAGATGGTGGCATCTGTCGGTGAGTAAGGTCTACATTCGTGACTTGTAAATTCTACTACATTGCCATTTAAAGAGTCAACCGGTTTATCTTGGTGAAGCAGTGTATCGATAGGTTTACAAGACAAATAAGTATTCAATTTTAGTGCATTTTCTTGATTGACAATAGTACTTGCTTCGACACCGACATTTAATAATCCATTTCCGACCTCGTCAGTAGGTGAATAGGGAGATCTATCGAGCTCCATATCAGAATCTAGATCCATATCCTCGTCACAATATATGTCTTTTTTTGTTTCGAGCGGTGAAGTTGGACTACAAATTTTGGCCAATAGTGGGAAATCTTCAATAAAGCTAGAGGTAAATGGGCTTTCCATCCGTGGAATAGTAAGCGATTCACACTTTTTTTTTCGTTTAATTCCGGATTGCATACGGGTGTGATGTTTTTTAAGCACGGCTGAACGTAAGGCTATCATTCGTAATTCAAGGTCATCATCATTATCGTCATTACGTAAATTGGGTAATTTTTGTAGCAATGTAGCAGCTTGTGGTACTGTTTTTACAGAATCATCAGTTTCTTTTTTTATGTTTTCAATCTTTGAAGTGGTACCTTTTTTTTGTTTTGTTTCAAGCGCTATTTGTCGCAGAACTAAAAGATCATCATCTTCTTCTTTATCTTTACCCTTGTTCGTTTTGCTCATCGTTTCTGTATCATTTTGTACTATTGGTTCTTCTTTACATTTGCAACTACTGACTATTGCCTCTTCTTTGGTGATGGGTTTGGTTAAAGTTTCTTTATTTGTTTCTTTAGCACAAGTAATGGCAGTATTAGTATTGACATTATTGCTGGTAGTCGTTGTTTGATTATTAGTATCGACAGTAGTAGTTATGGCATTATCGATACTGGTAGTAGTAACAGTAGTAGTTGCTTCTTTTTTGTTGATGATATTACTTAGTTTTTCCTTAAGCGAAGATCCTTTTTCTCTACTTCTACTGGAGAACGGTTCCAACCTTCGAACCTTTTTAAGAAGTTTAGTAACAGTTCCTCTTATTGATGGTTGTTGTAAACTTTCCGAATTATTTAATGAAATGCCTGTTTCACGTTGACGACAAGGAGATGATTTACGTGGAGGTTGTCCTGTTATAGGCGCTTGTCTTCCAGTTCTCCGTTTGGGAAGCATAGGAGAGCAGCGTGACCTGTTATGCCTATGTAGAGAAAGTGAGGATTTGGCTGTAATTAGCTTCTTCTTTGCGGGAGAATGGTGATAACACTTGGAGCGGATGATTTCCTTCTTACTGGATGTAAGCAATGGCGGTTCCAGTCTATGAATAGATTTTTTAACAGAAAGAGCGAGATCAATTGAAGAAGGAGAGAGTGATAATGAAGTGACTGACGGTGATTTATTTCGTCGTCTTCTTCGAGTTTTACTGGATTTAAGAGGTCGGCGAGATCTTTTTTCTGATTTGGTGTCGTGTCCCAGGCCCACGAGTTCCATATCACTATCACTTGATATGGGTACAAGATCATTGATAACAATTGTACCATCATTCTTGTTTTTTTCTTGTAGAGTGCTGTAGGAGCTGATAGACTTTGGCATTCCCAAATCAGTGGAAACGCGAGCATCTGAGTTATCTTTATGATAATGCCGCCTGCTTCGATTTTCCTTCCCCTGCAGCCCCGCATCTTTGATAACAACAGGATATACTTCTGCTTCATTAGTGATACAGGGGATAAGGCGCCTTACGCCAATTTGGAAAATGCTCATGCTTATGGTTATACATTATGGTTCAATAATATTTCACTAATTTTTAATAAATAAACCAATTAGATAATTAATTTTAAGTATCTACAATATTATTTTATTAAAATCAATAATTATATTTAATATTTACCCCATACCAAAAAATAATAAATATACATTTAGGCAAACAAAAAATAATTATATTTGTATAATGTCAGCGATATTTTTTTTATTTTTGATACCTGTTATTTTAAAGTCATAAATACATATTATTAAAAAATAGTATTCATAATAATTATTTTATTGAAAATAAAGTAAACCTTATAATTAAATGTAAAAGAAAATTAAATTTAAACAAAAAATCCAAAGATTTAAATATCAAAATACAAATGTTTGTTAATTTGGTCTTTTTAATAAACTATTCAAATTACAATTATTTAAAAAATATTATAATCTTTAATCTTATATTTTTATATTTAATCTTTGTATTTATATATACTTGGACATAATAATTAAATAAAAGTTATTTAAATGTTATTAAATTTGATAATTTAATGATTTTATATTTACTATGAAAATACTTTTATTATAAAGAAAAAATGTAAAAATGAATACCTTGTTTGACGTTGTTTTTATTAATTGTCAGGCTTTGACACCATGTAGCACAGTGTTGTGTTGACAGACAATATGGACATTGTCCAAATGCTCTTGGTGGATATTTGTAAGGTTGTCCCTCTTCAGAGGAACTGACATCTTCAAGAGATATTTCCCCTTCTTCTTTTTCATCATTGAAAAGTTCGTTGACTTCTGTGCAACCGCTGGATAAGTCGCTTGCCATTCCTCGTCCTCCACATAATATATATAACATTATACTTAATATATTTTGTCAAAGAAAAAAAATTTTTTTTTGAGCAAAAATAAGAAATATTACTTTATTAAATAAAATGAATACACATATTATATCAATACTAACATAAAATTATTTTTTAATTATTTAACATTATTTACAATTTTTATATAGTGTGTATAAAATCTATTGTTACTAATATTAGTACAATAAAATTTTATATAAAAAAAATTAATAAAAGTTTTTAATGAAATTTAATGAAAACTTAAATACTGATAAATAGTATATAAATGAAATACATTCATACGTTATAATATATAAAAAAAATGAATAAAATTAATGTAATTTTAGTTTTATATTTATTATTTATAATAAAAATGCTATTTATAGACAAAATTTATCGTTCCATTGTAAAGTAAATTAATTTCATTAATGAATTGATATCATAGAAATCTTAAAATTTCCTTATTATTTGAGTTTTTTTTTTGTTTGTTTCTTTTTAACTATATTTGATTTTTATTAATTTTAGCAATAAAATATCAAGGGAAAGAATGAAATGCACATGTTGGTTTTTACATTGAAATAAAATGAAAATATGTTATTGATATAAATAATATAATTTTATATTACTTATAAAAATGTATCCATTATACATTTGCTGGTATTAGATAAAAAAAAATATGAGCAATGTATTTTAAAAATATTATAAAACTCAAGTTGAAAAAATTTTTTATCAAAAGTCTTAATGAAATGATGTATAAAGTGCATTATGGTTAGTGTTACCATTAAGCACGCATTATGAATTTAGATAAAAAAATATCTTGAAAATTTTAATTTTTTGCCAATCATTATTGGGGGGGAGGGCGAAAGAAGAAAGAAAGAAAGAAAGAAAAAAATAAAAAGAAAAAAATAAAAAAAAATGAAATAAAATAAAATAAATCAAGTGAGAGGTTGAAGAATGCGATAAACCAAGGTTAAATTACGCATTACCTGCTGTATGTGTGGTGCCGTTGAATTACACAAGTAACACGTTCTCCAGTTACGACTGCAGCCTCTTTTCGTTTTGTTCACTACTTGATGCATGAGAGCGTTCATGGGAAACGTTCGATCGAAACGTTTGGCACGATTTTTGTCTTTTTAACGCTTCGCACAAAAATTTATATACGGAAACTCAACAACGAATAAGCCTATGTCGAAATACTGTAAACTTATACTTTTATAATATTTTTTTCTTTATGCTAGTTTAAGTGGATGGATGCCTAATTATACTCCTATCAACGCTTATAGAGCTATATAACAATAAAACTTAAATTTATTACTTTCGACGATGTCTTTATTCTTCACAAATGTGGTTATCGTTAGATATTCTGATTCGCCATTACCAGATCGTGTTCTTGGTATTCTTAGAAAAATGAAGAAGATAAGCAATATTGTATTTTCTTACTCACTGTTGCCACTTTTTATCCTACTCTGTAAAAACTAAAATGTCGAAAATAGTGCAGCAAACACTTATTTATAGAGAAAAAGTGAATGGAAATTGATTTTTTTACCGAATAGTTTATGAATATTGAAACAGAAAATATAATATAATTAATTACTCGTGTGAATAACAAGCAATGATGTTGGAACACATCACGTCTTCACTTTCTGGTGAGTAAACGATTCAGTTCCCATTTCCGACGCAGTTATCGCGCCATGTAAAAAACCTTGCTTATGTCAAAAATGAAACTGGGCGCAAACAAAATATAGTTAATCAACTAACTGAAGCAACAACTAAATAATAATAATAATAATAATAATAACAATAACAATAACAATAATAAAAAACAATAATAATAACAACAACAACAACAACAATAATAATATAAATAACAATAATAAATATAAGAAATTAAATTAAACCCGATTCATAAAATATGTAAATTAATGCATTAATTAATTTACACATTAAAATAAGAGACATATTTTAATTTATTTCAATTAATGAATTAAAACAAATTTTATGTACAATACTAAATTCAAAAAGATAAAAAATTATATTGTTAATAATAGAAATTATTCAACGATAACAATTAATGTCTAATTAAATTTAGGCACTAATATATTAATTCTCTGTTTCTGAAACAAATTTTTATTATTTTTATGTATAAATAATTATTTGTAACTAAATTATTTATTATTAAGATTTATGTTTCTCTTTAAAAATTATATGCATTTTTTTAATTGATAAATCATTTATTTAATAGATTTAATTAATAAGTAATTTTAAGAGTTATTATGCATAGTTATAAATAACATTACATTACTTTACATTCTTGAAGTAATGCAGCATCAAATTTTATGTAGAAATCCAAATTATACAGAGTGAGTGTAAATTTCAATTAATAAAGTAAATATAATTTTCTGATTGGCTTTCCGTATTCCTCCAATACAATCACTCATAGCGTTCTATTTTCATCCGAATATATTATTTTATGATACAAAATAAATTTTTAAAAGTATATGTTAAATTTATATAAAATAAATATTGCACAGTAATTTTATACTTTTTATTGTACAGATTTGGGAGGCTAAAGTTTAAATGAACAGGTTATACAAAGTATTTTTTAGACGCTATGAATCATTCTTTATGCTTCAATTTCTTAAAGGATGGTCTTAAATTCGCGGGAATTTTAAACTCATAGTCAGAACATAATTTAATATGAAGACAAAAGTTTTTAAGTTATATTTATATGTTTTCTTAATTTCAACTTTTTATTTATTTTTGTATAAAATAATTTACTTTTTTTTATTAAGCAGTAAATAAATTAATTATTTCATACAAAGATTTACATATTTAAACTATTTAAATTAGATATTACACATTTAATCAATTCAAAATTATTATTTATTAATGGAATATAACCAAAATATTTATTTATTTATTTAACACATTAAAATATTTAAGATATTATATATGCAATTTTATTTTAGTAGTTGTTTACAACTTATTTGACTGACCGTGCATATAAATATATTGCTGTATTTTTATATTGAAACCCAATGTTTAAACATAAATATAGTTTTAATATAATTGTTTCAATCGACGTTCAAGTTGTAAAATATATAAAAGAAATACAATAATTAATACATTTTTTATTTATAGATTTATTTATAAATTTATTTCAAACTTTCCAATGCAATACATAACAAAAAAAAAAAATAAATAAAATTCAAAGTTTAAAATAAAGGTAATATACAAATGTCAGTATATTTATTATTATATTGTAGGGGAACGTAAAATAGAACGAGGCTATCCTGGGAAAATCCATCCTTGCAATTAAGGGGTGGAAAACTGTTCCATAACGGTCAAGAGATCAGGTATTATATGACCTGTTATACTGTCCGTGTGTGTGTGTGTATTGTATTGAATAATCCTTTAACTACCTGATTAGTTTATTTTCCATCACATTCTTATTATGTTTATAGTTTCATAGAAGTATCCATCCATATTCCATCGTATTCTTACTATAGTTTTAATATTGGTGTGTATGATCAAAATTATAAATTTAAAATTTATTTAAAAAAATATAAATATAAAATTATGAATTTTTAAGTTGTACATAGATATATATTTATAATTTTATAAGAAAGAAATAAGTTTTTATATTCATTATTAAATTAATTTTTTGTTTTATCATTCAATTTCTTTTGAGTATTATAATTACTGTTATGGAAAAATAAATTAAATCGAGAAAAAAGAATAAAAAATTTTTTAATTTATAAATTTTTTAAATTTAAAATTTCGAGTGGTGAATATTACGAGCTGCTTATTAAATTTGTCTCAAGACTTCTGAATACCCTGTGCAGCAGAGCTCAAAAATTTACGATGTCACCTAGAACTAAATTATGCTTCGGGTGCTTATCTATATTTATAATTTTATATATTACTCAGGTATTGCATTAATTTGTACTCTAATGGAATATATGTTGTTTGGAATTATTAAATGTTTACCCATTTATATATTTTATTCAACATTAATTTTTCTATTAAAAACATTCTATTATGGATTAATGAAATAGTTGCACGCATTATATAATTTATCATGTGAAATAAATTTTTTTTTATTACTTTTATATTTTATAATATTGAGACGTGTTATTAAATGGATTATCGAATGGATCTCTTTTTGAGCTCATACGACATGTATTATAGTTACATAAATTATTTGAACATTGTAAGCAATAGAGGCAAATCGATCAATAAATTTATGTGTACAATGTTTTTGTTAATGTTTACTATTATTATTTAAACTTTTCTTTATTTTTTAATGATTTACATACGTTTTTTTAACCTACTATATTAGACCACTTATTTATAATAAAGGTTAGTGTTCGTCCTCTATTGGATGACTCAAAAGTTATACTCTCACATTTTTTATATTTATATATTATTATACAGGTATAAAAAAAATTACATTATATTTCTGAGTTAAAGAGGTTGAACCTCGTTGAGACCTGCAATTTTCTGGCAATCCTAAACGGCTCTTCAAGGCTGAAAATAATTCACAAAAGTGTACATAAAATGCTTGCATATACACATTATGAGTTTTTACTCGACAAAAACATATAAATGTGTAATCACTACAAAACAACGTAAATTCTCGTCGTGGGCTTCTTGTGTCGGTATATAAAATAATATCTGCCTGAATTGCTCCACAAAGCAAATTTAACTGCAACATATATTTATGATTATTAACCTGCATACACCACGAAATAATGGGAGCAAAGGAATAGTCGCATGAGTTTTACCAAGATCAAAGGCAAAGGCGTAGGTTTATATATCCAAGATAGAAACAGATGAGGAAAGATTTACGCGACTTATACATCAGTTGATAAACTTATTATACAACAAAGGATGTACAATCTCATGAAACTTATACAGGGGAGAGCGTTGTTTCGGACGAACTATAATGATAACTGTTTTATGGAAATATTATTCTTTTATGTATTATCCTTGCATTTTCTCGCCATTTTTTCTTCTTCTTCTTTCCGCGCTTTTTGGAATAGTCTATTGGTTTTATCTAGGGTTTTGATTATTTCGCTTCTATATGTTTTTGAATTTTATCAACTTTTTGTGCTTTCAGGATTGCAGATTGGTTTTCGGGACCCTTCCTGATCTGCCGTTAAAAAGTGAATTGTTATTCAAGTATTCATTTATTTAGCTTGAGCACGAATCGTTGGAATTTTTTAAAAATTAAAATGGAAACTTTCTTCAGCTTCCTGCCAATGGAGAATATTGCATCTATTGTAAAGCAGCGAATGTAAATTAAATTATAAGTTATTAACATTATTTTGATTATCATATGGTTAAAATTATGTGATATTTTCACAATGCAATCAGAAGAAAAATGGCAACAAATCATTTCACATTTTTATCAAAAGTGCTCCGAGGAAATACGTGTTTGAGAAACTTTGTTAAGCATCAACTTTGAACGAATAAAGAATAATTTTATTTTATATATTGGGGTTTTAAACGGATCAATAGATTAAACTTAAATAGATAAATAATAGATTTATATAGCTTTTTATATTTAATATGATAAATATTAATTACATTTAATATCAGATAGTTCATTATTACATTTTGTTCGTTCCTCAAGTTGTTTATAGCTATTATGTGTATATATTACAAATTACTTTTATTAATTTATAATGTTTATTTTATAACATTATTAAAAAAAGTTATTAATAAGAAGTAAAATAAAAAATATTCATTTTATATATTTTAATATATATATATATATATATGATGCATATAGTTTATTTTTTTATGTAAAAAAAAAACAAATGGAATGAAATAAACTTATTTTATTAATGTATTATTAATAAATAACATGTCTAAAATATATACATTCATTTAGATTGATTATTGGAGTCATTGAAAAGCTTATTGAAAGTTAGCTATCCAATCTCAACTCCTTTTTATATTAATAAAGTTATGTATATAAAATATTTATTATATTTAAAAAAAAAAATTAATTTGATAGCTGTCGATAATATATATTTTTTATTTTTATGATAAATTTATTATTTTAATTTAAATTAATTGATTTTTTAAATTTTATACAACTAAATGTTTATCTTTTAACAAAGTAAAATTTAATATATGTAAATATTTTAATGAAAAGATTCTAATGATATCTTTAATATTTAGTTTTCATCATTATATGTTTACTTTATAATTATTTAGCGTAATAAGTATAAATTTGTATTACAAAAAGGATTTTGTTTCTCATCACTAGCTGGAAGCAAAGGCATGGGCTACTTGTTTGTAACTAGATCGTTAGTAGTCAAGAGGCAAAGAAAAGAATAGTCTATGACTTTTTTTTAGAAGTTGTGGAGAGAAGATTAGATAACAGAAACTTATGAAAAAAGAGTACAAAGAAAGTGTAGCTAAGAGAGTGAGTACAAGGAAGGAAGAAAAGAACAATTTCGAAAGGGAAAAGAGTGAAAAGCCATACAAGAAAAAGATAATAAGTCGGAAAAACAAAACGGAAGAAAGAAGGAGATGACAGGAATGGGAATGCAAGTATTTTCTAGGCACACAATGTGTGTATATTTCGGTGTGCTTATTCCCTTAATTTATTTTTTTTTTAATCAGTTTTTTCAGTTGTTAATATATTTTTCATTAATTATATAGACTTTTAAATTTTTTACGAAAATCTACATACTTTGGTTTTTATTTTTATGGATATACATGATTAATATATTTCTTATTTTTTTTTTTCCGTCCACTTTATAGGTGTTCTAGCCTCACCTTCAGTTTGGATTTATTTACTTTTCTCAGGTAAATGTATCTATATATCATATGAATTATTATAGTAAGTAGATAAGGTCGATCGCGAAAACAGTGTGAAGTTCGTATTACCAGAAAGTAATATTTTATTTAAAAAATTGGAAATGAATGTTTTCTTTAATCTAAAACTAACAATAATAAACGAAATTATAATGCGTATTTAATCCATCAGACATAATTAAAATGTTGTAACATTGATTATGTCACAATAGACCTTTGTAACATTCAAAACATTAAATATAATTTTTAAATTAAATTTTAATTTGTATATTTTCATCGAAATTAATGTCTTTAAAAAATAAAACATGTTCTTTGAGATTAAAAATTAAACAGATTTTTATTATATTTCTCATTTTTATGTAATTTCTATTTCGAATTTTAATCATTAATGACAGTTTATTATATATGTATTGTTTCTATTAATTATTTAATTATTATTATATAATTCTTGAGTGTCAAGTAGAGAATAAAAGCTACAAATATTAAGAGATAAAAATTTAAAAAAAAATTTTTTATTACTAACTTTTTTTAATTTAAAAAGTTTATAAATAGTTAATATTTTATTTACTTTAAATTTAATATATATTTAGAATTTATTTACTCTATATTTTAATAAAATATAAATAAAGATATAAAATATGATGTGAGATATTCATTATTTGTGAAATATATTTATTTTACAGAATAATCAATATATTTATCAATATATTTTAATATTAAATACTTAGTATAAAATGTGCAAGTAAATTTTATATGCTATCTTTAATTATTTATATAATGGCATATCGATGTGTTATGGCCTATTTTAAGTATAATATTAATTTTGAATCTTATTTTTTGCGACCCTCTAAATACTTGTATAATATAAATTTTAATTTACAATGAATCGATTTATACAGAATACAATAATTGCATTATATATCATTTTAATATTATTTCTATTATAATTATTAAAAAAATTAATTTTTTTATTTGAAAATCGTTGACATGTTTAAAATTTAGTTACAAATACATTATATAATATATTCATTTATTAATATTTTCAATTTTGAAGATTAATTACAAATTTTACAATGAATATAAAAAGTTTAATGCAATAACAAAGAGAAATAATAAAAAATATCATTAACCACAGAATTTTGAAGATATCAGTTACAACATTTTAATTTTCTCTTTTATTAATTTATTATAAATCATAATTCTTTTGATTAAAATTATAAATAAATCATATTAAGAAGAATTGTGGAATTAAGCATTGAACTATAAAAATGAATTTAATCAGACTCAAATAAAGGTGTTTGAAATTAGATATCACGAAAAGTAGAATTTAATTTACAATAAGATATGTCTTATTAAAAATGTAACAGCTGCATCATTGCGCGGGCATCATTTCTGCCTTATGGCACAGCTTATTTTTATGCAAATGTGACTATATATCTCTCAATAATAAACAGTGGATAATTTAAATAAATACATTAACTTTTAATAATTATTAGGTATATCAACCTTGTGATTATTTATAAATTGAATTTTATTTTAATTTAAATTATTTATCACGATTTTCAATATCAAAAAATACTTACTAAATACCAATTTTGTATTTTGTATGATTTCTTCAAAGAAGTAATTGAATTTATGGTTTTGTAAATAATCAGAATTAAATATTAATATTTAACCAATTATACATTTGATGTTCAAAAATAAATTAGTATATAATATTTCAAAGTTCTATATTCTGAAAATATTAAATTTTAATTTTAAATATGTAATAAAATGGAAATAGTGGAATTATTTTCTTAGCTAATTTAAACTTTGTATAAAGTAAATATAAAAATTTTATAAAGAACCTAAACGTTTTAAGATAAAAGAAAAATTTACGGGAAAGTATTATATTTCACACATAAAAAGTAAGAAATATCACAATGGATTTTATAAACGGATGGGACGATTGGTGAAATAGAATATTTTGGTAGGCGAGTGGAAAAAACTCACGTTTGTTTTAAATTGGTAATACTTAAATCACTGATCTATTACAGTCTCATATGCAACAAGAATTTTTTTCAGCAAATCCATACGTATAAATCGTAATATAAATGAATCATTTTAACCAGAACATTTTATTTTTTATATTTATCGATACCTTTATTCACATATTTATTTTTAAAAATTTTAAATGACTGAAGATTTAGTATGCATTTGAAATGATTTTCTCTATTAATTCACGCATCCTTCATACCTTTTAAAATTATTTTCGTTGTTTAATTTAGTTTTTACACAAAACTTTTAGTATCAATTTTAGCATAGCGATAATTCCTGCAAATAAATTATTATGTACCTACCGGCTGATTAAACATTGAATACACCACTTGTTGTAATGTACATTTGAGAAGCTCAAACAAAATTTTAACCTGGAGAAAAAAAAAAAAAAAATGAAATTATTAATTAGTTTCTGGAAATCAATGATTGAAACGTAATAGATTTGTTGAAAGTTAAAAATCGAATGGAATAGGTAATTGAATTTTAAATTTAATATGAAGTTGTAATGAGACTGAATGTGTCTCATTGTCGAGTATCGTGTTGTGTCTCGGTTGCACAGTTGTTCAGCCACGTGATGGTTTTTGTTAAGCCACAGCCCGATGACTCCACCCCTGTTGATGAGATACATGCGGGGGTGCGGGTTGCCTGGAAACCAGCCGCCCATCGAATGGGGACCCGAGCAACTCCTCGCACTCTGGACGATGTTACATAACTTTGAGAGTCTAGTAAAACAGAGCACTGTTCCGTTTTATCGTAGTTGAGCAGTTATTAACATCAGTTACCGATAAAATAAACCGTCTTCTTTGTTGGATTACGATTGCTCAACTTAGACCGTATTTTTGGGCACCTTTGAGTTATCATTGCCGAGTAATCCGGACTCACTTTTACCGGATAGGTTGATCAAATTAGTTTTTGCCGGTGCTCGACATTTTTGGAGGTTAATTGTCTACTGATAATATGGCAAATTAAGGGATCTATTTTCGTAGATTCTGTTAATTTGCTCTAATGTAATATCGTTGTTTAATGACTTACTATAAAACAACCTTTGTTCAAAATCGAACTAGGTAGAAAAGTATCTTTTCAGTCGCTCTTCCACTTTGGCATATTTTGTTTTTTTATTTTCCTTTTATCTGAGGTATGCATTTCTTAATCAGCATTAGATACGGTAAATTTCTTTCCTGCCCCTCATTAAGTCGCAATAAAAATGATATCTGATAAATAGCCTTTGTATTAGGTTGTATTACGAGGATCTAGGAAATAGACAATATAGAAATAATTGGTTATTTCCTATCGACTCGCATGAGTTCTCTTGGGTCCAAAATACTATATCTGTATATTTGAAGAATATTTTCCTTAATGAGAGAAATTTGTATAATTCGAAAGAGAATTGCTACTTATAATAATCGTACAAATAAAAATTAACAATTCTTAAAATAAAATTAAGAAATAGTTAACAATCTCATTTTTTTAAAAAATGTTTTTCGTATACATGCGCCCAAATGTATACGTGTGAAGATACGTATGAATAATCGGACACACACAGAGGTATTAAAAAATCCAAAATTTAGATGTCGTAATGACAGAAACCCCCACTAAATCAACATGGAAAACATTCTTTAACTCACAATTTGGATTTTCTCAAATCTCTTTAATTATTTGAATATCAAACCATATTCTCTTCATAGTATTTGTTTATATTTTTATAGTATATATTATAGTATAAATCGATTATGAATTGATAAACGATTCAATTGTTAATATCATTAGTCATTCACTCTACCTCGGGCAATTTGAATATGATTGTCCTTTTAAATAAATGTAGCAGAGATGAACTATACATTGTATTTAATAATTAATATTTTTTGTTTTTAGTTATCTATTAACAATATTTATTTAAGTATGTTTTTTTTAATAGAATCCTAGAATTTATTGAAACTGTTTATTTTAAGAATGAATTAATAATATAAATGTAAATAAATATCAATTAAATTCATTAAAATATTTTAAAATCACTATTTAATTCGGTGTTAATTATTCTCTCTAATTTTAAAATTTACTACAGAATTGTAAAATAATATTTTCTTTTATAATTAAATTTAAGAATAAATTTAAGAAAAAATTAATATAAAATATTGCATAATTTTTAAAAAAGCATTATTAACAAATGAATAAATATTTTAAAAATTTAATTTTTTGTTACATGAACATATTAGAATAAATCATTAAATACAGTAAATTTACTTAAAAAAAATTATAGATTAAAATTATTTTATTTATAATTATTTTTTCTTTATACTTATTTGAAATTCTTTAACTTCATCTCATTTCATTAATTTCTATTTTATTTTCTTTTATATTTACATTCATTTTAATGGAAATACTAAACTATATTATCTTTTTTGCAATTATCCAGAGTTTTAGTTGGAGTCAATGTGTCTTCAAATCATTTCTGAAGTTTGCTTTTTTTTAATTAAGAAGTCGAAATGAAAGTATGAAAATGAGGATAAAACCAAAAGTTTTTTACTTATAATTCTTTATTTATGAATATATACTTTGCTAATTTTGCGACACTGACAAGGAAGAGAATTCTTGTTCACATAAAAACTTGCTAATGTCAATAAATCACAAGCGAAGAAATGACCTCTGTACCAAAGATGATTCATTGGAAAATATATAATATAATTACTAAATTAAAAATATTTTAATATTAATAATAATCAAAAATGTAACTTATTGGAGTGTGTATGTCGTTACTGATGTGCCGAAAAAGAGAAGGTTCATGAAGAAAAAAAAAAAAAAAAAAAAAAAATGAGAATAAGAGTAATACCAGTAATATAACGAAAGACATAATAAAGGCGAGCCCTTAAAAGAAAAATTTAGATATATGTGTATGAATAAATGAAATAAAGAAGAGCGAAATGTGTGAGAAAGAAATATATAATCGCGTTTGCAAAACGTTGTCTGGAAAAGTTCTCGCTTTCAACTGTACCGAGAATCCTGAGGGATCTGGGTTTTACGGCTGCTTACTGCTTTTTCTCTTTATCTATCTTCTTTTTCTTTTCGTGCGATCCTTTTCTCTTTCTTCCTCGTTTGCATTTGCTCTTACTTTTTCGTTCACTACTACGCGTACTTTGAGCTAAGGTGAGGGAACCTTACTGTTACCGTACTATACTCGATTTGGAAATGCAAGTATGAATTCAATTAAAGCGAAATATCTTCGTGCTACTTTTTTTTTCTGTTATCGCTATATCAAAACTTAAATATCCCTATATATCTACTTATAAAACTAATTTTAATAAGTCTAAGTTTAAGAAAATTAAGTTATTTGTGGATATATTTTGTCGGAACTTTTAAAACGGCGAAAGGTAGTGTTTTTTAATTCATCTACAGAAATTTTCTCATTTTATAAATGAAGAAATCAAGTTTTACCGTAAAACACACGACTCATTTGCACATGTTCTTTATAACTTGATTGCGATCATCTGTAATACAATCATTTTCCCTTATACAATGCAAAATAATTTGCATACCTATATGGTAATTCTGCGTTTGATTATATTTAATTATTAAATGACATAATAACTACAGGGAAGAATAATTGCGTTTTCCACTTCTTGAATTTCATTCAATATCAAAATATTATATTCCGTATTACATTGATTGTAAATAACACGTGGTTATTCTGACTAATTTTTCGAAACAAGAATATTTTTCTTGTTTTAGTGGTTATTAATAAAAATATCGGAATCAAGCATTGAAAACGAAATTGTTGTTTTGTATAAAAATTTTATGAGTTGATCTCTAAAGCGGAAATATTTGTGAGCAAATATTTCCTTCCACTTCGTATGCATTCATTTTTTCGACTTTTTTTTCTATGTTATGCTCCACAATTCAGATGATAAATTTATATTCAAACTGGTTAGTGACTGCACGTGTTTTTTGCTACGTCAGCTAGTTTTTCAACACTGTGATACCATCTTTGACATGATTAAGTAAATGTAACAAAAGCGATAGATACTGATTAATTGACAGTTTTTTTAGTAAGTTTTTATCGAGATACCCTACATCTTAAAGTATTCATATAATGTGCTTTTTTACGTCATATAAATCATTACAATTATGAATCAAGGACATAAATGAGTGTTTAAAAGAAAATCATTCTTCCTCATAATCAGTAAAAACTAGGAACAGGTTTTACGATATTTTATTTAGTTATATTTGTGGATTTCATATTTCTACTTAAATTTTCAGAATTTAATAATCTAGGCAAATAGAACAAACCTATATGATATGTATAACTTTCATTTGTATGTTTCTGAATCACACTGATTCGCTTATAAAATTTTTTTAATATTGAAAATATTTTGTCGTTCATTATTATCGTATTATTTTAATCATTAACTAGTTATGTAAAATATTAAAATTTTTAAATAATGAATTTTTTCCTTTAATCATGAAAAATTGAAAAAATCAGTTTTTTATTATATGTTATGAAAACAAGATTAAAATTTTTCATTTGACGCTTTGCTTATTTTTATTGTAATTTTTCCCTTGTAATTTCTTAAACTTTGCATTATTCTTATCTTGAATGGTAACTTTATTTTCGCAATTAAAAGTCTTAGATAATTTAAATAAAGTAACGCTTATTGTTGTGATTATTCGAAAGATGTGTTAACAGTTGATGTTACATGTCTAAATTAAATTTTTTGTATATAATTAAGTTGATATTGTGTAAACTTTTAGTAAAAGACGTTAATTCAGCTTTAGTTGTATTCGTTCACGTCATTTGTACTATTTAAAAATTACTCTGATTGTAATTTAAAATTTTATAAGTATGCATATAAATAGGATGTGCAAAACTTTGTTCAAATAAAAAATACTGAAGTAATTATTTCTTTACAAGTGTATTATATACAAATACCACCTGTCGCAATATCGATTGAAAGAATGTCGAAATTGTAGGGAAAAATAATATTTATTTATAGTAGATTAATTAATGATCCCATATAATTTTACAGTATGTAATATAAGTAATTATGGAATTTTAATTACAAAATGATGACAATAAAATGAAGTATTAATGTACTTCAATAACAAAGTTATTTAAATAAAGGTTTTTCATTTATTTATAATAAAAAAAGTAAATAGAAAAACAATTAACAACTGAAATTTATTTATCTATTTTATCTGTAATTTTTTTTTATCCAATAATTTTTATCAATGACCTTATTACTATTAATATCATGCGATTCATTGCTAATAATTACTTATTAATGTATTTGATATTATACAATAATTAATATTAATACATAAAAATACAAAAAAATTCCAACAGTATATACACGTATATCGAATGATTTAAACAATCAATCCATTCAAGATATTGGTCAAGTATTTATTGCTTCGTCAAATTTATGGAAAAAATGTGAAAAGCTTGTTCGTGTATTATATATAGTTATAGCTTATACATGTATATAGAGTGCATGATTTATTTAATTTTTACAACTTAACATCCGAGAATAGAGTGGGTGAGGTTTGCTGGACCGTTGACGGATAACAAATGCAAAAAGTCTCCGTCTTTATCGATGGTATCGAGCTTTGTCGTTTGGGGATTCGTTGGCGAGAGGCGCTGTGAAAGCAGTAGTACGTCCAATTCCAAAATGTTTGCTCAGTGTTTGGTAAGCCGTCCGAGACGTATTATGGTGCCGGTTTATATCTTTTCTTGCCATATATAACATACTCTGAGCGTGACAACACAACCATAAAATAAACAAAAAGGAGAGACGGAAGATGACAATCTAGTTTAAGTAGTTTTTTTTAATGATTTGTTCTTAAGGACGATTTGTTGTTGCTGTTTTGTTATAGTTGCTATTTGTCGGTGTTACTTTTTTATTTTTATTGGTAACCCTTGATTTATTGTAAAGTGTTTTTGATGGTAAAAATTGAGTGCCATTTGGAGTTTTGAACATCACTGTTATTCTTGGAGGGACATATGAAACCAAAAAAACATGAAATCAAGCACAAACTATTTTAAAAAGCGGTTCTTGATGGATGACAAATGATTAAAACATTCTTTAACGTTAACATTCAGAGGTTTAAATTTGACATAAGGCGGCTTACCAAAAGCGTTACGGGGGTTGTTTAGCGTTTTTCATAGAGAATTAATTTTTGTGAAATAGAAAGAGAGGGCATGAGCTAGACATAAATACTGTTTTAATGAAAGTTTGAGTATTCCAAATATTAAAGATACACACACTTTAAAAGTTATGAAATGTGTTAAATGAAGTTTATTCTTAATTAAGTGAAGTGTAGGTGTGAAATGTCAGAGAAATTTTTGTGAATTTAAGAAAAATATATATTAAAAATTATTATAAAAAAGTTTTAATTGAAAAGTTTTAACGTTTTAAAATTCTACATGAACCTTGTTAGAAAAGGACAAACGAAACATTTAAAAAATCAAAATAATTTTAGAAAAGTTAGCAGTTATAAAATAGAATAAAACGTAGAATCGAAAGGATAATTAACGATAGAGCTAAGAGTATTGTACTATTTCACTTTGAATGTTCTATAAATAATAAAATCCAAAATGCTTTTAAATTTCTTTTATTAATATAGCAGATATCACCGAGATAAAAGTAGGAATAAATTATAAGAAGTTTGATACGAGTATATAATATATAACAAAAAGAAAATAAAATAAAAAAAAAAAAATAAATTGTGAAACTTTAATTAGAGAGTAATTGAAATTAATTAATTTTAAACGAATTAAAAATAAGTAATCCATGGTAATAATTATTTAAACAGGTGTAGATACGATACTTTAGAGAAAATATAAATTTGTGAAAATAGTATATTTGTTAAGAGATAAAAGGCCCGTGGTAAAAAGAGGAATAAGCAAAACGCGGAGGAAAAAGGACTCGGAATACGAAATATAACTGGGAAAAAAAGGAGCACCGCCTGCTCGTTAAATAAGTGCTAAGAGGAGCTGATGGAAAAAGCGAATAGTCGGGGATGAAAAGGCCAAGTCACTGTTTAATGGCTCGAAATTCGCCGTGCACATCACTGGAAGAGCCCATGGAAAGTATTTATGTACAAACCTCGGATCCGAAGCTCCAGATAAAGGCAGATGAAAAAGATGTCCTTGGCGTCGTATTTTAGGATCCCAGTGAAAATTGCTCCGTGAAAATGGAAAATTAAAATGAACGTCTGGCTCGGCGCGGCGGCGTAGGTAATCTGCAACGATGGTAGCGTTTCGCGGTACGGCGATACTTCTACTTGAATTGGTATGCCTCTTGCGTCTCGAACCCTTGAGGGCCGCCGACAATGTTGAGTACTCACACCAGCATCAACAAGCAGGTAATTAGGAGTGTTGGTACATAAAAGCTCGATAATATTGCTCCCTATACTTGGTCTCTTAGTTTGGAATTTCATTTGCGGTAATAGAATGGATTATTCATTGTTGTTATTCAAAGTTGGATTTGGATGCTGAGCGCAGCCTTCCAATTTACTTCACTTTGTATTCAGTGAAATCCTAGGCTACGAGATAAAGTATGTAATGGGTTCAAAGTAATATTCATGAATTTTGTAAATATTATTTTTATTGCATTATATCTGGGCAACCCGATTTTATTTGTCAAATTTTCACGAGTTGAGCGATCTATTTGCGACGAGAATACTACTTCTTTATGGTCATGTGTAATATCATTTTAGAGAAACGAATGACTATTATTTCAAAAAGTATTCGAAAAACGGACAGTCGCAACGAGATTGTACAGAAAATTATAGTAATTTTTTTGGATAATCTATAAAAATATAAAATCATGTCCAAATAAATAAGTTTTGGCATTTTTGACATGCGATTAATACACGAGAAAATAAAATGTACTTGGAGAAAAAAAATATATATATATAAAAGCAGATCTTTCTAGTTTTTTTAGTATAAAATATTCAAATTTTCTTTTATAAAATTCTCTTTTCATGATTATTACCGCCTTTTTATTTTTCAATAAAATTTATAATGGATTTAAAAAGAAATTCTTTTAAAAATAGTTTTTATTAATAATTATTTTGTTTTGTTTATTTATTCATATTTGAGTATTTAAGCAAGAGTTGAAATAAACTTTATGAATCATTAAAAAATTGATTACTATTAAGCGTTATCTCATGTACATTTAATTCATTCTAAATATTTTATTTAATTTAATCATAATTATATAAAGTTTGTTTTATTAAAATTTATGAATATGTGATCTTTTGTAATAATTTTTAAATTTTATATAATTAAATATATTATTTATATTTAAAAAATGGATAATACTTTATAATAAAACATATAAAATAGTATAGAATAATATTTATAGAAGAAACAGTTAATTATACATAATAAAGTTAAGAATATTATAACTTTAAAAGAAAACTAATCAAAAAATAATAAATTTTTCATAAAAAATTGTTTTTAAAATGTAAAGAAATATGTAAAATATAAGGTTTATACATTCTGAAAATATCTTGAATACTTTTTAATTATCTCATAAAATTTTCCAGGAAAATTAAAAAAAATTTATATTTCTAGGCATTTTTAAAACTTATAAACTATAAAGCATCGAGAATATATATCGTAAAATAAACTAAGAAAATAAAAGAATTAAAAAAATACTTTTTTTTCCTATTAAAATTTAATATAATGTACAGAAAAATCTGTACTTTTGAATTTTCTTATCGCTTTTAAGTTTTTTTTTTCTTTTTAATTTCACCTCATTTTAAATTATAAATTATAATATTAATGTATAATGTAAAATACGATATTTAAATGTTATTCATTATTTACATATGTATTCGTTGTAAGACTTAGATAATTAGATTTTAAATAAATGATTATTGATTCTCATATATTTCTAAAATATCAATTGATATTGTTTGAAAAGGAAGTTATAAAAAATCGAATTTTTTTGTATATAAGTTAAAAATGGTTTACATCTGCACAATATTAAATATTAAACAGTATTTTATTTTTAAAATAAGGAAAATGAGATACAATTATAAATTAAATAGTTTATTCATTATTTTTAATTATATTTATATTTTCTTCATTATTTGGCAAATTTAATTTAAGATTAATTATTTTTACATAAAACATTTTTGATAAAATTGGTCTATTATCTTTTAGTGGATAAAAGGGTAAGGAAGAGTAATTGCTCGGAGGAAAATAATCGGTAGTCAAATAAAAATAAGGAAATTTTCTTGTTTATTATTTTATAATTTATTTTTACGAAGGGTAGGCAACTGCTTCTTCTCGTCACGCTCTAAGAGCAGAATAAATCAATTCGATGCATTTACAAAATAGACTGTTATGAACACTCCTGGTGAATACTTAACAGAATTGTATATGATTATTTAATATTGTATATAATAATAATAAACCCTAAGCTGCTAAACGTGTACGTGTAGTCTAAGGGTTTATGTGGATTCATCGGTGGGACACGTTCTGCCCCTATACATCCCTGAATTGATGGATGTGAAGATATTATAAACTGCAGTACGGAAATATTTACGCAAAAGCTGAGCTCCAGGAGATGAGCTCAGAAACAATTTATTGAACTCACGCAAACACTCGCCAAGATTATTTTGATTATAAAAGTTGCTTTGTGCTTGCCAAAGGTTTCGATATGATACTCGTATTATGTGCACTCAGAAAAATATTACGAAAATAAAGATACCTTTTCTCCAAAACGATAGGTGATCTCATGCGGAAGCTTTCCAACTTCTTTGATACCGAAATCAAACCACATTCAGTCGTTCAGCTCTTGACTTAATTCAGAATGTCCCTTGCATTTTTTAATGCGAGGTAAATTATTGAATGTATCGTTTTATCGATGTTGAATGTGGAAAATTCATTGATAATCTGATAGTCCCTTCTAAGTGCAACAGAAAAATCTGAAATATTGACAAATAATGTGTACAATGCATGTACAAATGACAAACAATAATGGTAATTTGATACTGTTTTGCCGAATATCCAGTGCACATAAATAAATTAATTAAAAACTATATTTATATCTATATAGTACAAGTAAATTAAAAATAATATTACTCTTTGTAAAATAATTGTAGAACAAGAAAGAATAATATTGTACACGTTGAAGATAATATCATATTAATTAATATGAATTTTTTAATATTTTTCAAAAATACATTGTAAAGTTTAATTATATAATTAATGAATACAATATTTCAAAAAATTACTTTATTTATATTATTAAAAATAGTTTCTTTGTATTTATTTTTCATTTTTTTATACATTTTTTAAAAAGTGTAAATTTTAGGAAGAAAATCTGAAAATGAGAATATAAATAATATAAAATGTGTTTAAAAAATTCAAAAGTTGAAATAAAAATTATGGCCTTATATTTTGTATTAAAATATAATTATTTAAATGTAATTATAAAAATAATTTGCATTGAATTTCTTTTTTCCATAAATTATATGTCATATATTTAAACTTTATATCAGTAGAAATCTCAATAAAGTTGTATCGAATAATTTAAAATTTTTCTACAAGCAAATATATATGTTACACTGTATTGCTTAGTTAATTTTCAATAGAATTTTAATGTTTAATTAGATCTCAAACTTATGCGAATGAAAATAAAATATTTGAATTAAATATCTAATTTTTAACAAAAGATTGCACTGTATAATCAATTGAAATTTATTATTTTATTAAAGCATTAGATGTTTGATTTTGATACAAATTAATTTGTACTTTAATTTTTACTTTTTTATTTTATTTATATATATTTAGTAGTGTACTATATTGCACATAAGAAAATTTTTTTCGACTTCTATTTACTATTTCGGTTATTTTTCAAAGATTTGATGAATATTTCTAATATTTTTGTACCTTTCATCCTTTCTGCAACTTTTTTTAAACAGGCAACCCTAATACTTTTGAATTTCTTGATCTTTGAATATATTTTTTCTTCTTTTTTTTCTATATCTTTGTATTTTTTCTTTTGCATTTTATAATCAACTTTTTCATCTTTCAAATTTGTTTGTATTTTTCGATTTCCTTTTTTTTTCTTTATTATTTCTCTTCATTCTTATGTTCTATTTCTTCGTATTCATCATTTTCATATTTTTTTCTAATTTCACTTTCTATATTTTCGTTACCTATTTCTTACTTTTTTGCTGAATACGTTTCGCCTATCGACATTTTTTCATATTCATTTTTTTTTATTCTTCTATCATATACTTCTTAAGCTTTTAATTTTATAATTTCTTTTCATGTTTTTCAAAACTCCTTTTTTCTTATCATTTTTATTAATAAATGTTCAATTAATCCTATACATGTAATGAGTTAAACTTTCTTTGGGGAACTAAGTTCAACTTTTAAATTATGAATTTTCAAGGTTAACCTGTTTTTGTAATACTTTTATCTATATTTTGATATTCTGATTTATCAAAAGAGAATGATGAGATGAAAGAGAATGAAAGAAAGGTGAGAATTTTTAAAAGAATTCCCTTTACCTTTTGGTATGATTGCTTCCATTTTTTTAAATAAATTGCAATTCTTTTTATTATTATTATTATTATTATTTTTACATACATATTCGTTCAGTACCGAAACAGTGCTTAAACTTCATTTGTTACAATTTCAGAATTTTTAGTAATTTAATATTCTATTTGTTACTGCATCTATTGTACATACACGGCAAAGTCGAATCACCATCCATCTTTATGTATTTCATTTACTTAAATTTTTCATAGTCATTATACTATTCCCGATGAAAGGTAGCAGGGTGCCATTATTAAATTCTTAAACACTTTAATTTTCTTTCATTAAATCATATTTAAATTATTTTTCTGAACTATTTTCCCTTATATCTTTTGTTTATGAAATTTATAAATATTCTATTGGACACTTTTATATATTTTTTTAATACAATATATAAAATAGATTTTTGAATGTATTAATATTCTTTTTTGTTTATATTCTTTATGGAGTTTTTCGAATTTTATGGTTATCTATTTTATGAGAGTCTGATTTGACATCAGAAAATATGCATGTATTCTGCTTTTTTAATTGTTTGTCTACAGCTGTTTTCAAAATACAGATAGATTATTTATTCCTCTTAATCTAAAGCCAAATAATGGATCTTCGCATGGTTTGTTATTTTCAATATAAATTTCCATCCTCTTTTTTTTTTAATAGTTTCGCGTCAATTTTGTACCGTGTGCATATTCAAATTATTGATCTGTAGTTTCTACACCCATTTTTATCTCTCATTTTAAAAATCGGTATTACAATTTCACTCTTTTATGCACTTGGATGGTTTCTCTTTTGGCTAAAGTGTTCAAAATTTTACTCACGTTTTGCGTCATTTTTTTCCTCTCCGTTTTCACACGTCGTTTGCTATTTCGTCTTCTCATTTTATCTCATTTTTTTTTATTACCTGTTGTACCTGTTCTTCCCTTGCTTCTTCTATATTTTGCTCTCCCATTTCTTCTTCTTTCTCATTCCTCTTTCCTTACCCCCATAAATCTTTTTAAAGTATACCAGCCACTCCTCCTTTTATATCACTCAGTTCTCCTTCTTTTTGCTTTTTATTCACCAATTTTCAGTACTCTTTGCTTATTTTGTCTCTGCTCCTCTTTACTATCTTCTCCTTTATACTTCTTCTCCTCTTACTTTTTAACGATTTTTTGAACTCTTTCTTTTTTGGTTCATTATTTTATGTTTTTCTTTTACTTATTTCCTCTCTATTCTTTAATTTCCTCTTATCTAGTATTATGAAGGCATATTTTTTTTGAGAACATTTTTAAGATTTAATGATTGAATATGTGATGTTACAGAAAAAAATAATTCAAAATTATATATTTAAATTATATTTTAAAAATTTATAAAATCTCTACATATACTCACAAGTAAAATTTATTTAATAAATAAGAAGATTGTATAAAAATCACTTTAAATATCATATTCTTTTATATTAACTTTTTAATAATTAAATAGTACTCATATATATATAATTAAAATTTATCACTATATTTTTAGTTGTATTTGATAATATGATTTATACTGTGATTTGATTTATAGTCATACACATTATGTCTATTATCATTACGAAATATTAAAACATTTTATAATGCGTTTAAAAAATTAAAATACTTGACAAAATGCAAATACTATAATTCATTTGTATAACAAATTACATAAAATAATTGGTTATCTTTAAACAATTTAAATCATTTTTATACTTTTTTTAAAAATTTTTGACAAGATACTAATGATATGTATAACATTTTTACGGATGATAAATAATAAATTTATACTTGAAGCCACACATAACTAATTCATAGATTATTCATGTTTCAAAAGTAATTATTATTAAAAATTATCCTAAAACTTAATTTTTAATAGATTTTTAATTTTTTTTTATTTATTTATTCTTGCACGTTTATTTAGTAATACATTATCATGAACGCTTAGTATAATTAAATATTTGACGAAATATTTGATATAGTAGAATACGTAAAAACTTCATAGATTTTAGTTCAGAATTATTTTAAAGAATGTTTAATTATGTTTTACTTCTATAAATTTTTTTTAATCCATAACAACATTGTATCATCTGTATTTTGAATACAATGGCTTGTAATGAAGTATAATTTTTTTAATTTATTGATCTATCAGAAAATTTTAATCCAATTTTGTTTTCGTTATATAAATAGATATAAATATACATTTTAATAAAAATTAATTAAAACGTTTTAAAACTACTATTAAAAAAATTTTTATGTAATATTTAAGTTTTAAAAAATTATTCATAATATGAAAATAAGTATGGAATATAAAACATTAAATATTTAACTTGAATGAAAATGTAAAAAAAATATTTTTTCTATTCTGATAACTTTCATATAATATTAATATTTAACTTTACAATACAAATTTATACACCTACGTGTTATATTATATTTGATATTGAAACACTTTAATTGCGATTAATAATATCAGACATGTATGTACATATAGCTATGATTTCATTATTTAATCATAAAAAACCATCATTTTTTGATTTAAGCAAATATATTTAAACATTTTACGAATCCATAAAATAATTACTGTCATGTACGTGAAGCTGATTGTCTTTCTTACACCTGCAGCTATATTTTCCGTGGCGTTAATGAGAATTGAAGGAATAAAATGTCGGTGTAATGGCTGTACACGGGACTATCAAGTGATGTATTATTTTGTAGGTAAAATCAGAAAATTAATTAATTAGAATTGATTATCTGAAGCAGATTGCTCGAATAAATCAAGTTATAAAAAATAAGACACATCATCAGCTAAATTCTAATTTGTTTTTCTTTGGAATTGTCAATGAATTTTACTCTAGAGCTAATTTTATTAGTCTCATTTGACTTAGATGCATAATACAGTATAAACGCACAACAATTTTCCATAAAATGTAATTGCAATTACTAATAAATTATTGTAGTCTACTTAATAGTTATAATTTGCTTCCTGTTCTACCTTTTCACTGCAATTGAATTGCGAATGCCCGAACCTCTTTGATTTTGCAATTGTGATAGAGTAACTCGATGATATTACATTACACTAATAGGTGAAACTAGCTACTTCGTTTATTAACATTTATTACGCAAAATTAACAATGAATGTATCCATACACGTACACATTCAGAAAAGAATGATTGCATTTTATTAAATAATAGAGAAAGATGCCAAAAATATATAATAATAACAATAGCAATAATAATAAGAAGAAAAAAACAATTTCTTCTTCTTCTTCTTCTCCTTCTTTTTTTTATCCTATTGTTATTATTATTTACTTGAAAAGATGAAAAAATATAAAAAATCTACGTTTTTTTATATTGTAGATATTAGTAGAGTTGTTTTATGTTGTTTGGTATAATTTTTATAAATTTATGAAAATGAAATAAACTAATTGATTGAAAACATTACAGTTACAATTCTTCTATCTATAAAAAAATCTCTCGAATAATGATACAAAAACGCTATAGAACTCGTGAGGTACATTTTTTTGTAAAAGAAGTTGTGGATTGCGATCCTTAGAATTCACTATGTGAATTCTAAATTACGACGTGCTTTCAACAAAAACAGTCAATCGAGATCGTATTTATGTTAGTTAGTAAAACATGAAGAAAAATTGCTAATAAAAAATAATAATAATGGTAACATTATTGTATTGTTTTGAGTTAAACAACAAGAAAATGTATTTTTACGTTTAATTCAATATGTATACATTAATTTAATGGTAAAAATTGATGCGTAAAATCTTTTGTGGGAATTTATGATATTTTTAATAATAAATGATTGAAGTTTATAATGGACGTTAAGTAATTGTTTAAAACATTTGTACAATAAAGTATTGTTTATACTTGTTTTACATTTTTATGAATTTTTTAAATATGAATATTTAATAGTATTTTATTATCGATATATTACTAATAAATTTAACTTATTTGAATATTAGTTTTAGTTTTTTAAATTATTAGTTTTTTTACAATTTTATTAAAGAAGTTCAAGTTTTTATAAAATATATATACTACTTTTTATACAATTAACAATTATTAAAATTTCAACATTGCACGCTTTACATGCATAAATATAACGATTCTGATTTTTAATGAATCTCAGATAAGGCATTGATATTAGTAAGATAAAATGAGATTAATTTCAATATTTTAAATAAAAATATATTACAAAATATAAATAGACATATTATTTTTCAAAAATAAAATAGCAGTATAGTGATGTGTCTTTTTTTTTAATGTCCTTGAGCAATGATTGAGAGTTTAGTTATTTTATCATATATTCCATTCACTTTTCGAAAGCTCAAGAAACGGATGATTTAACCACAATTTGCTCTTTTTATATAAGTGGAATATGTACTTTTGTTACGTCTATTTTGTAGCGGATCATTGAGCAATGAGATATTCAATCCGCATTTTTCGGAGACTACAGTGAGTAAAGATGTAACGAAGCTTCAAGAATGAATAAATAGACTATATTTTTATAGACTACATATTTTTTATTTTTTAAATAGAACCATGACTATTATTATATAATAAAGCGTCAAATATATTTTGATGTTGAATAATTCTTTCAATAAATAATTCATAATAAATTTTTATTATTAAATTTTACGAGTAAATATCTATAATTTCCATCAATATTTAAACTACATACTTAATTATTATGGATAGATTAAGTAAGTTAATATCTATTTTAGTTTTCTTTTATTTATTGACTTCTCTTTAAAAATACAAATAGTGAATTATAATAACAATTATTTATATTTATATAATAGTGCAATAATTGATCATAAGATTAATATCTTTATTAATAAGAAAAATTGAAAAGTATAATAAAAGAACACACAGGTAAGTTTATCTTTAATAAAAGGCATTGTTATAGAACTTTTATATTTATTAAATAGTTTATATACATATATAATAAAATGTAAAATCAATTTATTGAAGATTTAAATGCATGTTACACACATTTTTAATCTTGCATTTCAATTAATCAAAAACTGAAGTTTTATTTTTTAAATAAATGAAATTTTTTATAAATTCATTTTAAAAAAATATTTTATTTTTAATTATTTTTAATGGGTTTTTTTTTAATACAATTTTAATTCCAACAAAAATAAAATATATTCATTTCCAAAAATGTAGCTTTAGAAAGTATTAACCAACAGAGTAACAGTTCACTCATGGTCTCAGGTGTGACAACCTAGTACTACAGTCATTTAACTCAAAATTGTTTTCTATCTATTCATATAAAATGGAATTTGGCTGTAACATTAAAACTTCTATTAAAGATAATTTATAGTAAATAACCAATAGCTACGAAATCGATTAATGTCTTTTAGTTTTTCAAAAACATTTGATTACCTTTTTACTATTTTTTTATTTTTATTTTGCAAGATATTTTATGTGATACTAAGATTTTTACACTAAGAATATATAAATAGAGTTAGTTTTTATAAGATCTAAAATTTTATTTCGAATTTGGATTTTATTTCACCTCTCTGCATTTTATTTCAAAAAGAAAAAAAAATATATTGATTATTTCAGTTTTTTTTTTATTTATATTTTATATATAGAATGTTCACAATAGAAATAAGATTTTGTAATATATTCTTTTTATTATACAAAAACATTTTTATTTATATATAATTTTAAACATTAGAAAAAGAATTTTGAATATGCTAGAATATAATTATAAATTATAATTTTCTTTAAAATAATTTATAATGATTGAAAACACATATAATATTATATAATTTTAATTTATAATTTCATGAAAATAATATAATTTTTAATTATATAATTTTTAAAAAAATTTGAGATTATAAATTTGTGTAGAATAAATTTTATGTTCTTTAGATTCATAATGTATAAATATAAGAAGATTTAAATATTAATTATTAAAGAATATAAAAAATTATGCATATATATATACACATTCTTTTTATAAACTTTGTTATGAAATTAAGTAAATGTTACATGAAATTATAAAATAATAATTCACTGTAAGCCAAGAACAAATATAATTTAAATTAAAACTTTTTATTATTTAATTATTAACAATTTACTATTTTATTTTAATTAGTTAATATATATATATATATATATACTAACACAAAAAATATATTTAATTTGATATATAATAGTATAATAAATTTTTATTATTAAATAAGTTAGAGAGTTTACAGAGAATTTAAGCTACAGCAACTCCGAATTACTGGATATATTTTTTTTAATCAAATAATATAGTTATAAATTTATTAAACATAATTAAGTAAGCAATAAAAATAAGTTTATTATAATTAGAGAAATAAGAAATTGGGAGTATTGAGTTAATGAAGAAAATGATTTATTTCGGATATTGATAGAGAAAACAGAAAAGAAGTTATTTTTAATTTTAAATGTGAACGGCTGGTATCGTCAGAAAGCTGGATATTTTTTAAATTATTAAAAGTAAATGTATGATACATAATCTACTAAAATCAAGTCTTCTGTTTTATTTTTCTTAACTATGAATTATTCAATTTCATTAAAGTAATAAGAGTGACTTAAGTTCTCAGAATAAATAAGAAAAAATTATAATTTTTATTAAAATCAATCATTTTTGTTTAAGGTTTACAAACATTTAAATAAATCTTCAATATTTCGACAGATATTGGCATATTATTATTGGTATATCGATTTATTACTACTATTTATATAAATTTATTGTTTTTTAATAATTATTTTATTCATATTACTTTAGTTGAATTAAAAATCTTTTTTATATATAAAATTTAATATATCGTTTTTCTAAATATCTATTCTTATATAATAGTATTGTTATTTTTTATTTATACTTTATATATATACTTTATAAAATAAGTGTATTAAATTATTATAAATATTATTTGATGAAATTATATTTTATAATAAAATTCTTGTCTCCTTCCATATTTAACAGTTATAAAAAAAAAAACAATTTTTGCATGAGATTTTTCATACCCACGTATACACGCTATCCATCATACAAGGGTCATTTACTTTTTATAACTTTAATCAAATTAAATTCAAATAAATATTTATTCATGATCTATTATTTCAATTTTCTGTTTTCTTGATATAATTGAATTTATATATTTCCTATTATGTAAAGGAATATTTTTTTATTTTTCTTGCAATTAAAATTTTTAATTAAAAAAATTGAGACTTTAAAATAGACAGTAGTTGATATTTAAAATAAAAATGAAATGAAATTGATAAGATTTTATAATAAGATTTAACATTACGTAATTATTATATTATGCAACAAATATTTCATTATTTTAAAAAAATATTTATAATATACTTAAATATTATTTAACTTAGGATATAAATGCGCAAAATAAAAGTCCAATGCATAATACATAATAACGAAATACTAATTGCGAATTCAATTGAATGATGGAAACGAGAAAGATTATAATTAAAAATTACGTATTCTGAATATTCGATAGAGGAGAAATTCACATTATATAATTTCATTAATTAATAGTACAGTGGATAATGTTAAAAAATTATACAGTTCAAAAAGTGAAAAAGATAAAGCTAAAGATTTTGAAATATTCCGTAGGCGAAAATGTATCAAGTGTACGTGTGAACGAAAATGTAAAATACTGTCGAGCATCCTCATGCCTTATTTTATACTTTCTTTTATTATCTTTCGATTAAACATGAATTTTATCTCCACCCTTGCACTCCATTCCGTTATTATTCCGGCTTTAAAGTCATAAATTTTGATATTTCGTAACTTCGTTATTACTCATCGATGGTTACAAGTTGCTGCGTCCATCACTTCACGAGGTGATGAACTCTCTTGCCTTGTAACACTTTCACTATATGAATGTCAAGTGTAATATTAAGTGGACACGAACTAAATACTATTGGTTACTCGATAAATACAGCAAAGCGACTACTTTATGAAAATTAGTAACAAAAAAAAAAAATCAGTAGTTGCTTATTTTTAAATATTTAACTCGACAAACTTATCGACTAATTGTTTATCTAAAATCAGTAGATAAGTGCTATTTTTACGTTTATTCTAAAAAAAAAAAAAAAAAAAAAAAAAAAAAAAAACATAATAGATTTAACGTAATATTGGGAATAGACAAATTATAGATGATAAAACTACGTGCAATGAACACTTGTATTACTATATATATAATTCAATTCCCTCGGCTCTTGTTATCCCCTCTACTCAAATATTTTTGCGTGCTCAATCGCTTTTGGCCATGTTTATCAATATTTTTGAAATAAACTGAAATAATACAATTAAAAATTAGGTAGTTGTTTCGTTAAAGTGCTATCATATTTTTTAATTACTTTTTTTTAACTTTTTATATTTGTTTAATCATTTAAAAAATTGAGATCGGATAACGCATGAAGAAACTTAGAAAATTCCCGCATAAAATAATTAAAACTTTGATTGCTGTAAAACTAGTAATCCGTTAGAGCTTAAATTCTGCATATATGAAGTGCACATAAATTAATTTTATTTCAGAGGAATTTGATCCCACGAATTAAAATGTAGAGTTATGTATTTTTTTTTAATAAATATTAATTTCTCTCCGTTTTTATAACAAATTTTCACTACTGTATAACAATTGGATTTTTAAAAATTGATTTTCTTCATAATTTCATTATCTACAATTTGTTGATTGACATTTTTGTGTTAAATTATTTTTTACTGTAATGAAAAAAACGAATAAAATTCTTTTTTCGTTAAAATTATTCAATAAATTTTTTGTGTTGAATGTTTAAACATAGATAACTATAGATTTTTTAATATATTTTTTTTACTTATTCTACTGTATTCCATTAATAATAAAAAAAATGCTCTAAATGTTCTGTCATCATTCTGATATTGATTCTCGTTATTTAATATTTGTGAGATATTAGATATCGGATATATTAAATGTGACGGTAATGTACGTGATTAACACAACCCCTAAACATATTATAATCATTTAATTTCATTTTTTCTTGAATTTTTTGTTGAAATAATTATTAGTTTAATAACTTGAATTATTAACTAATATAATTTCATCAGCTTTTATATCATTTTTACATATTTTTGTAATATTTATTTTTAATATTTTTATTTACTTTAATAATGTGACATAAAGGCGACTTTCATTAGAGAGTTTTTACGCGATTTTAATAAAGAATATTGCGTGCAGATTTTATTTTACCTTATTTAATTTCAACATAATAAATACAATTTCTATTAATAATATATAAATATACTTTTTAATTTAATGTTTTCAGTATGCCTCTCCTGACTCCATAAATTACTAAAAAACAATTTCGTATATATAAATCTAGCCCTTTGTGGGAACTTTAATTTCAGTGGTACACCGTCCTATTTTTATATATAAATAATATAATAATAATGGTTTTAACGTTTAAGTTATTTTTAGACAGTACTGTACAAGCGTGTGTAAAATTAAAAATATTGATTTCAATTCTCTTCAACGCTTTTTCATTAAAATTTAAAAATTTGTGTAATTTATCAGCGATTACTTTTATTGTTTTCAGTTACGATGTACATGATTAATATAACTGTGTGATAGGTCTTAAGCCCTTTTTTATTGATTTTTCACTTGCTGCCATGTTGATTTAAATCCTGGGTTTTCGGGTGATAGAACATCAATTATTCAAAAAGGTTTTCCAACGCAGTCTATTCCTACCATTTGAAATATAGACAATCTTAAGAACATCTGTTACTCATGCAATTGAATAATAGTTCTATCTGCTTTCTGTGTTGGACAACAGCGGGAAAGTGCCAAAAAAACGCGAGAACCTATCGTTCAACTTGAGGCCTGCAAATAACAGGGAGTCTACGACTTAGCTCAGGTTTGAAAATAGTAGGTACTTTAACCACTTCCTACATAAACTATATAAACTTTATTGTCTCGGTATCATAATATAAATATGAATGATACGTTTTGTTAAAACAGTAATTTAAAAAAAAAAAAAAATGAAAGAAAGAAAAAGAAAAAATGAAAATGAATAAATAAATAAATTTAACGGTAAATATGAATTTATTACCTAATATGCTGACAATTTTAAACGTAATATACGTATCGTTTATCCCGAGAGCTGATCAATAACTGTTTTTATTTACATTTTATTTAGTACATTACTTTTATACACCTACTATTTTATTTTTATTTCATATGAGGGTGGTGCATACCAATACACATCTATTAACCAATGACAATTCACCGATACCACTAATAAACAGCAAGATATATACGCCATTTATATGAATACACAAAATAGATATTTATATTGCTCGTATATACTTTTAAAATTTTATATTGCAATTATAGATTGAGTCATTTTTATTTATTACAATTATATATTGTATAAAATATAAGTGTGAGATTTTGATAATATCTAGTTATAAACTGATTTTTATTGTAGCAATTAGATGTTTCAAATTTTTAAATATAAATACAAATGCAATTTGTTAATCCTTTTCATTTATATTACGTAATTTTTTTTTACATTACACGAAAAAGACAAAGACAAATTTCGAACAATTTTTAACAACAATAATAAATCCACTTTAAAACTTTTTATTAGCGCATATAATCAATAACTTTAATCAGTAAATGTAATCAATAAATTAATTGAAATTTACATATAAGAAATTTGTATTATTCCATTTTAAATAACATTTAATCTTAAATTACTCGTGAAAGTCAAATATCTGTAATCTAAAAACGAAGTTTCACATTTTTTCCATTGAACAAAAAATTACATTTTCACGGTTTCATTATGAGTCGTGCTGTGGCCAGATCGTCTGTTCAATTTATTTTACTTTGCTCTCAAGGGGGCAAGCATGCGCATTTTATCATACCCTCATGATTAAGCCAAGCAATTTCAAGTAAGAACTAAGTCAATTAGACACTTAGGAATTCGTGGATACGTCGTCGCCATCCTCATCGAGTCGAATTTTTATCATTTTATTTTTTTCTGGATACCATCAAATAAAGAAATGAATGAAAAATGAAATAGAGAGACAAATAATGAAAAAAGTAGTGATTGGGTATAGAGAGCGAAGGGGAGAAAAAGTGCCAGAAAGATTTAAAGAAGAAAAAGAATATTCTTCAAATATTAGTCACTAAAGTGAAGAATGTCGTAATTAAACTTTCAACTTCAAAATCATCTGCTTATGATTATATATCAGTGTCAGGTATTCTATGAAGTTAATTAATATGACAGACTAGTTTTAAGTGCGGTGATTTAAAGGGATTGTTCTTGAATTTAGATTTTTAAATATTTTAAATGATTTTGAAAGACTGGAAAAGAAATTACTATTATTGGTATGAATTTTAGCTAATATATATTTTTAAATATTGTGATATACATAAAAATATAAACTTATTAAGATTTAATGATTTTTCTTTATTTATACCATTTAACATATTGAGAAATTTTATTCAAAAATAAGATTATTAACATATAAATACTGTATACAGCCGTATAAAATAATATGTAATTATCATTTAAAATAATATTCAGTATGGCAAACGTATAATACAATTCACATACATAAGATATATCATATATAATAATGTTCAAATGAAGAAATTTTTGAAACACTCAAATCCCGATGAAGCAAATTTATATTGGCGACGCATTATCATGTAATTAATTAGAATTTTTTTTTTTTATGATTTAATACAAAAATATAAAATATCAACAAATTCTTAAAACTAAATTTCAAAATAGTATATTCACAAACCAATTTAATCGTATTATATGCATCAATACATTTTTTCCTAACTAACACAAAAATTCAGTTATCAATTGAAGTATAATATCATATAAAAAAATCTTCCAACACTATTTTATAGCTGATTCATCGATCTTCAATGTTTGAATACGAAAGACATATTTACATGAATAACCAGCTTCATTTCAATGTGGACTCAATATCGTTTATAATTTTAAATAAAGAGTCTAAAATGAATAAAGATTTCAATAAAGTTAATTAAAGTATCATATAAATTATCTAAGAAATATTTAAAAGATGTTTAAAAAAGAATTTCTAAGAAATAAAAGAACTTGAACTTTATAAAGTAAACTGTAGATAATGAAAGTTAAAGTACTTTTTTTAATCTGTAAAATTAGGCAGCTGCAATCTAAGTTGCCCTTTTCGTCTTAAAAATATCGAAAAACGTAAAAACTTCTATATTTTTACTTTTTTTTTTGGAATAACCAAGTATATAAATATATTATCTATAAATATGTAATATAAGTTTATTTGATATTATATTTTAAATAAATAAAATGATTTCGCTACTTAAATTATATGGTTAAATTTTTTAATTCTGTAAGAAAATTATCCCCATTCTATTACACATTTATTCGATTTAATTGTGAAATACTTCGCATTCATTCCTTTCTTTCCTCCCAACATTTGAATACCTGAACATTGAATCAAGGTTCGGATAGTAGGAGGGTTTGTCATCAATTATTGTTAACTTGAAATGAAAAGATACATTGAAAGACTGTCTGTTAGTGTCTGTTTACTTCAATTTGATTAAACAAAATTAAAGTTTAAGTTGTATTAAGGTGCTAGTGAATATTTTAAAACTGACTACGTATCGAGACAAACTAAACGGTCCTCGGTAACTGAAATTGAATAAAATCCAAAGTAATTATGGAATCGAATAGCCATTGTTCAGGATGAAATTTATTTACATTTAGGCGATAATTATTTTATTTTTGGGTAGAAAAATGCTCGTATAATGGATAAAAACTAATTGTATTATAATCGAGAAAAACCATAGTGGGTCTTCGTAGGCTTACGTCGACGAAAATGTAGACGTGTATTTAAAAAAACAAAAACAATCAGAGTTGAAGAAATTAACAACGAAAATATGTTGTTAATTTATGATAGGAAATTACAATGAAAATATTTTCATTTCTTTAAAATGCTCGAACAACAGTTTATTGCAATATATAAAACATAAGGCTTCGGAATAAACCTGAAGAAGCCTTAGGGTAGAGATTTTTGGTTGGAAGGATAAAAGAATAGATAGAACTGATGAAAAGAAAATAATTTTTCAAGTGACTTTTAAAGTATTTCTCCTTGTCAATATTACTGTACAACAAAGCTTTTGAATAAGTATAAAAAAGAATTTTATTTTCATTATTATAAATTATAAGTGCCAATTACTATTTAGATCACAAATCTATATATTGGATATTTTAAGCCTAAGCAGCTTCATGCAAATCTGTATTTATTTTTATGCAGTTACTTCTATGAGCAATAAGATAAGAATTTTTTGAATGTTACTACTTTATTTTAAGTACTGATATCCGACGGCGTATAGAAATGTTGTACATTTGCGTTGATAAAGTATATTTGGAAAGGATATTTCGGCTGCCATTTGCAGTATTTCTAGCATCACGATGCAATATATACAACAATCAGTGCATTAAGTAAAGCCATTCCATACCAACATAATGACGTATCATTTAACTCAATGCGTGCAACAAATATCCCCTTATCGAGCAGGTGATTGGAATATATAATCCAGGCTAAATGCATGGATTTGATATGATTTTATATTACCCTGATAATACCTGTTAATATCAATGCATGTATTTGAGGTACCACTTTGAATAATTTGTACTCATTGAACATGTGACTGCTGGGTATTTTTTGGGACTGGAGTGGAATACGCCATCTATCGGTCGTAAACGTAGTTATTTTTGAAACTTTAACGTGCGATTAAGTTGGCGTTAAATCCTTGAGTTTACTGTTACAACAACTCACTGTTTAAGTGTAATCATGCGTTTCAAAGGAAGTTTTTTTTTTTAAAATGACTGATAATTAATTGAGGAGTTTGGGTACTTGTAGATATCCTTATCAAGCATGAAGCAAAGTTGGAAGCAGATGAATCGCTATTTCACAAATTATAAATAAACTGACTTAGTTTTAGAATTGTGTATATATATATATATATACATTGTTATAAAACTAATACAAAATATTATTATTATTGAACCATGAATCTTGATAATTAAAAATATTTTATAATTTATTTTAATTATTTATTACATTTAATATTCATCATTCTATTACAAATAATTATTTTAAATATCTCCTTTGTATACAAAATTGCTACATCCTTAATATTCAAGTACTTTATTTATATTTAATGCATAATAAATGAAGATTTTATATGTATTGCATAATAAGTTAAGATTACTCCTCGCTTCATCGTCATAAAACGTAGAAATGAGTCACCTCAAGACCAGATCTCTTGTTTATTCATATCACTTATTCGCATAGTTTAAAGTTGGATCAAAGTTCATACAGTCAGTCAGAATTTGTTATTAATTGTTAGTAACAGTGATGAACAAAGTATTCATATTCGTGGATGATCTTGATACAATGCACTGCTCATTAATGTGAGCTCTCGCTTGTGTTCTTGTCTTATAGAGATCACACATTGAGATCACAAATCATGTAAGTATTAATACTCAACCTGAAATACCACAATTGAGAAAATAAATATAATAAATAGCTAAAGGGCGTGATGGATGATATCCAGCTGGGCAAGACGTTTATTTGCCTTCTACACGCCTGTACCAACAAGAAGAAAGATGTCGATATTATGTCATCCAACGATAATACATCATCAAATATATCGCCTAGCTTGTGAACATAACAATACACCATGCAGGATAATGTCTACATTAAGTACATGATCAGCTTATGCCATCCTGGTGCCATACCGTAGATGCCGACATGTACCGTGGGTATTTGACGTGTGATGAGCCACGAAACTCGTTCACATCTGGACTCTCTCCCGTGTAACTCTCCCAGGAACTTGGATTTGTTCTCTGCACAACAATGCTGCACCTTTTATCTAACGGCTTGGTGTGGTGCGACCCTTAGTACGCGCACGCGCACTCACTTCCACAGGATATAGTTGACGTTGATTTTTAATGGCTAGTTATACTGGATTACACTTATGTCTCCAAAGATGAGTTTTAAATTTATTTTTATATGGATTTTATTTTATAGACATAAATTAGAGTATTGGTTGAAATATGAATTTAGTATTTTATATGTTGTCTCAAAATTAAATAAATTAACAACGAATGTTTCGATACCAATATTTTTTATTTACTTATGTCTGTACAAATTATTACAAAAAATTTGATCAATTGATAAAGTAATATTTTGATATTAAGGTATTAAAATACTTACATTGGTCGTCTATAAGAATAAAGAAAAAAAATTTAATTTTTAAATTTATTTTTAAAACTAAATGTGCAATAGTGTCAATGCTAAGTTTAAACATATAATAAAAGCATTTGGTTACGAATTAAAATGAGATTTTTAATTAATTATTATTATTATTTATATGTTGTGAAATTTTACAATAAAATTATTAATAATTTTAATAATTGAGAAGCTTATTCAATAATTTAGCACTAAGAATGGATTTATTGATATTGTTATTTTGTCAAATTTTGGATGATAATCAAACATTATAATCTAATTCTCTTATTATTTCGTATTCACTATATGTACATGAATGCAGTATTATTATTTTAAAAATCTTATCGGTGTATGTAATATTTAACATCTATTTAATAGTGAATCTAATTTATTAATTAAAGTCAAATCATTAAATATTTTAATACATCTATTAATCAGGTGATGTTTTAATTTCCTAAAATAATTTAAACTAAATTAATCAGTTAAATATTAATTTAATCTAAACTCTTAGCAAATTAGGAATTTCATTTTCTTTTTATTTTATTTCAGGTGAATAACAATATTTTTACTGTAAAAAAATAAGATTAAAAATGATTATACAAATAACGAATTACTTAAAATTGTTAGTACACAACGCATTTTTAAATATAAGATAAAAAAATTATCATAAAATGACATAACGTATTAAAGATAATATAATGTCTGATTATGATTAGAATTTTAAACTTATAATATAAAGCGTACTAATAAATGTTCGTAAAAAAAATTGCAAAATCATACTATTTAATTTATAAAACATTTAATCAGTTAAGGAGAAAATTGACTTTTTTTAATCATTTTTTTGATGATACTTTTTGTTAAAAATGCGTATGAATAGGATTTGGATCACTAATTAAAATAATAAAAATTGCTAATAATAAAACATTTTTGTTGTAATCCCTCGTTAAAGTAGAGTAGGGTTCGATCGTCCTTTTTAACGACAAACAATCTTACCAACGAGGGCATGTCTAAAGCGTGGATTTTCAAATCTCCAAGACGGTCAGGTTATTGATTGCGATACGGATCGAGTGGTAAGGGAAAAACTGTGTAATAAAGTTTTTATGATATTTCAATTTTTATTGGAGAATTCACCCTAGTTCTTACTTGGATGGAAAATTGCCTTTTTTGTTTATATAGAGCTAAGTTGCACTTGGTTGTCCAGATATCTTCTGTATCGTAGTTTCAACGTGACGAGAATTTATTTTAATCTTATAAATTATTAATACCAACTTAACATAATTGTTAAAATCTGCGTATTACCAGAAAAGATACTTTATAAACAATGATAATAATATTATATAGTAGTCATAAATAAGCTTAGGTCAATAAGGAATTATTAGTCATCTCTTCAATGTATGCTGATCACGAAACGAATTTTTGGTCTTTATATACTTTACACTTATGGTATAAAGTGGAAAGTCGACTACTTTGAGTATTGCATATGATTTTGATATTTTTCCATAGAGCCGGATGAAGGTTCGCATACCAAAAATGCGGACGAGTCGATTGAGAAAAACTTTTTAGTCCTCTGGGGAGAGTTTCTTAAATGCCTTGGCTTTTTCGAATATCTTTGAATTATAATCATGGGATGGGAAATTTTTACATTTAATTATATCCGATGAATTGTATTGGAAGTGAAGATATTAACTGAAAACAAATTTGATGATAATATGTTTGAAAAATAAAATATAACTGAGAGTAGTTAAATCATTATTGTACAAAACCTGCTTTGGTTCTTAAATTATTACTAGTATTATTTTTAAACAAAAATAGTAGTAGTTAATGGTGAACGATCTTAACTCTCGTTAGAATATCATTACTAGAGGATGGATCCGTGTAAGTGAGTGAAATGCAATTCTACTCCTTACAGTCCCTAATCACAGCAATTATGGACGAATAGGGTAGTGAAGTTAGAAGAAATATCGAGGAAAGTCTGAAGCTCTAAAAGAAATGAGAATTATTTATGTTACTAATTTTGCATTTCTACTACTATTTAAACTTTAAATAAATTAAACTTAATTGCTTATTAAAAGATTAAAATTAATTTATATTAATGTAAAATTGAAATTATTATAATAAAAATATTTTTTATATTGTTTAAAAAGTGCTTCACATTTAAGAATTATTCTTCGAAGTTAATTTTTTCAGCTTAGATCCATAAAGATAGGTGCATAAAATTATACTCCTGTAATTATTGATTTTTAAGAAAATACTTACATGGGAGTTTAAATTTAAATTTTTAAAGATTTTTACTAAACAAAAAAAATAGTAAAATACTTCTTTTATATAATTTGAATATAGGAATAAACGTATATTATAGTAGTACATACTTCTTATGTATATATGTTAATAATAAAATATTTATGGAATTTAATGAAATCGATAAATATACGTGTGTATAAAGTTAGTTTTAAATTATATAATTTTTTTACAATGATTTATTAAAAAATAATTTTCAAGGTCATAGATGTGACTAACTTTTAATTATAAATTTGGATGTTATAAGACTATTGGTTAAAATTATTTCAATTATATGTACAAAAATCATTTTTTCCTGATATGGTTTTATTGCTCAATAATATTTAATATTATTATACATAAAGTTTTTATTGTAAAACGATATTTAAATTTCAGTGATTATACAAACTATTTAATTAGACTCATTTATTAGCTTAACTTTTTAGCCATTTGAACTATTCAACTGCAAATTCATAGCATTCCTTCATTTTGAAATAAAATTCTCAGTGTCCGCAGTCCGCAGAAGTGAAATGTTGAGTTGACAATCTACAGATAATTAGTTCAAATTAATGACGCTCAACAGAAAATCATATTCATATCAATCTTGTAAAAAATATTATAAATAAATAAAATAAATAATAATTACTATAAATAAAATCATGAAATAATAATATAGATATTAAACAATCACTTTAAAATAATTAATAGAATTTACATTATAATAAAACAAATAATTATTAACAAATGAATTTATTTTTTCTTAAAATTCGAAATATAAATATTTTAGCATAGCATATTGATTAAATAATATGAAATTTTTAAATTTGTCGTTTTGCTCCATCAACATGATTTTTCTCATTTATAATCCTATCAGGAAACATTAAACCGTAAAGCTGCTCTGAGCTCGCTTATAAAATTCGGTTTTATAAATTGAGTCTTTTTCTCATTTCACACCCCATAAAATGAATCTTTTAACTATTTAAATGATTTACTTATAATTTTTTAGTGATATTTTTTAATCATAATATTTTTTTTTGAAATGTGCACAAAAATGTCATTAAATAAAAAATTAAAATATTATTTAAATTATTGTTTAAAATAATAAAAATGCATTTGAAATATCATGATTGTTCTTAAAAGTTTTAAAATAAAATATTTTAAAATTACCAAAAACACTATTATATATTCTATTTATATAATATTATTTTAATTTTATTATTTTTATATATATTAAAAATTGCCATTAAAGAATTACATATCTAATAGATTTTATAAAACTATATGAAAACACAGTTGATTAATACATAGTTGTGCAATACAATTCAATATGTAATAAAAATAATTTTTATTATTTATAAAATAGTCTGTACAATATTTGCAGAATATTTTTTCAATATGCATTACATCTTTCTTAAATAATATTTTTTCAGAATTTATTCAAATTCAGAATTGCTTGAAATATGACTTGATTCTTATTTTTCTTGTATGTTAGCTGGCAGTTGAATTTTGAATTAAAAAAAATTCATATTTTGCACCTTGTCATTGGCATTTTTATTAAATATTTACAGAATATATAAATTATAATTTTAAATATAGTTTAAATGTATGCAATTGTTAATTTATACATTAAATATAAATAATAAAAATTTCAAATCTGACGACTTTATCTAAAGATCTAGGTAATCAAAAAGGGAAAAAATGCTGTCGTAGACACCCACATACAGATGCTAGGATGCTTGGATGCTGCGCAGATCGATAGAATATCGATCATGCAGACTGTACAAGTATAAATTCTGGAATGTAAAAAAGGACAGAGAGAAACCGCAAAGATTAAATTTGTAGATGTTTCTTACTTTCGGCACGTTTTTTTTGATAAAAATATTATTATCAAACTTATAAGCTTACGATTATCTATTGATTTAAGTGGTTATTATATTTATATTTTGTTTCTTATTCATATTTGTTTTGAATTTAATTACTTTTCATATAATACCTATATAAAAGTTAAAGTTTCTTTTATAATAAAAGCAACAATAGCTTTATTTGCAAATAATAGTTGTAAATATGTGTTTTACATTTATTAGTTGAAAGATTAAAATTTTTTTACTTTCATATTATGCAACGAATAATACGCTTCGTGTATGGTCGATAACCTGTAATGAGATTTTTCGGGGCTTGATAATTGCAAACGTGGAAATGTCATTCGCTTTTCATAATGCGTTAAAAATTATAAAATGAATATTTGAATTTAATAGTCATACTCTTTGATTAATAATGAAATTATTGAAACGGATCCGAAAGATTAAAATTTGAATTTATAATTCTAGTATTTTATGGACAGATTGTAATCTTTTTATGAAAGCTTAATTTTCTATTTTTTAATAAAATAATAAGAAGAAATAAACAGATTCATTATGTGTCATTATAAATTAATTATTGATGAAGAATGCGTTTTACATTTCACGGATAATGAATTCGGTAAATTATTTCAAATATTTCTTTTTAATCATTTTCGTGCTTGAAATTTATGTAAAGTAATTTTGTTCAATCCGTGTTTAACACTTTTTATTACATAGTACTGAGAATTAATAAATTATTAACCAAAAAAGTTTATAAAATATGAATGTTGTAATTTTCATCTTTTATCAATATTTTTGAAAGAGAATTATATTGAAATTAAACAGGTCTTGATGAAAATATTTGTAAAATATTCTATATGAGTTAGCTTTTTATATGAGTTTATACATGTCAAAAAAGAATAAGTTTGCTCTTATTTTTCATTTTACTCGTTTAATTTCCTAAAATAACAAAAAAGTGCCTTTATATATACATAAAAAAAAAAAAAAAAAAAAAAAAAAAAAAAAAAAAAAAAAAAAAAAAGAGAGAACTGAAATGTAAGAATGTGACCACAATCTCTAAATTCATAGCGAACATCACAGTGACTTTGTATAAAATGTATAAAAAAAATAAATATAAAAGAAGAAAAAAAAAAATATGAAGTGTATACGCCAGTGCGCGGGTGTAAATGTACGTGTGCATGTGTTTGAAGGAGACAAAGAGAAACTGAGGTGATAAATAATAGAAAAAATGTAGGCGGAGGACTCTTGCTAGGAACTAATATTTCAGATTGTTTCAACACTGGAGCGGATTTGAATCCGTCAAGTAACTTTGGCTATGTATGCAACTAGACGGAGATCTGAATGTTGTATAAGGACAATTGTCCAGTTTGAATAAGTGTATGCATTTAAAATATTAATTCAGCAAGGTAAGGATACTATTTAATTCGAGGAGCGACGTAATTATTTACAAATTACACTGCTTAAGCAAGTTATTTATACTTTTTGTGTTGTGTGATAGAATTATAGAAAAAATAAAATGAAGAATAGAAAAAAATGATTTTTGTTCATAAGTAGGCAAATGTTTAAATTAACTGTTCTATTTATAATTGAAAATATCCTACGTGAACAAATTGATTCATTATTATATTTATTAGTTTAAAATTAATTTTAAATCAGAATATCCATATTTTCATTCTTTCGTCTCATATTTCATGCTACTCAATCTTTCCTTTTTCTTAATTTTTCTATTTTTTCGATAAAAATTTTAATAATATTGTAAAAAATAAAATCATCCAGAGCTGAGTAGCAGGGGCGACGGCTTGGCTGTTGTTTAAGGCTAATAGAAAAAAAGGTTTGAATAATAAAATAGAAAGTCTGAGAAGTTCTTTTGCTTGTCAAGAAAAAGATCTCAAAAAGATATGTTGGATTCATCAGCTAAATTTATTTTTTTTTTTTTTTTAAAACCCCTGTCAATAAGCACTGAATACATTATATATATATATATATGTATTTATACAATTATTTATTAAAATAGAGTTTATCCCATTATTGTGAAAATTATACTAAATAATATAAAATAATGTATATTAGTTCTAAATAATATAATCTATCGATTTTAAGTGTAACAGTTTTATAGGGAATCATTGTCATTTATATGTAATTTTTTTAAATATTATATGATATATTTTAATTTATAAACTATGTATTTTTAGTGTCATGTTTTACATACACTAAAGCATTTTTAAGTGGAAACAAATGAAATTAGTAAAGTAATTATTAATTATTATTAGATTTTCTTATGATAATAATACTTCATAACATTAGTGAAAAGAAAATATAGAAAATTGAATGAAGGAATGAAATAAATAAAAATGATTTTAGAGTGGCTCATTTAATTAACAGGGATTTAGTTTCTCTTTGAGATCTACCGGATAAAGGAGATTTGAAGGGTTGTTGAAATTACGAGATGGGCAACTTATTATTTTCGTAATGTATTTTCCAACAATATTAGTTGATAATATTAACTAATATAATATTTTTAATATTAGAATTAGTTTCTTTTTGATTTTCTTTTTCCGGCAAATTCTTTTTACATAGTATTTACACGATTCGAAGTAATATATGTAATTAAGTATGTCTTCTATTTATTGCGGGTAAACACGCGAAAACAAACAGACAAGGAAGTTTGCACTCCGAACATGATCCTATTTAATTGATTTTTTAGCTTTGTTTGATAAAATATATTGTATCTTCGGTTTTCATTGCCGATTAATTTACCCCCAATAGATATATTCCAATAAAATACTCCATCCGTTTTGTCCGAAGACAATATACTCAATATTTATAATACCCTTAAGATTAATTATTTAACAGTAAAATATTTTCATACAAATGAATGAATCGTGTCGTCAATGTTTTAAAATTCTAGTGTGGATGGTGTTTTATTTACAAATTATTACTGATCTTACTGAAAAATTGTATTGTACATTAATTGTTACACGTTGTATGGTTTTTACAATTATTTCTCATTATGCAATCGATTGATTGTTAATACTTTACAGTTTTTTCCACCTGTCTGTGCATATTTGTTCAAGAGTCTTTACTCTAGAAGAAATATTTCTAGATTCACGTACGCGTGGAATTGTCTCGACACATTTTGTTTCTTGCACCATCATGTCTCCATTTTCTCTTAAAAACTGTTAATCTGATTCTCTCTTTTATATCTGTTTTTCTTTTATATTAAGAGCTTCCATTCCGTCCTAACAGTTTCTATGACGGGACTGAATTATATAGCCTGTTTACGAATCCATTTAACTACTTGAAAGTAATTGGGCGTGGTTTTTTCTTTACTAATAATAATCTGTAAGAATAAATAATACATACTTTATAATTATAATATATTATTTATTGAAAAATTATTTAAAAATTATTTAAAAATTTCTTTCGGATAGTTCTACAACTGTGCAGAATATTATTTTTTATAACATCTTCATATTTAATTTATAGATTTATCAATAATACTTTAATTGTTGAAAAGCAAAATCAATACATTATAATTATATAATTATAAATGTTTAACAAATAAATTTTGTATTTAAGCTTATTAAATTTATGGGTAATACAAATGTATCAGAATATGTTAGTAATAAGCTAATTAGAATATTTATTAATTAGAGTTTATATACAATAATGTGACAGAAATAATAATTTGATGATGATAAATTTATAAATCAAATTGTAATTGTTCATTTAAATTAAAGTTAAAAAATATTTATTAATCATAAGTTATGGCTATGATTATTATTTAATATGAAAATTTTTTAAAATATACTTAATTGAATTTTTTTTTTAATTTAAAATTTAAATTGAAAAATGTTATATTCACCGATTGATATAAATTATGTAAATTGTCATTATAAAAAAAATACAGAGAACTTTTAAAAGAAGGTAAATTGCTTTGTTATTCAAAGTGTATTTAATTAATTAAATATCTTTATTAGAGAAAGAAGTTTATTATTCAATAAAATACTTGATTGAAAGTAAATGTTGGTTTCATGGATAAAAGTGATATTCAAATATAAAAACAATAGAATGTTTTATAGTGAAAATTCTGTAAAAATATAAAGAAATATAATTATAAAACTAAAAATTTATTATGTTACTTTATGTACCAATAATATTGTAGTGAGAAAAATATTAAAATACTTGTAATTATGTATGTTTGTAAATTAATACTGAAAGAAAATGTAATATCTATTATATTAAAATATACATTTTTAAATGTAAATTAATCATTTTAAAATTTAATCTTATTAACTCATAATATCTATCGAGAAAAAGTCGGTTTTCTGAAGTTGGAATTCAGAAATGATGCTAAAGTACGTGAAAATTTTAAAAAGTAAATCTAAATTTTTCTTAAAATTACATACTTTTATGAACCGTAAATCAAAAGGATATTGAGTTAGATTGATAATGAGTTTTGAAGATTTGAAAAAATAAAAAGTACCTAAAGTAATTGATCATGTTACACTGATTTTTCTACTTTAAAGAAAAATTATGTAGGTCAACTCGATCATGTGTCAAGTTGTTTTTTGTACTCTGGAAAAGGCAATTATTTGAAAAAACCATGCTTAAATATTTGTACTTAAATGAAAATTTGACTTTTGAAACCATGTGAGTATACATTTATTATAGATTTGTAATTACTAATGGGTAGTTTGAAGTAAACATTTTAAGTACATATCAATTACTCTTTAAAGTTCCTTTATTAAATATAGTGTAAATAATATCGATTGTTCATCGTGGTAAATACCGTAATATCTATCTATAATTAAAACTTTTGTTACATGTTATATATAATTTAAAAGTTATAATATTTATAATTTCAGAATAGTTATAAATCTGAATATTTTTGAATATTGAATTTACAAAGTGTTTTAAATTTATCACATACATGAAATAAAAGATAAAAAAGATCGGTTGGCAAGAATATTCCCCAAAACTACTGTTTTATGTGATACCAGAGTATAGGTAAAGATAAACTTTGTAAACTTATCAGTGCGAGAGGCATCGGCATCGATCGAATAGTATGAAATTAATCAAAGAGTAAGGGCTTTAGTATATTACGACTGGTTTTGCTTCTTTAGGTCCATTGCCACGTCTTTTATCCTATATATATATATACTTCAATTCACGTAGAAGTCTAAAATTATGATAAATCGTTCTATGTGATCTCAAAATACGCGCACTTTCTAACCAAATTCGCTGACTTTCTCACTTATTGATCATAAATATGATTTAATGGCATGTTGCAGTTACATGTATAAATCCGCGTTATGTGTTTCGTGAATCTGTGAATTCTGAATACTAAGAGAAACATATTTAACCATAAATTTGATGCATTTTTTGATAATGGCTACTATTGATTGGTTCAATTTTATTATTTTAATTAAATAATTTATTTTAAATTTAAAATATTATAAGATATATCTTTTGTAATATTACAAATAGTTTTTATAAAATGTACAATAATATAATTTACACACTATATGTCATAAAGAACTGTACTTTAAAAAACAAAATACAATTTTTATTTTAAATGAAACTTTTAATGTTTTTTTAATTGTAGTAATAATTGTTGTTAGTTATATTATTTGTTCGAAATACTTAGATGTAAGGCTTCAACAATACTCCAAGTTTTGTTGGGATGATTAGTTGTTATTCGTGATCTGTGAGTTGTCGAGTGAGCTTAAACATTGAAATTCTAGGTTGGTTTTGCAATCATAGGAAACTTATTGTCTTCCTGCAAATTTGGACAGATTTTGGAGATACATGTTTGTAATCAGAAATCATGGAATTGTTCAACCATTACAACAAGTTATGAAATGAATTGTGGTGTAGTTGTATTCTTTTCGTCAATATTTGTCGCTTAAAATACGATTAAAAATTTAATACATGAATAAATTTAATATTTCATTTATATGTATCATAAATTATTATTATTATTAAGTATTAAGTAAATCACAGCTAATCAGTTAACTTGATTAATTTATAATAAGCTATAAATATGTACATCGTTTTAATATTTATATACTTAAATTATTTACTGTAAAATTTATATAAATAATTATAGAATATGCAAATGAGAAAAAATCTATCTGCTTAGAACAAAATTTAACAATAGTAGTAATCAGAATGGTAATAAATACCCGTATTTTAAGTGAATTGCTTTTGCAAGGCTCAGTTTCACATACCCTGGTTCCATGGTTTTTGGATCTTCTACTGACAGGCACCTCAAAGCGTATGGCAACAGTACGATCTGGTTTATTGAATTTTACGGGTAGACGAATACGATATTCGATTATCTAATAGTATGAATTTATCAATTCCTTCTAGTCTGATACACTTACAACTATTGTATGAGTATATCTCGTACAATTATGCTCTAAAATATTGATCACAAAGAGCATTTTCATCTTGAATACGCAATAATTTCCAGATTTTTCACATTACTCGTGAACGTTTTTTCAGCCTTTTTATTTTTTTTATAGTATTCAGCAAAAATCATAGTTTTTCTGATACAATAACCCGGAACATTATCGAAAAATAAGAGCTTTGAGCTTTGAGAGAGAGACACCCATACGAATATATCCATAAATGTTCACAGACATTTGTACGTGTATTAATAAAAAAAAAAGAAATATACACGAAACCAAATACTTCTCTCGACATAGTTTTACAACGGTGATATTTTGTATAATGTCATTTCAAAAGATGGTAAATACATTTTAGTATTATGAACATACAATGAGAATAGTTGTAGAATAAATTTGTAATTACAAAAAATCTAAACAGTAACCGTACAAATTACTTCTCAGGAACTATTTCTTTGTTCTCTATCTAATTAATTTAACATTGATATCAACTACGTGCAGGAGAAAATATTTTGTTACAAAAAGCATTTATAAATATAAGTTCTCAATTATCTTATGAATCCTAATATCCATGGACCCGAGGTTCTGCTCTGTATTTGATTAAATCAACTTAGTACGATCTACCACGAACTAGTCATGCAATAGACAATAAAGCAATCATGGAAGAGTGTTGCCGAATTCAATTAACGTGTTTGAACAATGGAGAAAGCAAAATCATTTGCATCTACGATAATCCTCATCCGCACGTCATAAAATTGGTCAAAACCTATATCAAAGCTTCCAAATGGGACGTTCTATTTCGGTTGCCGTATTCTGCAGATTTTACCCAATCAGATTACCACCTGTTTTGATTGATATCACATGGCCCGTCGCAGGAATGCCTCTCTCTTCTTATGAAGATTGTAAAAAATGAATCGATTCACCGATAAATAATTAATTAATTTTAACACCTATTAATATCCTATTTTATGTGGTACACAAATTATAAATTATTATACCATCCATGAAGTCTTATCTCACTGAGGATAATTACAATGTGAATAATAATAAATCGTTACTATCTTAAATAGGAATCTGATAAATAATCTTATTCTATTATATTTCAATTAAATAAGAATTTGAATGCCTTTTTTTTTGATAATAAATTTTTTACAATATGTGTAATTATTTTTTCGTAAATGTACATAAATAATGCTCTAGTATTATAAAAAATATTGTGTAGATATTTTTTTTTATTATGCCTAATAATATAAATAATTTGTTTGTATTACCTCCTGAATGACATTTTTTATTAACAAATTATTAAAGTCCATGAATTGTGGCGAATAATAATTTATATATTTACAAAATAGAATTAATTTTTATAATTATAGTAAAAATTTTTTATTTTCAAACAATATCAGATGTCACAATAATTTTTTTAAAAACTTTGTTTTTCCATACAGTCACTTTTTAATATTTTTAAATAAAAATTTGTGAATTCGTAATAATCTTTATCGATTTATTTAATATTTTCAATTTTATTTTATATTTCTAAAAGTTTCGATTTGGGAAAATGTCAGAAGCGGTTGGAGGTTGGACATTACAGATTTTAGATACTTCGTCGATAGACATCTTTACACTTAAAATTTTGTGCAATCATACTTTCTATTATCGGTTTTTTTATACACCAGATAACCGATCTACATTTCTTTCATAAGTAAAGGATGGTAAAAAATTTTGTTTTTTGAAATTCAATAAACATGGAATAAGAGAAAACATTCTCTTTGCTGAAATTGTAACGAACAAATATTAAATTTATGAAATCTAAAGAAATGTTGCTGATGCAACTAGAAATTTAATGTAATAAAATCTATATATTATGTGAATGTATATGCAACCTATATAAATTATGATTATCGCAATAAAAAGTATAATTTATATTTGATTGACTAGGGTTTGCTGAGTTAATATTTGTATTTATTATTTCAATATCAAATAAAATCTTATTTATAGATTGCAAAATTATTATTTAAATATAGAACTTTTCATAGATAAATAATCATTTTGCACAATAATGTACCTGTATCTTTTAATTTCATATGTAATTATCTTTAATAAATTGTACCATTAAGAATTGAATAGTTTAATATTGAATATTTTAATATTAAATATATAAATATTGCAATTTTAGTTTTTTTGGACACATCAACTTAAAAGCTTTGTATTTTTTATTTCAGTCTATATCTTGAAGTTTTGAAATCTTTTTATTTGTAAATTTTACATAAATCAAGCATACGTATATTAATAAATAAATCCACGTATCCGGACATGAATACGTGTAACCATATGAACAATGTATTCTTATAAAATACTGAGATTATTCAAAAAGTATACAATTATCAATATAAATTTACACAATTGTATACTAAAATATTCAGTTGCTCGAAAAAACTATGTAAAATTTCATATAAATTAAAAAGCAATTCACTATTTTATTCCGTTAGTTCAGGTTAAAAAATTAAACAAGGGTGTTCCAAAGTTTCTTTTTTTAATTTAAAGAGTAAACATGATTGTAAGTTTTAAAAAAATAATTTTAATTTTTGCGTTTCATTACAATGTAAAAGTGCGGAAAGTTTTTAATGAATCCCCGAAGTCAAACAATGAGTACAATTAATTATTCATCATCCCTACCAAATGAATGAATGAGTATAATCAAGAAAAATAAAAAAGAAGCATAAGTTCATGAGGACGAAGTAACTACTTTTATGCATATAAAAATAAAAAAAGAAGGAAAAATAAAAAAAAATTTGCGTTTTAAATGGGCTGTCAGGCCCGGTGGTTCTAGTCGTGCACGTATAAAGCGGAAATCGCCTGGTCATTTTTCCAGGAGGTGGTTTCAGGATGATCGATGGGGTTGTCGGTGTAAAGCGCGAGGACAATCTGAGTGGTAGGCGCCCGCAGCAGCCCAGGACGCCCAAAGAGACACTGGCAAGCTTCAAGACTTATTTTGCAGAGGAGGGTAATGAAAATGTGACCGCCCTAGTAGGTCAACCTGCTATTCTGCTCTGCAGGGTTAAGAACCTCGGTAATAGAACGGTAAGTCAAATGCATCGTTTAAGGCGTATAAGAATCGCGGGACTCTGTTCGTGACGCTATTTTCTGCTTTTCTCGTGTTTTCCACAGAAAATCCGACAAATTTCTTACAAAAGTATGCTGTACTTTTGTCGTGAAATATCGAGACGATGCGAAAAATGAAACGTGTATTTTTTTATGTAGTTTAATAGCTTTCCTCTTGTGCCAGTTTCAATATAAGCTTAAAATTCAACAAAATACTATAATTTATTCAATTTATATACGGTGAAGTTTATATTTTTCAATTTAATAGAAATGTGATTAATATAATTTATTTATACACATCGAAATGTTTACATAAATCGATATCGTGGACTATTATTGGTTTATCGTACATTAATTATCAAGTTAAATTCGTTTACTGTTTAAGTTCATAATTGATATTACATAGTTGTTTGTGCACTATATGTAACATGATTTTGTATAACTAAATGCATTTATTTTTTAATATATTTGACTAACATTTATCAAGTGGATAACTAGGTAATTTTTTTGAAAATAAGCATGATCTATTGCAGGAGCTGTATTTTGTTGCAATCACTTATCTGACTTATGACTCAATCCGATTTATACTAAATATTTTTTTAAAATACTTGTCAAATCAAAAAGATGGTTTATAAAAGAAATCAAATTAAACAATAGAATGTAGAAAAATTATTTAAAAACCAAGCATTGTGTCAAGTGTCAGGTCCAATGCGAAAATAATTCATCGATTTTTCAATTACTCATTCAAATACGTGTCCAAATACAATAAATATGCAAATACCACTTTTACAATACAAATATAAATTTGATGTTGTACCAAATAATATTAAAAATAAAATAAAAGAATTTAATTTTAATAAATTAACTACTCTATCCCTATTAATTGAATAATAATAATGCTTTTTCAGAATTCTATTCCAATATATTATTAAAATCATGTTTTAACTACTTTTATTAAATTTATTATTATTTTCATTTTGACTGGTATGGAAAATGTGTGGGACTGAACAACAATGACTATTTCTACTCTCCAAATCCATATCTCTTTATATGCATCAACACCAGCCTTGAATTGTTATGAACATTTCTTTAGACTAGATGTCTGTTTCTGTACGCTGAATAGAAGTATTCATCTTTTATATTCGTATTTTATGTACTCCATCCGGACATCATTTACTTATTTTTTTATTTATTCCTTACAATACTCATCAGCCCTTTTCTGCGATATGTATTTACAATATACATGGTAATGGTATGCCAAAAATCAACGTCTCTCGTCATTAGTTTTAAAGTGTTTTCTGATTACAATTTTACATACTGTTCACTCTAGTTAGAGTTCCTGCACTTTTCGGAGTGAAAGAATGTATGTTTTGCGTTTTCATTGGTCTATTCACAGTTTTCACATGCCCAGGGGTTTTCCTATCCTCGCGAGATACATATGAAAGTAAGTGGTCCCTGATAAAAAATGAGTAAAACAATTGCCTACCTTTCATTGTTTTCTATTTTTTTCATCTTCAATATAAGCCTGCAAATCCAACTTTCATGGAAATACAATGTCTATTTCATCTATCCGAAAAAAAATTATTCATAAAAAACCCAAAAATCGGATATTCAAAAACACACGTACCTTATTAAATACCAATGTATAAATGTAAAATTAATTTTTCATAATCAACTAATCCATTTATATATTTATAGTACATATTAATATTTACTCAAACAAATAATTGTTATTCATACAGATTTTGTATAGCTTGAGATAAAAAATTGTTATGCTCAGACAAACAATGGTTTTACATATGAAAAGTTTAAATATAAAATTATAAAATATAACATTTAGATTACTAAATAAATATGTATATACATTTTTAGTACACCTGTAACGATTAATTTTGTTATGTTTTACGGTTCATCTCGGGTTTTAGTTTTAGTTGTTGTTCAGACCCGTGTTATAAACGAAAAAAGTGTACTTCACGTCATCGTAAACTCATCCCGAGTACTTATGTAATAGGATTTATTACGTTTACATACCGGAGATGAAATTCTGTTCATTTTGTAGAGGTATAATCGGAAGTACTCGTATTGTAACTAAAACTGGAAATGGTAAAAAATTTTGATCACCCTGCTTCCTGTCATTCTATGAGCCCATCTTCGATATCCATTTGTAGGTCTATGATTCTTAACATTTTTTGACTTTTTCATCATCCTATATCCCACATTCAAGCTTAATATGATTCCACAAAAAACTGTCGTGGCCAACCATCATAACATTCGTTTAATAATAAACAATTTAAATACGTGGAACAATTTTTTAATATAAAAATTTTGTACTATTGTAATATTCACTTCAATTTACAGTGCTGCTCGTTTGAATATTAAAGGCCGAATTGGAGTAGAAAATTGTTCTACCGAAAATTTGTTGATTTAATAAAAACTCTGTTGTTTTTAGTTTAATTACCAAAATGCGCTTACGTGTATTGACGATCATCTATTGTAAAATACTGCATAATACCGAGGGCGTGCCTAGAATATCCTGAGAATAATATTCGATTTTTTCGGAGAGAAAAGTAGTTTTTGATCATAAAAAAATAAAAGTAAAAAAAAATTTTTGATAAAAGCGGTTTAAATTTCAAATTATTTCTAGTTTTCTTGGCTTAAACTTATTTTGACGTCTCTCTGTGCCGGGAAATTGAAAAAAAGAAACCATCCAATTGCTAATATATCTTTCGTGATTTAAATTAAGTTTTCCGTGAATCGATAAGGGAATTATTGGTCGAGACGATGCCTGACACATTGCATTAGATTGAACTTGCATCGGGACGTGACGAAAAAGAGTAGAACGATTGCAACAATGAAAAAATACATCCGTGTTTGATTGAATGTGTGCATACAAGTAGGGTAGCGCGAGGGTTGGAGGGAGGGGGGAAATTAATGGAGCGGACTGCGATGAATTTTCAATGTTCAGTAGTCAGGTCTTCTCTCGCTTGCAGGTGTCCTGGATAAGAAAGAGAGATTTGCATATCTTGACATCTATGGCTCTCACGTATACGAGTGATGGAAGATTCACCGTTATCGGCAATACGGAAACCTCGGACGATTGGAATCTACGAATAGGCGACGTGCAACCAAGGGATGAAGGTATATACGAGTGCCAAGTCAACTCCGAGCCGAAAATACACAGGGCCGTCTATCTACGAGTTCTGGGTGAGATTTATCTATTGCTTTTGCTTTGCCTGATAGACTTATCGATAACCGTAATCACTTTTCTTAAAAGAGAATAAAAATAGCCCGTAAAGGCGTGCGAGTAACTTCCCTCTAAACAAGACCCCAAGTGCACTCAAATCTCATTTTAATCGAATAAACACCGTGGGGACAAAGTGCAAATTATAAATGTTTTTTCACCTTCAAAGCGTTGAAATGCAATAAAAGAAAATTACAAATTATCTTACGAAAGTGTAAATAAATCTTCGCGGTAATAATTATAAAAAGCAATCTATTCGATGGAAGATAAAAGTTACGTGTAAATATTGTTTTATATTTTAATTTATTATTATCTTGAATACATAAATCTATAGAAAGTTTGTACTAGATTTTCATATATTTCAGACAAATAAAAGTTTTATAATTTAATGTAAACATTTTAGCTTAATGGTCAATTTTAGCGAACGAATACTAATTAATTTTAACAAATAACTCTTATTGATTTTAACTTACAGACAAAAATTTGCATTTAACAAAATTCGAACACTATTTATAAAATTTAAATAAACACATTTTATTTACGCGCATTTACTAATTTGTTGAATTAACTTCTAAATACCATGTTCGAATTAATGCATACAATTTCCTACTAAATACAACGGTAAACCAGCGAAAAATGGAATCAAGCAAATTTTGCATTTTTTTAATTAAATGAATTTAAGCAAATCTCCAAGTTTATTCTCAAAAAAAGAAACAAAAAAACAAAAAAACAAAAACGCAAGCTCAGCAAATCTTCAATGAAACAGATATCAAAATATTTTATATTCAAGTTAATTACTGCACAGCTCTGCATATTTTTGTTTTCTTTCTACGATCTTATTGAAAACCAATTACTCGGGGCGGAGTGTAAATTTAGGGGAATGGCCCTAGAATAGTCGACCCATTAAAATGTCTCTTTGCAAGTCTTATCTCTGGATATAAAATATTTTTCTCTTTTGCGCGTTACATTGTTCACTCCAATTACATTGCTCTTGATTAAATCTATGTGTTATAGAGGTGTAAGCTAGACCCATGTTCTTGTTGCAGATGTCCAGGCAGAAATTTTAGGGCCGGAGGAAGTTTATGTGAGGAAAGGTAGCACGATCAGTTTGACCTGTATGGTGAACTCGCAAGGTGTGCCACCGAGCAACGTGACCTGGTATCATGCCGGTACGGTCATCGATTTTGATGGCCCGAGGTAGATTTAACTTCTATTCTTTCATATCAATCCATACGGTGGATCATCTGTGGACTCTAGCTTTTTAATAACCTTACACATAGGGGACTCAGTCGCTTTGTTTAGAATAAACAGATTGAAATACGATTGACATTTATTTATAATTTAATATTGAATGGATCTTTTAATCTTCTATCTATTTTTATTAGATACAAAAATGAACATATTTATTTTAAATTTAGAATAACAACTTAGCCTTAAACTTTTCATAAATAGTTTGTATTTAAATTGAACGTAATCATTCTTTTGAAGCTTACACATTTCAAAATTTTTCAATACTTTTCAAAATATATTGCCAATACTGTTATCTCTTTATTAATGTAAAGGTTATATTAAAGTTAATTAATTTTAATAATGTAATATGATTTTATGGAGATTGAATTTAATTATTATGAAATATATATTTAACGTTTTTGTATTAATAAATTGATTATTTAAACAATTTTATATCGTATATGAAGTAATTCATTTTTAAATATTTGCTTATTAATTAAACGAAAAATATTTTTTTATTTTTTCATCAATTAACATTATACGTTTTTCCAGATATATGTGGATAAAAAAAAATAATAATTTTGTAAAATTTTATATCTAATCAAATTAAATGTTTAAACTATTACTATTTTTATCCTACTATTATTGTTTTGTCTAAAATTTTAGTATTCTATAAAAAGGTAACTTAAAATAAATTTGAATTTAAATAAAATAAATGAACTATTAAAACTTATAGTTAAGAGTAACAAATAAATATTAAAATATATAATGTAATATATCAATTAAAAATTAAAAATTTTTTACGTATACATAAGTTTGCATTGATCTAATTTTGAAATTACAAATAGATTAATATATTAAATATTTTTATAATGTTCAAGTATCTAATATTTAGATAGAAATATAATGAGAATACGTATCTAGAAAAAATTATAAATCTTATATAATATTATTAAATTTATTGAAAGCTTTAAACGGTTATTTAATAAAATGTATTCAATGAATTTTTTTTATATAATAATTAATACCTTTATAAATTTAGATATTTTCTATACTAAAGTGAATTTGTATTGTAACAATTCCAATTTTAATTTAAAAAAAATTATATATTCTTATTACAAAATTTTAATGATTTCTGCTCTATAAAAATATTATTGTTCAATTAAATAACACAATATTATATAATAAGATAATTACTGATTTTACAGTTATTTATAATAATAATAAAATTGATACATCAAGTTAATTTTGCTACATAAATAATAAATTAAATAATTTAAATATATAACAATAGAATATGATATAATAAAATATTTTGTTACGAATTATAACATTAAAAAGAAAATTTGATTTTATGTTCAATCAACAACTTTAACTTTAAAATAACATCATGAATTCTTTATCATTGTTTCTTTTTTTCAAAATTAAAATCATTTTTATAACTATCATACTGTATACAACAGAGGAAAGTGATCTTTTTATTACGAATTCCCAGAGTAATATTAAAAAGTTAACGACCGACGATTCAATGCATATTAAGGCCCTGTGATCCTCTTAAAAATGAGATTTCAAATAGAAAACTTTATTCATTGTTGCATATACTAAATAAATATATATTAACGCAGTTTTTAAAAAATAAAAAAAGCTTTTTCTTTTATTTTTGCAATATTGTTTTAAAAAATATAAAAACAATACTATTGCAATATCAAATATTAAATAAATTTGGAAAAATTTATCAAAAGCCATAGCAATGAATTTTTATTTTAAATATAAAAATAAAATTTGATCACAGTTGTCTATTTCTAAATCGAATTAAAATTTTATTTATTATAATTGCATGTCGATTGATCTTTCCGATATTGTTTAAATACAAAATTTGAATTATAATAAAAAAAAAAAAACAAAGATAATGGCTTGAATGCAATTTTTAAAAATGTATTGGTTGCTTACATGAATTTTTTATATGTCATTTGTAGTTGTATAAAATTCTTTAATGTATGAAATAAGATTTATATTTTTTATATTGAATTTTTAAGTAAATTTCTTTTATGTTCTATTGTATAGAAATACATGTAATAAATTATATCATTTATTGAATGTGTTTACTTGACTATCATTCATAAATTGTATTTAAATTGTTGTTTACTTTTTGAGTAGTACAGTAAACAAATACCGAAAACTTTTTACTTTCTACAATAAAGCATTTAATTTTTATTTTTCTCCATGTATGCAAAAATATATATAGATAACTTATTGTGACAACAAAAAAAATATTTTTTAACGAATTGGATATAAATTGTAATCACATAAATGAATAGAAAAACGTATCATATTCTATTGCATATAAATAAATATAATAAAAAAAAAGTAATTCCTGCCGTAGTCTGTGAATATGCAGCAACAGTATACAAAAAAGAAGGCAAAAAAAAAAAAAAAAAATAAAAATAATAAACACAGCAGAAAGAAGCGATCATTCAATATTCAATTATTGCACAAGTGATTACGACAAAAATAGGAATGTATTTAAAATAATAGGACGTACTCAATCCTAATAATGGCTCGTACAATCTTTCATTTGGCCCGAGTGAAAAGTAATAAAACGGCGAAAGAACGGCTGCAGGGGTGGGGTGGGGGGTGGGGGTGGGGGGTTACGGATTGAAATTCGTGGGCGCGAAGAGCCGTGCAATTAATCAAAGTTTTATTCGGACGGATTGTTAAAGCTACGAAACTAGAATCCCTCCCCCCAATATAAATCAAAGGGGACCTGCAGCTGCGCTTGATAAACCTCATCCACCTAGAGATCCATCGGCTGGGTCAGAGGCACCCAATTAAGAGCAAAGTCTCAGACTGCGGGTGGCTTTCTTTGTTTATTCTGCTTAGGGGTGGCGTGTCGCTCGAGACGGAGAAGTCCAAGGGTGGCACGACGAGCAAACTTCTCATAACCCGCGCCTCCCTCGGAGACAGCGGCAATTACAGTTGTGTTTCCAGCAAAGCAGCCCGTGCGACCGTCGTTGTTCATGTGCTCAATGGTAAGTGAACATGTATGCTCCCATTGTTGCAGCTCCCTTTGTTCACCCCTCCCCCTCCCTTCGTCCGAGGGAAATCCCACCCCTCCCCGCCCCCCGACTCACCTCTTGCGTGCACGCGCAATCACTTGACTTGGACTTTTTTTCTTTTTTTTTCTTCCTTCCCGTCGTCGGAAAGGCTCTCTTTCTTAATTCTGCTGATACCATGGGGATCGTGCGAGGAATCTTGAGCGGGCGTGAATGAGAGCCAACCCCTGGCTTCGAAATGGGTTCGGAGGGGCGAGTTGTGAAGGCTCGCACCCTTGTTCGATGTAATCCACGTATGTCTTGCGAGTTCCTTTGACTATATTAAATGCTTCGGGGGAGAAACTTGACAAAACCGTGTTTGCCGAGGAATACCGGATTTTTTATGCTTAAAATTCAATCTGGCTCGAAGAAACTAATAATTTTTATAGTAAATAATAACTTTTAAGGGTGTACGCTATTAATACTCCGGCGTCCCCGGCTGTTCTTGTCATTATGTCTCCTTTATACATTTTTTGCCATCTAATTCTTCTTTCTGCCTCCTTAACTTCCGTGTACCGTGTGTCACTCTTCGCCTCCCCACCCCACTCCACCCCAACCCCATACCACTGTATCTCTTCTTTATTTCCCCTGTTCTCGTACCGAGACAACGGGCTTTTTTTCTTTTTTATTTCCTTTTCAATCCTTTAACATTTCTTGCCTCCTGATATCCATGAAGCCCCTTGCTATCCTCATTCATTTACTTTGTTTTTTAAATGTCCTTAATCCCGCTATCTCTCTCAACCCTACCGAGCTTAAGGTACAATAAAAACAGAAAAATTCTAAATTTTATAGAAGACACGTGTTAAATGTTGATGCTAAATTATTGATAATTATTTCTTATCATTAATTTTTATTCTCGATATCTATTTTTTATATTATTTTCTTGTATAATAATAATGACTATACGTAGATATTTTATTTGCCCATTGATATTGATAATTATCTGAACTTAACTGAGAATTTTCTCTTTTTTCGTTCCCCTAATGAATCTACATTTTAGCTTAAATCACATTTTTAATAAAAAAAAGCAAGAAAAGCGAATGTTTGCAGACGAAAATTTGCCTTTCTACTTCATTTGGTTTTAATTCGTGTGAAACCCAATTTCACTGATTTTGAATTATACTTATTGCTTTTAATCATTTTTGACTAATGGAAAGTAAACTTTCAATGATTTTGTAAGTTTTTCTTGCATTTGATATGAATATAAGTACAATAATATTTTGAATTTGCGTATTTATACATTTTCGTTTTCCCGCTATATATTTGGCTTCCACGTCAAAATCACTGTTATTAAACTTTTAAAAACCATTCATAACAACTTCTTTCATTTTATGACATCTTTGCAATATACTTCTAAAAGTAATCAATATATCTCGAATGCAGATTTATTTAAATTGAAAACGTAAATAAAAAATTTCCTGAAATGATGTTTACAATTAAAAATGGGAAATTTTTTTACATAAAATAGTATATCATACCAATAAAAATTCATTAATATTTCTTGATTATGATGTAGACACATATTTAATGTTCGTACAATGATGTTTGACATCTGATAATTTTAATCACTACTTTCTGATGGCCATCTTTATCGAACAATGGAAGCATAATTGCGCTTCTCATACAAATGTGAAGTACCTACAAAAGAAAGCTTCTTTTATTAATTTATGAAGAAAAAAAACATTATATGGGCTTATACAATTATAAATTCACTTTATATTTTTTATTTAATCTTTGAAAAGTTTCAAGATTCTTTCACAAATTAACAAGTTTCTAAATAAAATATATTTCGCATTTACGAAAATACAAGTTAACAAGTTACGATGTTTGTTACTGTAATTTTACAGATTTTAATTTTATTTAATTTCAATCATAAAATGTTTCTTGTTTGTTTTGAATGTTTTGATAAATTTAATAACTATTATTGTATCAAAGTTTATTAAAAGAATGTTAATGATATCTACACTTATAATCAACAATAACTTTCATATTTCGAAACTTTGATAATCTTAAGAATTTCATAAAAGCTTTCGACGTTAATTACATAGTTCATTTTATTTTTATTTTTTTTATTTCAACATAGTTGCATATTTTTTCATTTTATTATTTTAAAATAAAATTAAAAATAATTAAAGTATAATTGATTATAATAAGAAATATGATTGATTACAGTAATGTATAAGACAAAAAATATATATTTAGATTACAATTTCACAAAAAAAATGGTATTTTAAACATTAAAAAGACTTTATTAATAAAATAAACTATAAAATACAACAGAAAGTCGCTTCAATGCACTTATGAAGAAAAATTATAACACAATGTGACATGAATTGTTCAGTAAAAATATTTTTTGTTATCATATAAAATATAAAAGATTGTCAAACGTTAATAGAATGCAAATCTCACCTGGTGATAATATTAAATGATGGATATTTAAGTTTATTCAATATTGTAGAAAAGGCTATAAAGTTATTTAAAAAAAATTTTAAGATGAGAAACGAAAAAATATCAAAAAACATGGGCAAGTTAAGAAACGAAATTTTAATTATACTTTTTTATACAAATATTTAGTAATTACATTTTTATATATTTACTATATTGCTTGAAATAAACTGGATATTTATTATAATAAAGATCAGTGCTATGCAATTATAAATGTTGAGGAAATTATCTTATTGAATTATATATATTTTGATCTAATCTTCATTATATAAATTCTAAATTATGCTTTATCCTTACTATTCTGTAATAAATTGATTAACTACTTGGCTAATTAATTATAATAATTTAATATTGTTTTTTGTAATTATTATACTTATTGTAATTATTATTATTTCTCATTATTGATCTTTCATTTAATTTTGTTTTTGTGTTTTTATTCCTCTTGAATTATACCTAAACTATTTATTTGATATTTATATATTGAATTGATATTATTTGTAAGTATATCTTTACATAAATAGACATGATTTTATAAAAAAAAAAAAAAAAATTAAATAGATACGTTTAAAAATTTTTTTTAATAATATTAATTAAAACAATATTGATTAGAATATATTATTTTTGTTCATGATTCTTGAATAATTAGATAAATTATAATATTTTATTTATTATGGGATCTGTTAAATATATTAAATATTTTTATAATTTTATTTTTTATTTTTTGTTAATTTGTAATATTTTTTTTGTTTTAGATTTTTTTAAAGTTTTTTAACTCTAAAACAGTTACAATATAAACTTATAATTTCGTTTAAAGTTCTTTTATTGAAGCTCATAATAGTATAATAAGTAAATATTTTGTAAAAAAATTGATAAAAAGAGCTAAGCAGATTGTTTTATTTATATGTATTGAAATGTAAATATTCCAATAAATAATCTGTATATATATTATGGAATTTCATTATATATTTAATTTTCAAAATTCTATTTAAATTAAAAGTTTACTGTTGTAGCAGATGCATATTAAATTCTAAAAGTTTAGTATTAAATGAAATTCTAGGCTAAGAATGTCAAAATTCTGCAAATGTTTGAAGTAATTATTTACTCAAAAGTTTAGGTAATCACTTTAGAATAATTTACATGGTATTACTAAAGAATATTTATTATTCATATGTTATATAATTCTTTTAAAAAACACGCATAAAATAATGTAACCATTATAGTTCTGTTTACTATAAAAAATATTATTTAAGATAAAAATATAATAATTTATTAATTTTGAATTATGAAGTTAAGTTTGTAACTTGTATTAAAATTTCGGCAATAAATAGTATACAATATTCTATTATTTTTAATAAAATGGTACAGTTAAAGCAACAGAATAATTTTTTTAATTATTTGTATATATTAATTGTTTGTAAAATTCTACATTATTCTACTTTATATTTATTATTCTCAACGAAAGATAAACTAAGTCGAAGAGTTGCTTGAAGATTCATGTAATGGAAGGATGCAATAGTGTAGGTGCTGTCGTCAATTAAAACATAATTCCGTTATTGAAATTTCAGTTGCACTGCCAACGCTTAAGGCACTTCTAAGGTCTTGAATTGTATTTGTTCTTTTGCACTTTCTGGAATATAATTGTATAGTTTGTTAGTAATTTATATAAATTACTTTATTATTTAAATTGATTAATCAATTCTAAAATTTTTCTAATTATCACTAATATTCAGATCATTGTAAAAGTTATATACTGAGTCATTATACGAAATGATATGCTAAATGGAAATAATTATGTCAAAAATGTGAAGTTGATTTTAATGTGACAAATAATACATGTTAAAATTATTCTCTATTTATCAAAAATTTAGAAAAAGTTGTTTGTTGAAAATTCAATCTTTTAACTGTTTTTAATTTTTTTTCCCCCTTTTTACATTAAAAATTTTACTTTTTAAGTTTATTTTTTATAGGTGAATATAATAAATATGGAGGAGTTTTCAAAACTATTAATTATTATCCCAATTTATTTTCTAAAAAGATCGATGTGCTAAATATACTATCTACTTCATTAAGTCACAATGTTTTTGTTAATTACTTTATGTGAAAGCTTAATATGCCAAGGAAATATTATCTTTCATTGTATTTTATTACGCTGGATGTATTATATCAAAAGTTTCGCTACATTATAATTTTTCTGTTTTAAATAGTTTCTATATTCGGTACTTTACTTTACATATTTTATGATGATTATTGTATTTAATAATAATAATTATAAAATTTATGAATATTGAAATAGAAATAAATGAGTAAATCTTTATAATTTTTTTTAATGATACTTACATTTATGAGTATTATAGTTAATTTACGATTGTAATTAAGTGACTTATTTTATAGAATTATAAAATAATTCATTTTTATTCAAATATTATGAAGGTTAATGTTACCTGGTATATAATATAGTAAATATATATAATATAATATATTAAATATCTTCTTTTATACATAGTTTGTATATAATTAAATCATTGTTTCTATAAAATTTGTTATAAAATTTTTATTTTTTGCATGAAAATATATATTAAATAATATTACCGTTATTGTTTGTTTTTGAAATGTTTCTATTATTGATATTTTTTTTATTATTTTATATACAAAGTTACTTATATTATTATAATTATTATATTTAAATATTTTTATAATTTCTGAAGAATCTGAACGAAAGAAATATGTGGGGATGGAAATGCTCTGAACAATTAAGGAGCCTCAATTAATAATACAATATTTGGTTTATTTATTTTTAATTTCATTAATAGTATATTATTAATAGTCATTATTAATTGCTAATATTCTCAAACTGAAAATAAAAGAATATAAATTTTATTTATTACTAGCAATACAAATTATTCGTAAGTTAGGTAGTCACTTTAAAGTCCCGTTAAATTCTTGCATTCGCATTTTAATATCGCGATGACTACCTTTGTATCAAGTCCTGATTTAAGAAAATAAATTTCCCTCCGTTGGTCAACACGAAGTTCCCATAGTATCATGATAAAAAAATTATTATTATTACCACCTCTGGAGAGTTATTTATCTTAACATCCGGTGCACTCGTTATCGCTAGTTGTATACACTCGCCCCATGCGGTTAAACTTGCGTGCAGCTGCATAGCAAGTAGCCTAAGTGACAATTAAAACTAAAGCGAAAGTACTTTTATTTCATTTATTCTAATGAATTAGTCAAACACTGACCAAAACACATGATAACAAGGCTAAAAATATTTATCTTATACTAGATGAGCTTTTTAATAGCTACCATTCTTATTGAAATCCTGAATAATGTAATTATTTAAAGAAACAATTTAAACGAAAAAATTTATCTTTTTAATCTTGTACACTTGACCGTACTAATTTTGATATAGATTTTCGATAGCGATAATTAAAATTATTATCAATAGCAATAGCATTTCTTCCCATTAGACCTTCTTCTACGTTAACAATTTTTTCTTAAATTTTTTCTTCACGTGTAATATATCTACAGCCCATCTCTAGATTCAGATTACGAAGAGTGTGTAGAAACTGGAGAGTTAACCGCATTTACCTTGTCGCACATAATTACCTTAGATTTTCTCTAATGGTACTTATGGTCCTTGAAAGCGGTATTTTTAAGGCAAGTTTGCCGTTTGTTCCTACTGTGATTTGCTTGAATTTCATTTGCAAATTGCATGTAATTTCACTACTAATTTATTATATTTTGGGCTAAGAAAATACAAAATTAATTTTAATACATTTTTTCCAATAATTAGATTTTTAATCAAATATTTTGTTTTTTGTTTTTAATGAGAGGAATTGAATTTATAGATAATATAGCTACTTAAGAATGAATATTTTTGAATCAGATTATTTCATTAAACTTATAATCACAATTAATAATAGTATTTATATAATACATCGATATTGTATTTTCAGTTTCTGAAGTGTTATAGAACCCTATTTAAAATCTCATTTATTAAAGCTTATCAAATAACTCTATTTTTAATGTATTAATTTCATCTATTGAAAATGAACCAATAACTCAAAAAAAAACACAAAATTTTTCCTTTTTATTATTATTCATTAATATTATGAATTTTATATGAAACATACTGTGATTTATTGGTAAAAACAAATGTATATTTATTAAATGCATTATTTTATATTGACAGGTCAAAATTGATTTATATGTTTGTGGATTGATAGCAAGTATTTTTCAAATGAATCAAGTAGATGGATTAGTATTTAGTCAGCCCGAAGCCAATTTTAATAGTGAAGAATATTTTTGTGTTGAAACGCTAATATTTTTTTTTTTATTATTATCAATGATATAAAATAACATTTTTTAAATGAATTTTAAATAAAAAAAATTCTTAATATGTTTTTAATAATTATTTCATTTTATAATTGTAATTTGTTTTATTATCATAGTCATTGCATTAAAATATTGTATAATAAACACATAAGTAATTTTAATTTTGAAACAATGTCAAAAAATAAATTTTATTGTATGAACATTCTATAATAAATTTACAATATATTAGTGCAGTAATTGTAAAAGGCAATAATTAATTAAAAAAAGGATTAAGTAGTTTGTTAATTAATTCAAGTTATTAAGAGGTTCATTAAATAATGATATCATTTAAATTATCTTATTTTATTTGCCAACAAGATCTTAAAATTTATTTGCAACTAATAAATAATGAATATATTTAAAAAAAAAATTTTTTTTTTACTGTATTTATTGATAATACGTTGGTTTAACAATATTTAATACTAAAAATAAATAACTAAATTAAAAGATAAAGAAATAACTAAAAGGTAAAGCTGTTAAAAAAGTTGTTAAATATTCCTTTATTAATCCTTCATTAAAAACCTGGAATAAATACATCCTAACGAGCTCAATTGAAAATAATTTCAAAATTTACGAGGTACCATTGACCCGAGAGTTCTCGTGCTCGAAATCAGTATTCTCCCTAAAATGCCAACTATACCAAAATGTAAAGATGAGGAGAAAACAGGGTTCGGAGGATGCGGGAGGGGGGGAGGAGGGAAAGGGCATAAAGAGAAGTGGAGATTTGAACTGCTTTCAGCGCTTAAATATACTCTCATAATGAGCATCCGGTTTGACGTTCTAACTCTATGGTTCTGTCTGGGTTTACAGATGAGCATCCAGCGGCAATGCAGCACGGGGGTGCCACGTCCACGAGAATTACCGCCTGTCCTGGTCGAGCACTGTTATTTCTCTTCCTCGTATTCTTGCCTCTCGTCCTGGGTGCCACGATCTTCCAGGGCGGAGGCGAGGGCGGTTGGGCCATTGTTTTCGGGGAAGCCTCTTTGAGGTGAACGATGAGACCCCGAGCCAAGGGATCTGTATTGAAGACAACAACGAAGACAATGACAGGCACGACGGGATGACGAGGACGACGACGGCGACGGCGACGACGACGCCGACGACGACGACGACGACGACGACGACGACGACGACGACGAGGAGGACGACAGAGACAGTGATGACGACCGCAATAATTGTCGCAAGGGCATTGCTTTACGCGTTTCGAATGGCGTGTACGTATATATACAAATTTATGTATACATACATATATTAATTGGAATCGGCCTCAGTATGTTATATCTCTGTGAGCAAACAATCCGCATTGTTCGCAAGTCTGATACTGTGCTCTTGATTTTGTCTGTGTGTTATTTGTGCACATGTGCGATTGTGTGTTTATGAATTTACATTTATTGAATGACGCATGAGCGTGCACGCGTATCAGCGTGTTGGCGTGTATGCGGACGCGTGGGGCGCGTGTGTGCGTGTGTGGACACAATGTGAATGTTTTGCAATTAAAACAAAAACATGTTGAATATTTGAAATGGCAGAATAGTGGATAATATTGTGTAGTATATACATTGACGTTTTTGTTATTTTTCAACCATTTTTAATTTTATCCGTATAACTTTTACACGGACGAATACTATTTTTCCTTTTTTTTTATTGATCCTGTATATGTTTGCATAGAATTAATATTAAAATATTGAATGGGTTTTTTAAGACTTTAGCAAAATTGAATTTTCGATAATTTGTTTACGTATAAACAATTTTTTAATTTAAATAAAAACAAAGCGTATTTATTCATCTGACTACTTAAATATTATAATATAGTTTTTAATCAAAAATTGTTATTTCATAAATTTAAATGTAAAATTTTTTACTTAATAATTTAATACTTACATTAGTAATAAATAGTTAAAAAAAACATTATTGTTGGTGTATTATTTATTTCCCATTAAGAAAGATCTATTATACATTTTTTTTATAGAATTTTTAGAAAGACTGCTATTTTTACCCAATTCCATTGCACAATTCGAATGAATTCTTCGTATTAATCTTCTTGAGTACTCAAATGTATACATTAAAAAATATTTAGTTAAATACATTAAATAGAAAATATTAATTTTAAAAGCTAGTAATTTATTTATTTCATTTCTTTATGATAAAATAAAAATATATGCAATCAATTTTATATTAGAATTATTAATCTTTAATTTTTCGTACGTGTGCATGAATAATTTACCAAAATAGAATAGTCAAATAATTTTTTATTAATGAAATATGCATAAAATGTATTTTATTTGTAAACATATTATCATACTTAATGCCATGTTTTTATGTTTTTCATGCTGTTGCGAATTATATAATGAAATGAATAGGTATTTGGTCAACTTAATGAGCATGAATTTTGCGTCAAGTTTTACAATGCATCGTTTAATATAAAACATATCACAGTCTTTTATGATTTAAAATTATAGTTAGTCTTTACGAAAAGTTTGAATTTATTATCAGTATGATGAATACATTCGAGTTAAAATTACTATAATTTATCTAGGAATCTCCGTGCTATCGAAGAGAGACTCGTGCTATTCTTGGAGAGTCAAAGCAATTTATGTTCGACAAGTACAGTTGCCTCTGGTATAGAATATAAATTATGTATTCGTGATTAAAGCTATTTCTTTCATGAGCGTAAATCGCGCCAACATTCATAAAAATATCAATGATACCTTTAGAAAGGAATAATTATAATGGATTTATTCAATTTAAGCTTACTACTGTCTTAAAGGATGTAGGAGACACTAAGGATAATCTCTTGATATTTATTTCAATTATTATGATTTAGCATAGTGACTATTAAACAGTTTTCATGCTGAAATATATTGTAAGAATGTTCTACTAATTTTGACGGTATTATTGCCGGGACCACTATTGTTTTGCAAGAAATATTCTTAGAGTGTAAGTAATATTTTCAATAAGTATTTTTTTTTAAATAAGTACAATTTTATTTTTCAAAAATATTTTTAATTATAGAATTTAGTAATTCATTTTGTTTACAAATAACCACCTTTTATACCAAACTTTATCTATTATATTGTTCTATTATTTTTATGTAAATGTAGAGGAAGTTCACTGAAATGTCTATGTATTTAACGATATCATACAGAAAGAACTTTTATTTTTAAAAGTAATATTTGTTTTATTAATTCTTATATATTTATGAGATTCATTAAAAAATAATACAAGAATTACAAGAATATATTTTGTTGTTATTATTATTATCATCATTATTATTCATCATCATTATTATTATTATTATTATCATCATCATTATTATCGTTATTATTATTATTATTATAAAATAGCCGGAAAGGTGTATTCGTAATTATTTAAGCAAATCGAGTAAAGCTTTAAATAATTTAGCATAGGTCAAGTAGGTAATAGAACATAGCATCAGTTTCTAGTAGTCGTGCTACAAGTTTACTTATCGCCTTAGAAATTCTAAACGGATTTATTGATCATTACCAAATGCACAATTATTCATTAATCCTTAAAGCCCTTATTTACAAATGAAATTAGTTGTGAAAAATCTGTAAGAATACAATGTTATCGCATATACACTTGTCAGCGCGATACAGTCATACTAATTACGAGGGTGCACTTGTCGTAATTGCTAAGGTCACCATAGGTGTCTTTTGTACCGCGCCAGTTCATTCTCGTTGTCCAGAACTTGAGTAGCACTGGTGTACTGGCTACTTTCATTGTATGTAAAGGTACTTATCCCTTGAAGCAAATCACATAAGTATAATTTGCCCAACGTGATAAGCTTTGCAGTATCATAAAAGGTTTTTATCTACTCCGACGTATCACCGCAAACCCTAGGCTCATTGCGATGCGTCGGTGAAACAGCGCACACATATGCACAAGTTATAATATTTACATGCAGGGGTATTTATCTCGCCCGATCGGATTTCTGTATTATTATTTATAAATTTTATTTTTTAATTTCGTTGGAATATTAAAGTTTTTTATTTCAGGAGTTTAATATCGATATTTACAATGGTCATTTTTGTAATGTTCACTCAGTGTCGCTTCTTTTTGATGAATAATTACTAAGATGTAGGTCAGTAATTCAATTATGTGGAGATATTAAATATTGTATATTTACTTTAATAACTTGATATGTTATTTTTTAATCATTTCTACGCTTATATATCTCTTTAAATTATTAACGTATAATCTTGTGTATAATTCAACTTTCATTAAAAATTATTACTAAATCTTCGTTGTAATTATTTTTTTAAATAAATAAGGTGTTATTTATGTTAAATTACTGTTAGATATTTAAATAAAATTTTCAATACTCAAATATTCTGTATCGGTATTTATAAAATTGTTTCGATAATTTAAAAGATCATTATCAATGTTATATTATATTCTTCATTATTATTAATTCATTTTTCACGACAATTATTTTAAATAAATCAGAATTTATTCAAATTGCTATGTTTTTTAAAATTTAAAAATAAATGTATACGTTAAAATTAATTCAAAATAAATTATTCATTTTCATGAATTGATTTAGTACGAGATTTTTACAAAACTTCATATAGTATCCGTGAAAAATTAAAATTAATTAAATTCAAATAGCAATGATTAGTAGTTACTATAAAAAATTCAGTAACTTGTCATCGTAAATTATACACACTTTTTGTAAAAAAATACATAAAAAATAAAAATAATAATCTGTAAAAAATTGAAAATATTATAGAAACCTTTGTCGAAATTTTTATGAGATACGAAATAAATCTTAGAGGTTGACATCTGAAATGCAAGTGATGCTAGTGCGTTAATACGCCGATGACACCTGTGAGAAGTACCGCGTGATTGTCTACGAGAGAGAGAGAGAGAGAGAGATAGAGATAGTATAAAATACCAAAATTAAATCATTCATTTAATCACTTTCCTTCTGCATCTAATAAATACAAAAATGATATGTACATAGGAATTACTATTAGATTTTCATTATTAAAGCATTAAAAAGATGCAGAGAATTTTAATAATATTACTGTACAGATTCAGTAATATAATTACGAACATCAATCATTTTTATTACATGAGATGGCTATCATTTTATATATCCAGGCATGGCATACCATAGAACAAATAAATGCCAAGTGAAAAAAAAAATTATAATGTATTCTATTCGTTTTTTATTCAAAATGCAATATTCATGCTTTGTTTTCTCTTTCTTTTATAATATGATGCATTCGACAGGATCTAAAGAAAAAAAATACAGCAAAGAGATAGAATGGAAAAGAAAGCTTCAAATAGAAGAAGAATGAGATAATAAAAGTGAACATGCGTGGGTGTATGTATGTAAATAAATATACATGCATCTCTATCCATACTTGTAGACTTAATTTACATACGAACTAGTCGATTGCCGGCAACTATACGTATGTGAATGTACGGGAACATGAAAAGGTAATGAAAAAAATTGTGACCGAGAAGGAGATGTAGGAGAGAAGAAAATATACAGAAAACCGTATGGCTGTAGGCTGAGTAATTCCGACCGAAGCATGAATTTTCATTGGATGTAGATATGTACAGTGTGCTTGCCGTTTCTCCATTTCCATCTGGCTTATTTTGTTTTGGTTTGTCCCGTTCTTTTAGTCACCTTCATCCTCGCATTGCTGGACAACTGGCATTTCTGCGAGATTTAAATAAAACGAGGCCGACCTCAATATGGTTTTCTTTCTGTGATATAGAAATTCATAAAGAAAGAAGGAACGAGAGAGAGAGAGAGTAAGAAAGTGAAAAAAGACCATCTGACCCATACATATGGATGCATTCGATATATGTCAGCTCGTATAATGTTCTGCTTCTGCAGGGGTTTTCCTGATTCTGCTTTTAACTCCAAGGCTGAATACTCCAGAGATCACTTTTTTCTTCTTCTTCTTAATTTTCTTTCACCTCTTTTTTAATGTGATCATCTATCTCTCAGATTCAAGTTTTTCGAGATATAGATTAGTGTGAATAAACTCATCGGGTAAGTGCGCCTACACATGCGAACGCACATAAAGTACGCATTCAGCGGATGTGATAGAGAAAGACCGATATTCTTGTTTTTTACTTGTTTTTTCGTATCCTATGTCACAGTCTACTCGTCGCCACGAAAGAGAAAATGCATGATTATGTGGGACAGTGAAATAAAATAAAGAATAGGATTCCATTATGCGTTCTTTCACGACGGTTACCATTTTCTTTCTCACTCATCCTTTCGTATTTATCCATCTATTCATTTATTTATAAGTTTTTTTTCTAAATTTTTGCTTCAGTTCTACATTGCTTTCACTTCATTTATCTCTTTCTTTTACCCGTTTTATCTTAGCTTCTCTTTTTTACATGCTTTCAACTTTAAAAGTAGTTTAAAATTCTATAAATCATTCTATTTCTTTAAAGTATTTATATTTGTTTTATACATAACCATTTCCTTTAGTTTCTCTCAGTCATTATTTTTAATATCCTTTATTTTATTATTTTTTTCTTTATCATATTATACTTTACATTTTATTATTATTCCAGTCTATTCATAATTTTTTTCGATTTTCTTTCTATATATGTAGTTAGTTTATTTTTTTTATTTAAAAATTGCTTAAACTACATAATATAATTTGGGTATAATATTTATAATAAATTTTATTTGCATACATTAACAATTAAATTAAAGATTATTTTTAAGCAATAGCCTAATAGTCTTGGAATACAAAATAAATTTTCGTTATTTTTTTTATGCTTTTACAAGAAATTGTAAAGAAGTATTCAATAGTACAACAAGTCAACTATTTAAAAATTTATGTAAGTATAAATTTAACATAAAAAATAGATATTAAATATAATTATAAATTGAAAGAATTTTTTAAAAATTATTATATGAAATAGAACTTCATTTGATATACAAAGCTAATATAATATAGAAACGTGATTATTAGATTCCTTGAGGGTGTAATAACTAAACAAATTAAATTTTCGTCGGCGACGTTTCGAAAGAATTTCTTTTGTCTTCTTCTGACCCTTTTTTTTCGTCGACGAAAACCTAATTTGTTTACTTATTACACCTACAAGAAACCTAATCATCACGTTTCTATTGACAATGGAGGGTGCTTCTTCTAACTAGAATTAATATAGTATATTTTATTGTAAAAAATATTTTTAATTTTTATTTTCAGCTCTGTTCCTCTATGCAATATTCTACGGAAACATCATCAAATTATAATATAAAATGCATACAATATAAAATTTATTATACATTTCTAATTATTTTTTAAAAATTACATAAAGGTGAAATATATATTTCATTATAAAGTGATTATATTATAGAATATATATTAATCTCATGTTATAGATAAATTAATAATTTGCCTTATCTATAAACTCGCCCGTTCAGCATTTTTATTGGTACAGCGTTTAAGTCTCTGCAATCACAGTGAATGGGAGGAATCCTTTTGTTATCTCATAAGCGCTGGAGGTTTTCCGAAATAAAGGAAAATGAGGAAACAAAGTTTTTTGTTAAAAAAAAATGCAAGTTTACTAGTTACGTACAATTAATATTATTATACCATCGTGGCATAATAACATTGCATAAAATTTATAATCATATGAAAATGAATTGATCCAATGAGTTAATATATGCTAATATTTATTTTAAAAAGTAAACTATTCTTCTTACTTACCTAGAGAAAAATTAGTTGCTTTTTTTAAAAATAAATATGTCAATATTCTTTTTTTTAAAAAAAAAAAAAAAACAGAAACACGAAAGAATGGAGATACAGAATTAAGCTTCATACCATTTTATAGTATAGAATTTATTTGGTTTTAGTAATTACTCAATAACTAACAAAATTCAAATGAAATTCAACTGAAAATTTAAATCAATTTAAATTTAATTGAAAGTTTACAATTTTCTTTATATTAGCATGATGCGTGATTGAATTCGGTTTTAAAAATTTATGTCCGACAAGCTTTTAAAATTTTTCGAAATCTCTTGGTTGGTTGTTTTAATAATATTTTACATTTGTAAACATTTTTAGAGCAGAATACTATCATAAATTTTTTAATTGAGTTATAGTAAGGTATTTTCTTTTATAATATGTGTAAATAAAATTGATCCTTTTTCAGGCTTTTAATGACACCGTATGTCATAGTTGAAATTTTACTTAAAATTCAAAATTGAGTAAAACAATATTTGTTGAATACGATAGTTTTTCTATGGTACCATAACCATAGTATTCTATGGTTATTGTCACAAAATGTATCCACAATGCTGATATTGCAAATGATATGTTGTTGTGGTACAAAATCCATGAATTTCCTATGTACCAATTTGTTATTTACTGTCGTACAACTCTCAGATAATGGTTTCTATTTATCGTCTGATCTTCTAGAATGAATAATATATCGGCATTAATGTAATTTAACAGTAAATATTACATTGACTTATGATCAACTTTATTTAGGTTTTTTGTTATTTCGGTTGACTTATAACATACCATTTTGTTAGCAGTACAAGGAAAACTCATAAATTCATGTTATATTATTAGTTACAATGCGGTTTATTAATGTGAAGCGGAATTGATTCGTTTTGTCATGTCTTCATCAACTTTACACTAGTGAGTTTGAAGAAAATACAGATCTTTCAAATCTAATCAAGCGGAAATGCGTTTCATACCCAAACAATCGTTTGAAATGGAACGAATTGATTCGTGAGGCACACAAACTTTCATAACTATCTCTCTTAAACTTAAATGATGATTTTTAGCTATTAGTTCCCTTACTTTATCGATGTTAAATTCACTTCAAGACATTGATCGCCAACCAGACCGAAGCAAATCTTCTACCAAATTTCTATCGCTTTTTAATACTCTGTACCACTCACATGTTCTTGGTAAAGTCGATTCAGCGTAAACTTCCTTGAACTTTTTTAAGGATTCATCAGACAAAAGTTTATTTGCAATGCAAAATTTGAGATAAATTCTGTATTTGATTATTCTATTCACTCCAGAAATTGTAAAATAAATTTAAGATAAACCAAAAATAAATGAAGTACTATAGACAAACTAAATAAAAATACTCACGTTTGCCAATGTAATGACAAATTTTTTTTCATAATTGATTCATTTGAATTTTTAAAATGATTATTTTCAGATAAATTTTTGAGAGTATATATATACACATACATATATTTATTTTAAAGGCCAACGAAATATATTATGTAAAAGGGTATAGTAACAAATAGAAAAGTATAATAATGTAAAAGTATAAATATTAAATCATGTATATAAGAGTACAAAAAATAGCATCTACTTGCAGTCATGATAAGAAAATTTAGTAAAAGATTTACTTATACTACTTGGCGGTAGATTATATAAAAGGCAGGCGCGAAATTAGCAGAATTTTAAAAATGAGCTAAACAATAGTTAAATTTTGTTTTCTTATATATTATTGAAATTAAATGTCATTAATTTAATTTAATAAAAAATAAATTTTAATATATATCTGCTCTTTAAAGAAATAAAAAAAATTTTTTAATAATCAAATTTTTTAATTAATTTTTATATTATATCACTAATATAAAATGAGCTTTATTTTATAAATGTTTGATAAAGGCTGATTATTTGAAAAGTAAAATTGAGCTTATTGAATAAATAAATCTGTATACATATGTAAATAAAATTTATCGTTTTAATGAAAAGAGTAAAATACATTGAAATAGCTCATATTTGTATTCACATAAACTGGTTTAATTATTTGTCTAAATATATCATTTGAATGTATTCATATTTTTTAAAATAATAAAAATTATATTATCTTAATTTATAATATTTATTCTATGAATTAATTAATTTATTAAAGATCTACGAATATCATACACATTGTCAGATATTTCAGTCATTTTTCTCTAGATTAAAATGAAGACTAAAGGAAATGGATTGACAACGCGATTAGTTACTAAAAGCAACCAATCATCCTGATAAATACGGTAGTTAATATTGGAAAATATTTTCCCTAGTATTTATATGCAATACACATATTAAGATCTCACAAGAACATATCATTATAGTAGAAGAGAATTTCAAAAATGCAGGTATGTATCATGATATTAAATAACCCAGAAACATTTAATAAAATTGAAAATATATCATACCTGGGTTTCCGAATAATACTGCGGCTGGAAATGAGATAACTATCCAATTTCATTATCCAATTGATTAATATTTCTCTCCAGCTAATACTTTGAACTGATGGTACAAAATATATTGTACGATTCAAAAGAAAAAATGGATTCTTCTCTGAAACAAATTAACGAGTTCTGCTTTTCATCACAACTCAACTACGATATACTCAGATAGGAAAAAACTGCTTAAAACCTATTTACCGTGAAGCTATCGCTATTTTAAAAATGATATATATGTTAATCATGAAATTGAAGGTAAAACTGTACCAAATTACTATAACCGTTTACCTCTATTAATGATAATGATCGAACGATCGCTGATAAAAAATAATAGGTAAAACCTGTACGAATATCAATTCGATTATAGTGAGATTTATCCCGTTACACTTACTCTGAGTCAATATATGCATACATATATACATAACTTAGCATGTATTTAAAAAATTTCTTTTGGATATTACACGGACAATTAATGGTAAGATATTTTATATTATATATTGTAAAATTCCGTAAAAAATTATTTGCATGTATTCAATTATTAAAGTGATTAGAATTATTAACATGATGTATAATGCGCCTAAAAATTGTTATATATTTACTATACATTGAATTACAGCATATTCTTCTATTTTTCTTTATACAAGATTTATTACAATAAATTTATATATTTTATAAAACGTATTCAATAATTATTTTCTTTATTATTATATATTTGTACTAAAGTAGTCGAAAGCATCTTAGTTTTTTAAATTCATTTTATTTTCATTCTTTACGGTTTTATATTATAACGATAATATTTTTTAGATTTATTCAAAGAGATTTTATAACATGAATCATAGATTTTAGACAGACCATTTTATTTTATAAAATGTTAAAATTTTATATTTTCCACATTATTATAAAAATTGAATCTAATATTCTGAATATAATTTTTTTGTACAAAATAATAATTAATTGGATGAATCCTTCATGAAAGCTATAAAAGTAATACATTTAAAATTATTTTTTGTAAAATTAATTTTTAACTTTAATTATTACTGAATTTTTAAAATAGTAATAATAACTTTACAATATATTTTCAATTTAGTAAATTTGAAATAACATGCAAATCACCTCATAAAAAGCATATATTATCAACTATTTTAATCATGTATATATTTTTTCTTTTAATATATAAATTTAATAATTGAATCAACAAAATGTGACAAATAATATAATTTTGTGTGCAAACAATAGAATAAAGTACATGTGTTTTTCACCGGTTTAGTTGGGTTATGCTTGTTGATTTCACATCCGGCAAAATAACGGTGGGTTTCACAAAGGTAAAGTAACTTATTTTAGTTCTTATATTTACAAACTCCATTGTTAGAAAGGTAACCTCAAGAAGATATCAATTGTACCAAAATTTTAAAGGGTTTGGAGAGATTTGATAAATTCGGATGTACACATTATTTTTTTTATTTCCTCTTCACTTAAGCTCAAGCCAAAAAAAAACTATATCATGTAATACTTTAAAGTGTATTAAAAATATTCTGGTTTTTTTTAATGCAAAAAATGTAAGAACTTATTCTATTTAATATATAATGTACTATATTTAATATATATTAAGTCGGTACGTTCTGTATGACATATAAAATTATTATTACATAATACATTTTGTGACGAGACTTTTGAAATAAAAAATATATTGAACTAGAAATCTAGTATTCATAAATATTCAAAATTTAATAACTATACAGATAATATTACATAATAATTTTATTAGTATATAAAATAGGCCTTGAAATTATATGTATAATTTTATATATCAATCAAAATCAAAATATTATTTATATTATTTTTTAGGATAAGCTAACGAGAAACTAAAATTCAACTATATAATTAAGTTTTAATAAATCTAAATTTGTTGTATATTTATTTACAAAATACAATAGTTTTAATGTATAGCGGAAGGTATTATTAATTTAAAAGTTTTTGAATCGAAAACGTACACATGACTCAGAACAAGATACTTGACTGAATATCTTTTTGTCAATTTTTTGCAATGATATACTACTTATGGTGGTCTATTTTCAAACTTTTTTTTATTTTTTTCCAAAAAAGTCAGTTGGAAAGTTTTACAAGAATACAAATTTAATTTAATAAAATACAAAGTAAATATAATAGAGATAGTTTCACATCTTATTAAAAATTTTAGTACACAAAAAATAATGTTAAAAAATTAATTATTAATAAAAATTACAATTAATATAAAAATATAATGTAAAAATTATAATTAATAATTGTTAAATGTATAATTATTTTGTAATAGTAATTTTATAGTATTTTTAATAAGTTTATTTTCTTATTATTATTTTAAATAATATAATGCTGAATGATAAATAGTAAAATTTATGAATAAATAATGTTATACATGTATTTTTTGTAAAATTAGAAATGAAGGAATAAAATGACTAATGTTTCATGAAATAAAATAAATCTATAGATATTTATTTCTACAAACACACGCACACAAAAACACATATAAGCATGCATAGAGATTGCTCAAGATACCATTATATTGACACAATTAACCGGAAATCTTATTCAGTATCTCCTACAACATAAATCTAAAAACAAACATTGCTTTCGATGTTAAGATTAATATCATTTCTCGTTTTATATTTTAAAAATGATAGACAGCAACAATCAAAGTAATTTTCATTAATTGAATATAAATATTTATAAGATAGATAAATAAAGTACATTAGGCATATTAAAATATAACACTTTATTTAAAACCATTTCCTTTCAATAATATAAGTAAGTAAAATAAAAAATTATTCGTGTAAGTTCGACTGTTATTTTAAATATTAAAATAAACTGCTGCTTTCTCTTAGATCAGAGTGGGCTCCCCAGAGGTGCAATACCTTTATTTCATTGGAATACCATCAACGAGATAAGTTACCATGCGTCAGTTGCTTTTACGATTTTTTGCTTTGTTTGTTTTATCCTTAGCATATATTCGTGATTTTACGAGCAATTTATGTCACTTTTCGCTAATTAAATTTCGATTGATTGTACCCACTGCGCCTTTGGAAATAAATCTTTTACTTTTACTCATGTATAGTTAAATGGTAGTTCACACTCATCTCAACTATAAATCTCACTGAACCATTGTAAGCCTTAACTTATCGAGTCGCTCGCACTCGTTTTCTTTTGTCCTTTTCAAGCATCATTCTTAACCTTACACATTTTACCTTTCAGACTTTTCTCCTAATTTGCATTGATCGTTATATGAATATTATGAGTTGTCCAAACGTTAATATTTACGCTAAAATGTTTAAATACAGTTCTTCAAATTACTTTGATTGTACTTTAGTATTATTTTTAATATACTAAAATATATTTAAGATATTGTATCAAAATAAATGATTCTAAATATAAAAATATATATACATTTATGTTGTTAATGTAACAAGATAAGGAAGAATTATTAATTTTACTACATTTAATAAAAGCACACATCAGTTATGGAACAAAAAATTAGTTGAGCTTGTAAGAATAATGTTGTTTTTCTGTTTCATAAAACTAAATTAAGTAATGAACAAACATAATTATTTCTCAAATGAATAACAACCTCATAAGACTATAAATTGCAACTTTGGAAAATTATAAAAGCCAATTAAATTTAAAACAAAATGAAAACCTATATTATTTTTCCAGTAAGTGCATTAAAATGCTTAATTCGACGCAAAACTATAAATTTTGTACGTTAAATGGCCTTAAGATCAAAACTACATTCTCTTTAGAATCGAGTTGCACGTTTGACAAATCGTACCCGGAAGTAGGTCATCCATTCAGTTACTCATTTACAATAAGAGAAAAATAGTATCAAAACTAAATAGTATAAAAAATAACACGATGTGAACAGTGGATGAAATAAATAAGTCAACCTTTTTATGTTTGTAAAAATAATACTTTTCCAAATAATATTTAATATGTTTAAACGGTAATAAAAAGTAAAATGAAGAAAGATCACGATAGTGAATAATAAGTGTGAAGTATGTGTGAATTATAAATTTTTTAATTAGATCTACTCTCGATATGGATAATTAAAACTTTAGATTTTATGTATTATAGTTTTATAAGACAGATAGAGAGGTACGATCAATAATAAAAGATTAAAAGTATTCCGAGTCTTTGCATGAAGTAGTATAAACAAATGTACGGGAAATCTAGAAGTCATTCAGTCTTAAATTATTTGCTTACTCTTAAATTAGTATTGGCAAGGATTAACCAAGAATTATCCGCTCCACCACCAAGTTTGGGATAAATTGGGATAGCTCTTCGAGGCTAGTTGTCGTCCTTAAATAATAGCTTTCTCAAAAATAAGCTGTAATTATGAGATTTTATTTCAAAATACATTTCAATTGCAAATTTTAATCACAATTTATTATTACTAAAAACTACCTTAATTTTATCATATTTTTTTAATTTATAACCAAATTTTCGATTTTTTAAATGTTGAGTTTCGAAAAACGAAAAAGTTAAAAAAATTTAAATATTAACAAGCAACCCTGCGCTTTTTGAGAGCTCACTATTTATGTCCTTAACAAATCCTTATTAAGGTATGTCAGATATTTACTGAAATCAACATAAAATATAAAACAATTTTTTAGTATAAACTAAAAAAGTAAAAAGATTTTCAAATTTTTAATAATTAACTGATTTAAATATATTTTGAATATCAGTTAAAAGTCAAATCAATTTAACAGGCAATGAAAGTTATACCAAATTTTTTTTAATTAAAAACTTATTTTTGGTAGCATCTATATTTTTAAAAAAAAATCATACATGATACGATAATTTATAAGCAACACATACAGATTTATGTGAGACGTTTACGATATTTTTTTGGCTGGATATTTTGATTATTCCGTACAGATCAATATTGTTGAGCTACGATGCTTGAAAGATCTATTTCGGGTTTGTTACTAAACTTTTTTTTTTCAACACTTGAAGTGTTGTTACATCGTGAGTTTTACGCCCTTGGTATTCTTGAAGTAATATTTGATCTTTAATTAAGATCGATTCATGTTTCGAAACGAGCATCTTTTGTATTCCTTGTGTATCATCTAGAGGGACCAGTAACTTTATACAAATACTTTTTTGTATCTTTTGTATAGACTGTTTCTTCAGAAAGAATATAGGCTTTCTATAGATACATTCTTTGAGCCAATTTTATTCATTAGAAGAACTTTTTTTTTAACTAATCTTTCAAAATATTATTGTGGAGATCGTATTGAACAGATCTCATTTTTTACTAATAAAAGAGCAAAAGAAATAGATATCATGGAAAAAAGAGAAACTACAAATTCTTTTAGGAAATTCCATGACAAGTAAACTCCTTCAATAAAGACATATAATTTATATTTCAAAATGGAAAAAAAACAATAATTTTTAAAAATTAGGTCATAATGATTTCTATAGATATTTGTTTTAATAAAATTGTAAACATAATTAATCGTAATCATACGCTAAATTTAAAATAAAGTAAATACTATTTATGCATTATAAAGTATGTATCGATTCTATATATAAATATGCATATGAAAAAATTGAATTACGTGTACTGATGATTTTTGAATATTCATTAATCATGTATGATTCTATATAATTTAGCCACATAAGAATGCAAACCTCAGTTTTTTAAAAATATCACACAGAATTTTCAAATTCTGATTCTTATTCAAGCTTCACTAGATATGCCCGGATTATTAAGAAATTCATGTAGCATGAGTGTTGTATAATGTATGAGGTACGAGGATATATATTGAAAAAGTGCGTTTGTATAAAATTATGGTTATGGATGCTGCAGTATTTGGTTATCTGAAATTGTACTGAATTTTTGATGTAAACATCGAATTAATCATGTGCAGTCTTTATTTAGTGTAGGGAAAGAATTAGCTGGCTTATACTAAATAGGAAATAGATTTATTTATAGTTTATAGTTAGTTGTTTTTATAAAGTAATTACTATATAAAATTGAATTAATTAGATGGAATAATTTTTAACGGAATCTCACGAATTTATTAATCAGTAGTTTTAATTAGTTTCACTAATATAGCAATTATGCAAGCTATATATTATTTAATAAGATTCCTATATATCGAGTTATTCCTTTAAGATAATTCTGAGTGTAATATAACATATTTCTAATAAATCAAGCCTCTTTAATATGATAACGTGATAGTGAAATGATGAAGATAATATTAAATATTTTTCATTTATTTATTGTATTGTATTATATTGTAAGATAGCTTGAGAAGGCAATCCCAACTTATTCAACTTGTATCTGGTTAATAGCATAAATCCAAAAATAAGATGCACAGAAACATTAAAAAACTATTATTTTATAGATGACCAACTTTTTTTTTTACTACGAATCATATCATTACGTGACTCCCAATTGCTAATTTAGTTGCAAACCTTAATTATTCGCTAAGTAATTTATACAAAAGTTGCCATTTGTCGCCTAACTAAAATCGTCTAATTAAGATGTAGCTTTAAGAATAGTATAATATAAAAATTATATTTCAGTATTAATATGTATGAATAACCTGTGTGTGTACAGTAAAATTTTAGATAGTCTATTTAGTGAAATTTAATAAGTAAGTGATAAAATAAAAATTTTATGCACTCATTTATTTAAAAGAAATATATATAAATAGATAATTTATCCAATGAATTTAAAGAAATTAACTAGCATAAATTCAATTAATAATTTTAGAACATTATTAAATCATCCCATCATCAATTTTAATATTTCATCAAAACACAATTAAGATTCACTTTAAATTACCATTTAGTTTGTAGTTCCAACTAAAAAAGTATACCAATACCGTTCCATTTAATAATTATTTAAATTTTAATAATATTTCTTTTAAAAGTGACAATAAAAAACAAAAAAAAAAGAAAGAAAATGAATTAATGAAGGCAAATTTTTTTTATGAATCCTGGAGCTCGCGAGGCTCCGGATGGGTTATTGCGTCAGGAAAATTATACTTTTGACGACCGGTCCCCAGGGGCAACCGGAAGTGTAAGGGTCTCCACGCGGCCGAAAGAGGTTCGGAAGTTAGTATTTCTTGGAATAATGCACGTACGAAATGAAGCTGCTTCGTGCATAAGGCAATAGTGGCAATTGCACCGAGGGCCAACGTCCCTTTATGATTCTTGTATTGTGTACTATTTTGTGTTTATGATTATTGCACGACTATACGTGCACGAATTAGTGACACTCCCAGCTCCAGGATAAACGGATGCTAATGCTGTCTCTGTGTATTTCATATTCGAGCCTGAGACTCTGAAATTTGCGATACTAGATCAATGCATTTAAGATAGGAACTGCCCTATCTATAGAATATCTACCCGTATGGGTGTTGCATTGTTGAAACATCGCATAAAATATGCAGATAAAGATATGTATGGTTTCATTTGAATCGGGAAAAGTGTTTGATGCCATTTATGTTAATATTGTAGCACCTAGGAAACTTACTTTTTTTGTTTCCTAAGTCAATCATACTTTAAACTTTATAAGCATCTGAATTTCTGCTACTCAAACTTGTTTATTCGTAATATTTAATTATATGCTAGATAACGTTTTAATGCATTTAATTTGTTTGTAATAGTCGTTGGTATATATATATATATATATTTGAAAAAGTATACAATATTTCTCTTAAAGGCAGTTCCGTAAAGTTTGATTATCAAATCGTGAATATAATATCTTGTGTATCTCAATTGTATTAAAGTAGTAAATTGAATTTTATCAATTCTATGAATAAATTTATGGTTTTTTCAAAGCATTAAAACTTATAAGTTTAAAATAAAACCATTAAAAAAAAATTCCTTTCTATAAAATAATTTAGTTTATATCTGCCCTTTTAGCATATTTTGAAACACATATCTTTTAATTAAAAAAAACAGTTGTATAAATTTTAATTATAGGTACATTAATAGACGGTATTAATCTTCTTTATAAACTAAAGCGTAACATTTATTGAACTTTTCCAAAAGAAAAAAAATGTGAATTTAATTTCTTATGTCATCTCGAGTGAACATTCAAAACTAACTTTATTTCATTATATCTCTTTCTTCGTTTAATTTTTCACTCTTTTTTAACTCGTCTGTTTTAGTTACCCGTTGATCTGTCCTTGTTCCTCCTGTTTGTGCATTGCAGCTGCCTTGCTCTCATCAGGATATCTATAAAAATGTCGCTCGTGCTTTCGTAACTTTAAATAGCCAAGACTATTATTTCGAGGCGATGGTAGAGTGCACAATCAGTAAAAAGAAGAAACGAACGTGCTACCAGCGTTGGTCAAAAGTTTCATGATAAATCATCGTGTAGGGCACGCGATATCGTAGGAAAGAAGGAGAGAGAGAGAGAGTATGAAAAGGAGATATCGAGAAAGAGTCAAAAAATCAAAAAGACCGAGAGAAAAAAATGGTTGAAGAAAGACCAAAAGTTGCGGAACTAATAAATATTAATACCTCGGAGCTTGTAGTGAGCTTTCAGAGAGTTTAAAAAGAGAACGAGCTCACGAGTACTTTTATATATAATCGATCGGAGCGATTTTTACGATGCTGGTAAAATTGTGCTATGGAAAAACAGAATCTGAGGCTTCTATGTCACTGACGAGATGAGATTTTTAGACAAGCTCTTAAGCTCCATCTTTCTCTAGTGTTCGTCGTACTCCGTTATCATATTGTTCGTCAATGCAGCGGTTATGAAGTAAGTTCGTTCGATCGATTTTTCAAGACTTCTTTTTCAAACAGATTGCTTGCACTATGCGTGTATTTGCACAAGTTATTAACTGGCTTGTTTTTTTGCTTTTACTTTTTCAATGAAAAAGTGGGTAGAGAAATGCATGCAATTAAAATTTTTTCTTTTATCTAAATTTAATCTCCAACTTATATGTCAAGTTTTGCAAACACTTTATCGAGTGCTTCTTCTATACCATAATGAAATTTCTTCTTCTTTTTTAGTAATCATTCCTATCTATTTTTTAATTTGATATTGTGTACATATTTATGAGCACATCTTTTAAGAATGAAAATTATTCCATAATGGCTTCTGGCATTGTGGGCTAATACATGATTTTCATTGGCATAATGTGTTTCCTTTTAATTCAATCTATAACAATCTATATAAATTTTATCTTATTTACTTTACTAGTCCACTAACATCTTTTTTTTTCGTAATTATTTTAAACTTTCAACGATAACGGAGAATCTACTGCAAAGGAAAAAAAAAGTTATTGATGCAATTGGAGTACGCCAATTTTTTGAAACAAAAATAAAAAATGAAAAAAATCCACTCGACAGATGAAAAAACTAAAATACTGTAACTTTAATGTCATCGACATTCTTTGAATTCAAATTTATATTATTTTCGCATAAATCCAGAAATATAAATTTTTCTTAGTTTTATTACTTGGTCACAGAAAGAGAAGTGTATACAAAGATTTGTCAAGATAGAACTGCACTCGTACATTCTACAATTTATTATAAAACTTATTATTTTTTGTTTTTATTCCATTTCTAAAATATGTGGTCATTACTATTTGCGAAAATATGAGAATGAATAAAAAATGACAAACATTGAAAAGTTAAGAAAGCTCCTTGATTTGTATGATAAAGAAACACATTTATAAAAAAATTTTGTATACAATTAAAAAAAATTAATTGTAAAAATAATATTATTCGTGTATTTATTTAATTGAGATGAAGTTGTATTTAAATTCATGAAATATTATACATTATTAAATGAATGTATTATTTTACCCAATTTTTAATATGATTATAATTGAAATATTGAAACTATATACATTTTTACTTATTTTCCATGATTCAAAACATTAAAAAATAACTAAAATACGGAATATTTTTTAAATAGTTTTAATATTTATTATTCTTATTTTGATGTGGATTATTAAGTTTATAATATACTAAAATTCATATTGCATATTTTATTTTATGTGTATTATTATATTTTATATTTAAATAATAAATACATGATAAATAACTACAAGTAATACATGATATTAGAATTAGTATTTATATTTTTTGTTTATTTCTGATTTATGGATTTAAATTATATTTATACATTATATTTTATTATTTATAACAGAGTTTATATTTATCAAGTAATAACTACTGTTATTTCAAATTATAATTCGGTTTTTAATGCAATTACTCAATAATTCAATTCAATATCTGAGTATTGGTTATATCATTTGAATCGATCTGAACGACATTAAAATTTTTAGCTAAATTCAACAGGTTATTATTATAATACTGAGAATGAAATATTATATTATTCAAAATAAGTACACGTAGAATATTCTTCATCTCTCGTGTATTTTTGAGAAGTTTATAATTTTTTTTATTGAAAAGAAATTTATAAAATGTTATATTGCAATATGATTGAATATTTTAATACATTGTTCAATATTAGTTGTATTGAATCAAAACCTATTAGTTTTCTTATTAAAAAAATATTGTACATTCATTTTTCATAAAGGTTTCACATCATAGTTGTATTTATGTGTAGCATGAAATATGCTTTTAGAATCACTGAATCATTAATGTAAATTCGTCACCACCTAATGATTTCATTTTAAGAGGATTTTGATACTCTTTGCTAACATCTGTTGATTATATATGAAACTTGGTACAATAATAATACATTATGTACTTTGAAACTAATTTGAAAAAAGTTTAAAATATAATAAATGAAAATTATTGTATTACTTCTATGGTAAACATGATATGTTTGAATACATTTTTTTTTATGTGTTTCTTAGTATAGTTAGTTAATATAGGTTCCGTTTTATTTTAGCACCTGTATCCGTATGTAACTATTGAGCATGCGCAAAAAACTACCTAAAGGTACAAAAAGTTGTGAACAGTCAAATTGTTGAAAAGTTATATTGGACCAATTCTTCAAGAAAATGTCACTGCCAATGTTTCAAGATACTATTATATAAGTAAATTTTTTAATGGAACATAATATGAGACTTAGAGACTTTGAAGCAAACTTACTAATAGCAAACGATTCATTATGTAGTAGAAGGCTACTTTAATGTTAAGTAATAGAAGATATTAGCTACATATTCATATATAATGAGTAGTTTGATAGCAATTATAGATCTTTTATAGATAGTGTAATACAAAGTCTAGTAAGCTAGTTGTAGGTATACTTACATGAAAAATATAAAGCTTTGGCTAGAGCTCTATTGAGAGCAAATATTGAGTTTTACTCAAGGAATTATGTGGCAGTTTAATGAAAATTAGGGGTCAATCCCGAAACAAATATAATAGATCTCCTGCACGAGTAATCTAGTTTCAATGAGACTAGAATTGATTAGTTACCTGTTAAGGTGTATAAACACATAAGCCAATATCGTTACCGTAAATGTTCCAACAGCTATTTCAGATATTGACAGCTCGAGACATACCTTTAGACGTATACATGTATTAGTTAGTATCACACCCATAATTAAACGCCTATAAGACTATCTAGTTTAGAAAACGTGACTAGAAAGTATCCAGTATCTTGATGAATTCTTCCCTCAGCTCTTTGTACCAGGCACAACTTTGTTATACAATTCAGAATTTATTTATGGATTACTACATTAAATGTTGAATAATAAATACAATATTGTATTGAAAGAGTTTTTCTAGTTTTTTAAAACATACTCAATTTATCAAGATTTATGAATTTTCTAAAATAATAAACAAAATAAAAAAAATGGATCAGGTAAACGTTTAAAAAATTTTAAAATATATTTAGATATTTTATATCTACTTTTTACAACATGTTACATTAAAATATCGTCTCAAACCCAGAATAAATATGTACTATGGAAGTTTTATAAAGAAACTATCGTTGTAAAGGTCTATGGAATACCTGATAAAGAAATATTTCATATTTAAATAGATAAAAGTTTACATAACAAGCACTAGGATCTTTTGAAAATATTAAAAATTGACTAAATAATACTATTTTAATAAAATCGGAGTTTATGATTTTCAAAAAATCATTTTAGTTATTGCTTCAAAATATAAATTAATTACTTAATTTTTTATACGGTATAATAACTATCATATTTAGAAATCTAAATATAAAATCAATAAAATTTAAAGTTAAAGCTTAAAGTTTTGGTGAATTCAAATCATATGTACTACGTTTTTTGGTACAATCCATCTCATACTAACCGATAGTGACATCCATTGTTTCAAATGTCTGAAGAATTGCCTTCTTTTTATCAGGATAAATCTCCATGAAAATTAACCATTAATCGAATAGATTTTATATTAAATTTTTAAAATATTTAAAAACACAAGGTTAATGGACTCTCATCATTCAATTTATTTGATTTATGATGTATAATATACAAAACTAAATTTCAAAGTACAATGATGCCGAAAATACTCTGCAAAGGTAAAAAATTCAATATCCATGAGTTTTGGTTTCATCATAATAGTTCAATTTTTTCGGCAGTTATACTCGTGTACTCGGTGAAATTCTCTAGCGTGTACCAATTTCTGCAGAATTTCTTTTTCCTACTCTTTGAAGTTTGTAAAGGATGTAATTTCCTTTTCGGTTCTTACTTAAACTTTTCTCACTTACACTCAAAGGTTTAGAATTTACGATTCACTTTAAAAAATATGAAAAGGCGAGTTGAAGCGACCTCACGCATTAGACTGCACAATTTTTTTACTTATGTTTTTTTTTTTGTAATAATTTCAGGTATGTTTATATCTTACGAAAATTTAAAAAAATACTTGTTTTACGTTCACAATTTACATTTGGTTATGTACCCGTAAATTAATCAAACAATTAGTTTTTATGTATGTTATTTTTTGAATTAATTATACTAAATTGTTCAAATCTTCTATTTATCATAGAGTAATAAAAGAAGATATTATGCACATGAGAGAGAATGTTAAAGAGATACAGAAATATTGCATAATTAAATTCGAGTGAATGGTTAATTAGAAAAAAAAGTTTACAAGTTTTCTGGAAATTCTACACCTTTAGCACTGGACCAATGCCAATTATTTATACAAACTTTTATATTATTAACAATTATTTTGATGAGTTGATAATTATTATAATTTTCATGTTTTAAATTTAAATTTTATCGCTAGATTTTCTTCTAATCTCTAAATTAAGCCAAGAAATTTTTGAATTTATAACACTTTAAAAGAGCCGATGTATAATTTGTCGCTAAAATATTTTTACAAAACGTATCACTGAGATGTATATTTTAATTATTGATATAAGGAGAATTGATTATTCTTTATATAAAAGAAGTTTCAAAACGAATAATGAATATGTGAAAGATTTCAGACTTCAATATTAAAATAATCTAGAAGAAATGAGGGTGAAATTTTACTGCGGAGAAGAAATAGTTTTTCTAAAGGTCGAATGTCTATGTACCGTGGAGTCAACATTACTCGTTGAATTACTGCGTGGAACAATTTGAGAATCTGTGTTAAGGAAGATGTTTGCTCCACTCTGACAAATATAACATCTCTTCGTTATTCTTGTCACTTCATTCAGATTCGCGCATTTTGTATTTTCTTTTTTTCTTCATCTTCTTTGCCTCCTTTCTTTACTTTTTTATGCTCATTCTTTCCGATGCGGCTAAACTTACTCATTTCACCTACTTTTCGTTACTATTATACTTCCCGACTATCAAGCACTTTTTCCTAGTCGCTACTTTTAAATTATTTTTTAATTCTTTTTTTTTTTGCGCGCCTCGCTTTTCACACAGCCTTTTTGACAAAACGACGAAACTCGAAAAGAAAGAGAAATTTTCTCTGGCTCCTGCGATCAAGCGTTCGTTTTTCGATAAGAAACTTTGTGCGATTACTTTTAAATTTGTTTAGCGTCTCGTATTCAAACGTTTTAATCGTTCTAGTTTATAAGACTTTTGGTATTTGTGAAGACAGATAAAAAAGTTAAAAATGCAAAGAAACTAATAATAATGCTGCTGTGGGCTACAACGTATTTTTAAATTATTCTTTGAAAATATATAATTATTAAGAATTAAATCCCATATTGATAAATTATTCATTTTTTAAAATCTACATATTATACTTTAAAGTATGTTTTATTGAAGTAAGTCTGACATGAATCAAATAAAATTTTTAATGCAATAGTTACTTCGATTTTGGCTTTAAAATTTTCTGTATTTTATAAGAATATTGATAAAATTTTAATTCCCTCTTTACTGTGTAAGTAGAACGAATTTTTAATATAACTAATAAAAGTATGATTTTTAACCTTAATATTCATTTTTAATGTAATATGTGGATATTTCAAATTTATTGTAGTTTAAAAATATTGCATATTACATCATAATTACATACACATATAATTAAGTCTTAATTTATACACATTATTATAAATTGAATAGATTTTACATTAATACAATAATATTCTGGCCATATTTGAATATTAATTTTTAAAATAGAATATTGTTTAAAATTCGTTGATTAATGTGAAATTTGAAAATCTGAAGCAATCATTCAATTAAAAAATACTCGAAAGAGCACGCTTTCTATAAAATTTAGTTTAAATATTTTAATTTTAATTTTTAAATTTCACATACAGTTGTACTTCAAAAGTATGTTAAATTCGAAATTGCTTTTTTTAATAATTGAAAGCTCTGTCTATTACCTGCGATAGATATTCTTTATTCAGACGGAAAATATACTCAATAGGAATAAAATAAAGATAAAGTGGAATCAGTAAGAGCCTTGTGTAAGCGATTTTGAGAAAGAAATAAAGGGCAAGTGACAGTCAAATTTTTATGCACACGCAGTGGCATAAAAGAGAGGAACTGATAACACGATCATGTGCTGCAATAAAAAGAAGAGAATGGAGCAGAGAATCGAAAAGCTTAACAAATGAGAAAAAAGCGTTCACATAGATGTCGATTCCTCTCTTTTTTTGTTTATCATTGCGTGGGAGTTCGACAGATTAGACTTTTAAAATTTTAGTCTCTCGCTTAACGTTTTTCTTTAACAAGTACAGCATTTAGTCGGTTGGCATCCACAAAAAAACCACATTCAAATGCCGCGGAGGTTTACTATTTGTGGTTTGACTGGAACGTATGTTCGTACGGCCAACAAGAGGACGGCTATGATAGTGACAACGAGTGTAGTGTCAGTCTGATTTGACCTGAGGCAAAGCCAATGCCGATACTCATTACCATGTAAATTATTCGTACATAGCGCGTCAATGAAAAGCGAATCCCAATCACAACATCAAAACCCTAGTTCTCTGTTGAAGTCTCATTTATGAAACCTGACTATCACATAAAAGGGGGTCGGAAATAGAAAGGGAAGGAGAGAGAGAGAGAGAGACACCCATAGGTAAATACAAAGGGAAATCTGCAATTTTTTATGTTTTTTCCTTTTTTTTTTTTTTTTTTTTTTTTTTTGCAACAAAGTTTTGTTCATTTTAATTGAAGCAAAAAAGAATACAGTCTTATAACTACGTACATTTAAATACGTGTACGGTTTTAACAAAAAAATAGTAAAATCTGTAGTGTCCATTTAGCTAGTCACTTTTATGTGAAATACTTGATTTTGTATAATCGACATGCATTCTAAAATACTACTTGTTATTCTCTAAACTTCATTATTCTTTCAGAAATGAAATATTGAATTTGTTGATAGGAACTAAAACGGATATATTGAAAATTTCTCTATTTTAAATATAAATTAAAAATTATGATAATGTAAAATATAGATGAAACATTGATTTTCATTTTAATATTATTCGATAAATTTCATAATGAATGTTTTATACATTATGAGAAAAAATTTCAAAATATTTTTCTAAAATAAAAAAATGTAAAAATTCTTATTGTTTTATCATTCAAGAATTAATTAAAATAACTAAATCGTTTAAAATTCTTTAATTATGTGTTAATTTTTAAATATTATTCAACGTATCATCAATTTAGTTTTTGTAGATAAATTCCCTGAATAATTCTATATATTTAAAAAAAGTATCGAACTATTCAAAAAATTTTAATTTATTTACATAAAAACTTAAAATTCGACTTATAAGAATGACTATGATTAAGTGAACACATAATTGAATTTGGTTTTTTTTGTTTTCAGGTTAAAAATAACGCATTGACACTTATCGAGAAATATTTTCTTAGATGTATATTTTAAAATATTTGTAAATATAATAAAAACTACTACGATTATTTATTAATATTAAGCAATAAATGAAATATTTAAGATTATGTCGATATCAATAAGAAAAATAAAAAGTAGATATAAATAAAAAAAGATACGAATGAAGATTAAAAAAAAATAAAAATGCTTATGATTAATTAAACATTTATTTAAATAAGATAATATTTTAATTGAAGATATAATAAAATATCCAAATTAATTTAGCGTTAAATAACAATAAAAAATATAGCTGGTTTTGTTTATATTTCTTTATTTAAGGATACAATTAAGCTTTACCAAATTCATAACGTAGTTGCTGCGAAAGATTGATTACTTTATTTTATCTTCACATTATTATAATGTTATAATTTTTCTGAATTTATATTTGAAATTTGTTGAATATTACTTAAATTATTTTTTAGAACTTTACCGATTATCCTTACAACATTTGTTTTTTTAAAATTTTTAAATTCTTCAAATTTAATATTCATTCAATATCGAATTCATGCTCCCGTTATAAATTTTAATGCCGCCAACATAGCCATCACCGACGTTTCGGAAAGCATTTTGAGAACCTTATACAAAGGCGCTTACCGGGTTCGAAATATATAAAAGACCTCGATTTCCTTTAAAAAATCATCATTTTCCATGGCTACACCAGACAATGTGACATGAAAAACTTCATATGGTGTACGTGTGGCTGTTAACTATAAGTGCCTCTGGCCAAGAGGTACGTGGTGTAAATATCATCGACATGTATGTCATGGGCAAAGGGTTGGGTTGGTAAACCTCGACCCATCCAAAATCTATCGACCGAGGGTGAACGAGGTGTTGGTTACTCTTAGTCAACGTCACACCCATCTTATAAATATATCCATTAATTAGGTATTCGTCCTAAATCACCCTACACAATTATGTCGCATATCTCGGAGGCAGATTCATATTTAATAAATGTGACGTTAGCACTAATTAATACGTATTTACATATATATTACAGGCGAAATCATCTTTTGAACATAAAAATGACACAAATTTGAATTCCTTGTAAATAGTAAATATACGTTTTCCATCGTTTCATTAATTGAACTATAGTTTACAAGGTTTTTTTACGCATTGATATTTTCATTTAATATATTTTCAAGCAATCAGGTCACGAAATTTTTTTCGGAGGCTCAACTGAAAAACTGCATCAAAATATATAAATAAAGTTTATTTAAACTGCTTCAACTATTTTTAATATACTAATATTCAATTCTCTTTCTTTTGTAATTATTTATAAAAAAAAGAAATGAGAAAGATAATTGAATTTTCTGTTTATTAAATGTAAAATTTTTAAAAAATTGAAAAAATGTAGAAAGTGTAAGTTTTATTGTCTTTGTCTTTCATATTTCGATTATTGTACATGTTAATATAAATACTGAAAAATACTAACAAATCACTTGAATTCAGTCAATTACAATTCAGGTAATTTTATTTATGGTTTTTTTTTTGATAAATCTTTATTTTGATAAATATTTTAATAATGCAATTGAGTCACGAATTTTTTACGGGATTAATTTGATTGTAATTAATCCGTTCACAAAAATATATTTACTCTTGACATTTTATATTTAAAATATTTTTATCGATAAGATTTTGCGACAATATCGTATGGAGAACTACGATGAATTCATTCTCTTCCAAGTCTATTTTAATTTAAAAAATTCAAAATTTTGATTTTCAGATTTCTTTCAAGGCTTACGTGGAATATTGAATTTTATTTACTTCTAATATAACGCCTTCAAATCCAGTATGTAGAAGGCGTAGATCTTGATGGAAAAACTATTAACAGTTTGTCGAAAGTTGATCAATTTATAGAGTTATTGTAGAGCTAGAGTCAATTATCGGCTTTTTTGTTTTTTATATCAATAATTGTAGCCGCTTTGGGGTTAAGCTTGATCGTTAAATCTTCCAAGTTTGAATCATGAATAATTATGTTCTTTGCGGCAGATATATAGTTAATGGAGTTAATGGGATATCGAGAGGGAGAGTGTTTTCGAGATGGGGACTCATTCTCAATATCAGATTGATATTAAGGAAAAATTTACGTGACATGAATTCCTCATAGATTTGGCCCCAATAAACTCATTCTTGTTATCCGAGAGAGTTCGAAAATTTGTATATATTTGAAGAAAAAGAGAGATTATGCTAAAGGTGTGAATATATTAAGAGATACTGACGTCTCAGGTGCAACTAGTGAGGTAAAGACCATGAGTATAAGCTTGGGAACATTCACACGATTCATAAATTCTAAAAGTAAATTAATGATGGTGTCCTAAGGGAGATCTTTGAGAAATTCTCGGGTGAATGCATTGGTGGATGCAATAATGGAACTTCAAGGAAAATACGGCGTCCTCAAATTTTCACTAGGAAACTTGAAAGCACGGAAAAGATTCCTCTGAAAAGTGCAGATTATATTTATCTAGAAAGAATTAAAACTTTACAATTTCGGACAGCGAGCGTTCAAATTCCGACCAAGATGGCGACTTATATCTTACAACGTGCCAACTAAGCACCCCTCAAAGCACAAAATGATGAGAAACGACCAGTCGAAGCCAAATGCAAGACCAAAGGGAAACAAAATCTTATTCGCCTTTAAATTTAAAATCTTCTATTACTTTTTTATACCCTCTCGAATTAGTTTTAAAGGAGTTAATTCTCAAGAATATTATTGGTACATTTCAAAACAAATTACTGCGCACGATCCAAGAGTATCTATATTTTTACCAGATCAGAGATTAAAGTTGTTTTAATTTCTAATCATTAGTAAGGTTCAATACTTATAAGAGTAATATCTTTGAAATGATACTATTAAATGCTGTTTTTTATATTTTAAATCTTATTTTTAAGTCATCATATGGCTGTTACTCTTTTTACATACATGTAAAAAAATAATTCTTATACCACAAACGTCAGGAAATTTCATTTTTTGCTTACACAAAGCTTTTTATATTTTTTCTTCTATTACTTTTCTTTCTGAAAAATAGTCGAAAATTATTTTACACATTTCATGATACTTTAAATATTTTTTAAAAATGTAGAATAACCAACGTATACCAATCAAAATTTTGTGAAACATTTAAATTCAAAATTTATAATTAAACGAACAAAATATACTTGATACTTTGTTAGAATATATACAATTTATTTATTATATTGAAGATATAAAAATTCATAATGCTTATAATATACATAATATAATACAATACATTAATGTAATAACAGCCTGGCAGTGTGTTGTCAGTCATTTTACCTTCCAACTACTTAAAACGATTATATTTTCACTCTCAGGTAATTTCATTCAAGTATAAAAAATCAAATTAAGTTTTCAACCTGTTATGCTAACAATCTCCAACTTGAATACAATCTAATATCAGAAAACTCAATATTTACGGGTTTTGTTCACGAATTTTCTTTGAGCTATGTTCTTAAACTGTATTTATTACAAGTTCTTTTTCTCTAATTTTCTCAGAATAATTGCAACAACATAATTGTACTCATCTTCTAGTCGTAATGAATCAAATTAACAGTGCCATCTTACTGGCTTCATTTTATTTTACTCCATTTCTCCTGTATTAAACTTTTTACGATATTCAGGATTGGCTAACTATGGCATAACCTAAGCATCCCTCTTATTGCAAATTCACTAGTCTTATTCAGATTCGTACAGCAACGTCTCTTTATAGTCTTATTCCTTTAAACTTTTACTCGTTGGTTATAATGTTGTTATAAATTTGATATTTAAACTTGATAGCAACACTTTTAATTAATCGAAAATAAATTTAAATTTTTCAATTATCTGTATTCATCTTATTTTTATGTAAAATTTTGAATAATATATGGATTTTTATATGCTTTTATGAATTTTTAAATTATGTTGTACAATTTAAAAAAATGTTTGTTGTAGTTTTTTTTTACATCTACATGTATGCATATACATTTTAAGGATATTAACTAATAACTAATACTAACGCTGAATATTTGTTATTTTTATTATATTATTATTATTAATGTATACAAGTATTTTATATTATATATTAATAATATAACAGTAAATTATAATCGACTGATAACAAAGTAGAAAAAGTGATAATTATAGACAAAATGGTAAGATAAAATAAGTTGATTTGCATGAAAAGTCAAACTGTACAATAATAGCGTTCAAGAGTTAATAATAATAATTATTAATAATAAGTAATGGAAGAATTAAAGGATTCTAACTGTAAGCTAATAAAAGAAAAATATATTAATTGTATTTTTACTTTTCCTAACAGCTAATTTATAAATGATGTCAATTATAGATATGTTATTATGATAAAAAATTATGTTTTCAAAATACATGTTTCGGTGAATCATAATATGATCCCAATATTTATGGCATATGGTCAGTAATTGAGAATTAAAATCATATTACATTATCTTAAAAAATAATATCAAACATTCAACTTGAAATAATAGTTGATATTTAAATTTTATGCGTGGCTTTTCTCATCTTAAGCAAGAAGACAGTTTTTATGGGAAGTAGGTCAAAATAAATATACATGTAAGTGTGAAGTAGACAATATAATGCAAGAATTCTGTATAAATATTAAGTTTAATTTTAAAATGTGAGCTTCTTCCAAAAAATAGTGGAAAAATATTAAAAATGAACTGTATTAATAACTAACCGAAATATAATCTGGTGTAATTGGAACTCAGAAATAAGAGTAAAGTCAGAATAAAGCCGAGAAGATAGAGATAGTTTATGAAGTCAGTTGTAATTGAGAATTAGTTCGATAAAGATTTGCTTTCGATTTTCTCAGGACGCAACAAATTTTAAAATTAAAGAATTTTATATTATAGAATTTACAATTATTATTTTACTTGGTAAATGTATAAATCTCTTTTAACCACATTAAATGTAATAATTATTCATTTTTTGTATCTTATCTTCTCTCTTTTAATATTTTCAGCGACATTTCATGCAGTAATTTCAAAGCTTTTATTTAAATAAAGAATAATGTTAAATTGGCCAGCTAGAATAATTCATTGCACTGATTAGAAAAAGAGAAACCAGCAATAAAGTAAATGAGTTTTTCTCAAAAAATCAGGAAATAGTGAATTATTATTCAGCATAAATTATTGTTGTTTCATATTTATATAGTTCTATTGTAATTGTAGAATCGATATTAATAAGGTTTTGTTTAATTTGATATATACTCCTATTATGAATGGTAATAAGATAATTTAATCAATAATTTTATTTATTGATGGGATGTGTTGCTTTTGTTATTAGATTTTTTTCAATGTTCCTTTGTATTATAGTGTACTTAATGCTTTGTTAAGAAGAATATTCAAGGTTGGAATATCTATAATGAGTAAATCTATGAATTTGGCGACTAAATTTTTACAATCTGCTAATTAAATTTCAACAGAACGAAAACCAGTAAACCGAAGAAAAAATTGTAGGTAAAATTATAAATATATTAATTAATTTTTTTGTAAAACGTTATTTTCCTTTTTATTAGAATAATTAAATAATAAAATTGGTTTTCATCTTCTTTTTTTTTTTTTCAAAGTAAGATGAAAAATTATCAGTCGGAGAAAAATGCATTTGTTATATATAACAAACCAAAAATGTATTTATGATTTAGTATGTGAAGAAATCAAAATTTATAAAAATAGAAATAAAATTTTGTTAAAATATTGTATTAAAATAAATAAATATATTATTTTAGTAAGAGCGGTAATTAACTACTTTTCTATTCTGCTATGATCGACTACCAAAAGAATATTGAGTGTTACGATTTTGGTAAATGATCTGAATAAATATAAGAAAAAAATACACGAGAACGAAAAAAATAATAAAAAAATTATTGAGAGTCAACTGGTGACAGTAGCATACAAAGATAGAATGATACATGAAGAGATATTTACAATGAATGAAGAGAGGACAGAGATCGTTAAGCAAATAAAGTAAGAAGAAAGTATGCGTTTCGAAACAATCAATCATTTCCGTATCGGATTTGATGTTAGGCCACTACGATTTTGCTGAGCTAGATAACGCATTCGTCTTTGTCAGATTGAAATCCTAAAGTTCTTTTACTGAGACTGAAAAATATAGAAAGGGAAGGAACAAAGAACGAGAAATAGACAGAGACATATAGAGGTATAAGTAGCGAGAAACAGGAAGAGTGAAGAAAAAATGAATAAAAAAGGAAATTTAGAGGCATAAAGAAAAGAGAAATAGGAATGAAAAGTAGAATACAAAAATAGGAAAATAAGAAATGTAAAAGAAAGAGATGAATGAACAATAGTAGAGAAAGAGGACTACTGACTAAAGTACAGTAAAAACATTTGCTTCTTCACATCGTTTTATAGGATTCTTCTACCTTCTATCTCATATTTTTTTTATTTCTTCTCTCCTCCTGCTATTTATATTAAAAATAATTTTTAATCCACTTTTTATTTTAACTTATTTTAGACTAAAACTTCCGTAATTATGAAACTACCTGTAAAAGCAGCTCATCTTTTGTGAATTATAACTACGATTAAATTCTTATTGATATTAACAATTTGTTTTATTTAAAATCATAAATAATTTATCGATGAAATAATTAAATCTTTTATCGATAATATGATGAGTTAAATAATTTATCATATGTTTGGAAAGACAATCATATTTACTGTTCGGTAAACAAATATAATTATAAAATATTGGCTCATTAATATTATAGCTGTATATTTGAGAGGGAATTTCTAAATTTCTAAATATAATTGGGTCTTTATTGTACACAAACTGAGTTACGAAATTCTTCATTAGATAAATTTTTAATAATATTATGGTAATTTCTCTATAAGTAATATTGTTTTATTATTAGTTATATTGATAAATAAATAGAATATGGTAAAATATAATTTTTAAAATTTATAAATTAAAATGATTTTTCATAGATTGAAGATCAAAAAACAAAATCTATATAATTAAAGGTAAAAAATTAAATACCGTTATATAATTTAAATAAATATTGATTTCAATATTATATCAGTTTCTACTGCACTGATTTTATTACACATGAATACCATCTAGTGCTTGATTTCTACAGAATTTGAATGAAGTTTATCCATTAATCATAAATTTTAAAATTAAAAAATAATTCATCAATGTTCTAAAAAAAGGTATTAAATAAAAAATACATTTCTAAGCAGAATACATGATAATGTAAAATATTACAAAATTTATGACTTTTATAATAACATCAATTATTGTTTTATTTAATATACATAAAAATTTTTATGGTTTCATATGGAATTTAAAATCAAACATAAATATTAAAATATATCAAATTTATGCATAATTAAATTAATTTAAAACTAAAATTTTGAATGTGCAAGTTATTCTTCTAAATTGTATATATTTAACAAAAAACGTATTCAAAATGAACAATTTAGTATATTTCCTTATAATTTAAACAATTATTTGTAATAATAAATCTTTTACTGTCATATGTTTCCAAATTTGAGGGAAAAAAATCATATTTTGTTTCTTATTTTCATCTTTACCTAATTTCATGACTACATTTAATTTATTATTAATATGTGGCATTGCATTAAAGTTTTAATTTCTGGGTCTATGAATATTTTATTCCAAATAAATTAAAATACCAATTATAGAATATTTGATATTGGAATTATTGTGATTAGTATGTCGATATTAAATATGATTGATTTTATTGTTAATATTTAAAAATATTTGTTATAATAATAGTTTTATTGATACAAATATATTGATTTAGATTAGTTTGATAAATAAAAATATTTGTATCGTGAATATTTCGAAAATTTTTAATATTTATATGCTATGTCATTTACATTCATATTTTTTATCATATCATTTAATTTATATACTATTACTAACATTCCTGAGGCTGTAATTTCACACGTCTGATATGGCATTTTCAAAGTATAAGATTAAGTAAATTACCAAAAAGTAATGATAATAAGATATGATTTAAAACACAATAAATTATATATCGACATAGAAGATAATAGATGAAAATTCCAACAATAATATAAGGAACGAGTTCTCCAGAGAAGGTATTTAGCACACCTCACAATAAAAAAATAAATCCTCGACAGATAAATAATAATTAGCAATTCATTCAATTGAAAGTTTGGAATTGAAGTGCATCGATTATCGGTTAGTGTGCCGAAACAAGCTCTTAGCTGCTTATATATGAATTAATTATATATTTAACATAAAGAAGTTTTATATAAAGGAATTTTTTCTTCAGAATAATTGGTATTACAGTGATATGAAGATTTTTTTTAAATTACTTAAATTTTATTTTTTTTTTTTTTGTCAAAAAACGTATGGTTATCTATTAAAAAAGAGAGAGAAAAAATTAAGGAATAATCAAAAGAGCTCTTTGATTTATAATTTATAGATGATAGAAGTAATTAAATGTTTTAAATATATCTTTTATAAATTAATAAATCATCAACAATAAAAAGAGAACTATATTCACAAAATCTACGGAACTTTGTAAAAATTTCATCAACTAAACCATCTTCTTTAATTTTCTAAAACTCTAACAGCATGTAACCCAATTCTCTAAATCTCTTTACTTTTATTTTATTTTGACTTCCTTCCTGTATTAATTAGTTTATTTGATTATGTAATTTAAACAAAAATACATCTTTCATTTTTCAATAATGCAGCGGCTATTTGTCAATTATTATACAAAAGAATTTCTGGTCTAAACAATGTAAAGATAAAGGACAAAGTTAAGACATCAAAATCCGATATCAAATATAATAAAAGTATTTATTTTAATGCTTATAAAATAAGATTCTTGAAATAATGCATATTATGAGTAGCACAAAACCGGATTTAAAATTCAGATAAATATTTAATAAATAATGGAATTTGATGTTGTAAATCATATTGAGGATATTGAAGCAAGTCCCTTGGACCTATTTTAAACCGACAAAAACAGAGATAAAGGAGAGGAAGTATTCAACTTTTTACGTGAAATCAAATGGAACTATTATGAACATATAGGTCAAGTTGAACAAGGTAAAGAAGCTATTTTTGTGCACATGTAAGTTCATCTCGTAACCCTAATCGGATATCTGTGATGATCATTTGACTTGGTTCAGAGCTGAGCTGACGAAACTTGCTAACCTTCCTGCGTTTGATCCGGTAGACCAAATAGCCGAGGATCATCCTGGTAAGTTCAAGACACGGGGAGTAGTAACATCGATTTTCCCAAAATTAATCAAATTAATAACTTTCTATCTATCTTAAAAATATATTTTATAAATCATCAGATGAGATCACCGGGAAAAATAATACATTGTTATGTTTGTAAAATTCACATGAGCTAATCAGGAATAAAAGACTCAAATTGTGATAAATTTATAATCCTACTTATCATAATGCAAAAATGAAGAATTTTGTGAATCTTATAAGATTAAAAGTTTAGAAAATCCTTATGACCTGTAAAAATTATATTTTTCTACGTCTTTCAAAGAATCCATTAGCAGTTCATTAGCATTATAAATTTATTTATTAGGAACCATATATTTTATCCATATTAGTTTTTTAAGTGATATTTTATATATTCCTTTAATAATGTGCTGCAAGCTTAAAAAATAACACTGTAAAGGATTCTAATTTCCATTCCACATTGATTAATTATAATTAGTTTTCAAAGTAATAATCGGCTGATACATCAAAACTTTAATTTATTAGATTTACAACCCATTATGACCTGCAATATAAACTATTATATTTAAAAAATTCACTTTAAACAAATATTATTAATTATTTTTATTTCAACAATATTTCTTTTATTTTAATAATGGATTAAATGAATTTTTTAAATTAAATTTTTTAGAAGTGAATTAAAATGCACTGCATTGGCTTCCAGTTACGTTTTGCATCTTGTAACTTGGTTAAAATATCGATTGGTGTTCCATACAAAGAATTACGTTTGATCTTTCCACGGATGCTTTCGATATAGGCCACACCTATTTTTTATTGTAAAAAATATAGAAAACCTATTTTACTTACAAGTGTATGAAGGTTTAGGTAGGTCTAATGGAAAAATTTATATTTCTCTTTGAATTTTATAAGCTCAGGTATATTATACAAATATTATGTATAGATTTTCAAATATTTTTATTCTTTGATATCTTATTCAATACTATACAATTATACTAATTTTTTAAATGTAAAAATACAATTGAAAATGGTTGAATTCATTTATAAATACTAGATATTAACAAATTAAATTTTTTTTCAATCAATAGTTTGAATGTAACTTGTGATAGTATATTTTATTTTAAAATTTCAATGCAAAAACTTTTCTGAAATTTTTTTAACTTTCTATATTACATGTACTAAAAAATTTTAAAAAAGTATTCTAAATTAAAAAAAATATACTTCAGAAATATTATAAATTTTAATTCAAATTCTTTACATATTCTTAGTTCCGTATCCATTTTTTTCATAATGTATTATATTTTTAATCAATATCTTAAATCTGTCCATAGATGGTAATAGTATATTAAAAATTACAAATATTTTAATTATTAGTGTATAATATGTCCTATGAAAAGAAAATGATATTTACTAAATAAATAAAAAAGAAATTTGAGTAATAGATATGGAACGGAACAATTTATATTATAATAAAATGGTTATATCCATTTTATTACATCCTGATTATTCAGTTAAATATATCATAACTTTTTCATGGTTTTCTTGTACGTTTGCTGGTCTGTTGTCGAATATCATTTTATAGAGTAATAGAGATTCCACAAACCGAAAAATAAGAACGTTTATGGGACGACTATTAACAGAAACACCAGTAAAGAAAGTTAAGAAAATTTAAGAAACGCAGAAAAATATTCTTATTAGCTAAATATCGTTACTCAATTATTATAAACTTACTACGGTGAATGTTTCCATTGGTTATTTCAATGATTAATAAATTATTATAATCAGTGATTATAATTAATAAATAGTTCCAATTATTTTTATTTGTATTTTATTATTTATTTTTATTTATTTTTAACATTTTACAATTTACCGTGCTGCATTTGTATAACTGTATTACTTTTACATACACATATTCAATTATGCGTGTTTGCTTACGCATCGATAGTCTTATATACTGCACTTTAGTTTGCATGCGATAAGAGATAGTTTGTTTTAAGGAATTGCTATTTTTTTATTTTATTTTTTAAAGAAATGCCTCTGCTACAACAGAGAATAATGGTTATCTAGTTTATTTTTGTTTAGTTACTGTTTGCTCAAAAAAGTTGCCTAAGTTAATAAAATTTTAACAAAACTTAACAGTTTGAATTATTAAAATTTAAGTATGATTTATTATTGTCACTTAATACCCTAATAATCATTAGTCATTAGTAATTTTAATACATACATGTATATATATTAAAATTATTATTAAATACATATACATCAATAGATTTGTAATTACATAAAAATTTTTATCAATGATACTCTTTAATTAAGAACCTAGTCAAATAAATTTTTTATGATTTTTAGAATTGTGGGAATTAATAAATAAATAATTTATTGCATATGTATCAATATTTAAAAAAATATTAAATTTATTATTGATTTTTAATAAAGCTTACCTAATATGTTTATGTTTTGTAAATAAACGTTATATTATTAATTATCGAAACGATTTTAATTAATCATTTACTTAAGCAGTTGTACAATTTTTAATTATTGAAAAAATATTTCCAATTATTTCAAATAAAAAATTATTCGAAATATTTAAAATATTGTATTCAAATGAAAAATAAATATGTCCATATTTTAAAAAATTAACTTTGAATCATTGAAGCCTAATGTAGAAAATATTCATTGTTCGAATTCCAGTATATGAGTATCACTGTTACAATTTGTATTTCAGAATTTGATACTTTCTGTTTCTAAAAGAATGTAAAGTAAATTAATTTATAATTTTTAACGGGTGAAATTGATTTTGTTGCTATTTATTATGATTACAAAGTATTTATTGTATATTGACCCAATATAATAAAATAATTAGTACATTCACATTCAATAAATGATTAAAATCTATTTTTAATTTTGTTTCATGAGATCAGTGTAATAAATTTTTAAATTTCACAAAGTTCAACAGTAAAACAGTATTGCACAGCTTACATCAATTATTTGTAGAAAACAATAATGTAGAACGTGCATTGATTATTAACAAAACTATTAAAAATGTATGAGAATTAGAAGTCATTATTTGTACCAAAAATAAATTATGTAAAGTAAATTGTTTATAAGGAGTCATTAAAAATTGCATTATATTATTGCAGCCCTCGAAAAGCTCATTAAAAAAACGGAGTACTGCTGAATTCAGTGTAGCCCGACGATGTATTTTCATGCGGTTCTAAAAATTCAAATTAGATTAGGAGTACAGTGCGTTATTATGGTATTGTAATAATGCAAAGTTGGATGAAAGAATAAAAAGAGTTGCATTGAAGTAAACGAGTCAAAGTTGGTAGATAGTTTATAAAAAAAAAGCGGCGATGGGGGTGTGGGTGTGGGGGGGGGGGGGGGGGAAATGGAAACTGGAATGGCGATGGCAGAGGTACGTGGTCTGTTAATTTTGCAGGATGTAACGTGTTGGCATGTCAGTGAAGTGAGTCGTCATGTGCCAACTGAGTATGTGGGCTTCACAGCTTTTAGCAAACATTCTTGACATCGGAAATGCGAGATAGCGTACCCGATTCTGGTTGTAGTATTGCGAATAGTATTCCCTTTAAAATTTCACCCTTTTCTAGAAATTCTCCCTTACTGTATACTATCTATTTAACAGCCATCACCACTGTTCCATGTACAATATTCATTTTCGGAACTGACGTTCTGAATGTACTATTTAAGTTTTCCTCTATAGCGCAATGAACATTCGAATAATGGCTGATTAAACAAGTTCTCCAACAATCATAAAATATTGTTAACTTGTTCATTTTTTATGCATTTAATAATATTTATTATTTTTAAAATGCAAATCCTACCCGAAAAAAATGAAAACTGTTCGTTTAAATTTAACTATTTATTATTTTTGTAAATAGTAAGTTTTTTAAAGTCTTTCTATTTTTAATAATCATTTTATTTATTCATCATTCAATTATTTTCTTTATAAATTCAAAACTCTTTGATTAGTATTTACTGTTTCAAAAAAATGTACAAACAGATTCAGATTTAAACTATTTACATCTTTTTACAATTAAACTCTTTAACAAATACTATACAATACTAGCTATAAGAGGTGTATTTGTCAATACAATCAATTTTTATGTATTGAATATTTCGTACCATACAAAAATAATATTTTTAATAATATAGCTGAAACTAAACTATTACTCGATATAAATTCAATGGGTATTTTAAATTAAATCATAAAATTTCATTAGTGTATAAATTAAACTATATTTAAGTATGTATCTTACTTCATGTATCATACTTATGTATGTATGGATATATTTAAAACTGATTTTCTAAAAAGTTTAGTTGTATAAAACTAGTCTTGAAAAATTTTATTTAATTTAGAGACACATATATAACGAATGTAATATAGTACGTAATGAAATAATAATTTGTAAGTAATTATAAAATTTGAAGAAAAAAACATAATAAGTTTTAAGTTTTTCAATGATGTACTCAGATCATATCAAATTAAAAGCTAGGAATACATTTATTTTATGACATTTCATTATATTTTTTAATTAAAAGGTAAAATTACACATTATTTGAAAAAAAAATATTTTATATAATATTTCAAGAAAATTTATGTAAAATTTGTTTATATGTAAAAATAGTAAATATACTTATATCTTAACTAGTAATTTGCATTATTACATACAATAATAATAAAATTCCATAATTCATTTTGATATTAATAATTTTATTATATCGCATATATTCTTTGATTGTTTCGTGAAATGCATGACAATATATTGTCAATTATAAATTTTAAAAATTAAAATTTGTAAATTGTGGCTAAAATATATTATATATATTAGATATTATAAAATATCTTATATCTTATATTTTAAAATCAAATATATATAAAATATATATTTTGTTAAAACAAAATTTCTAATTTACGAAAAATGTCCGATTAAGGGTTTGTAAGATTTAAATATTGTTAATTCATTAGTTCGTTTTATTTGTCTACATTTTAACTTTTGTATACTATAAGAAAACTATTAGAATATATTTTATGTCTTATATTTGATAGTTTTTCCATTTAAAATAAATGAAAAAATAAAATTTTATGGCTCAGTTAAATATTACCATATCAAATCATTGCTTTGCTTTTGAATTTTTATGACTTTTCTTTCTTTAAATTTTCGTCTAGTACTTGTATAGTATATCAAAAACGAGGAAACACTTAAAGAAAAGTTTTATTAAAAGTTTTTATTCAACACAAAACTATAAAGAGTTGAGATATTTAAATACATTTGATTATTCATTTATCAGACATTTTATCATGACTCAATTTACTATCAACCTAAATTTAAGAAACCCAATCTAATTAAAATTTAGTAGAAAAAAATTTTTGTAAAATATTTTGATATTAAATTAAAAATACATTGATAATTTAATAATATTATTTAGTTTATATAATTTAAAAAAATATTTAATATAAACTTAAATATCAATTGCGCATATTCTGAAATAGGATAAAAAATCATTTAGAACAGAAAATTAAAGAATATCTCTGGTAATTCAAATCTGAGGGTGAGGTTTAAAGAGTATTTTTTCATTTTAAAAATGAAATAGTATTCTATCAGAAAAATATGTCGAACACCTGCTATTGTGGTGAATCCTTATCGACAAGTGATGATCTAATGCCATGGCGTCAGTTCATCCCAGTGATGATCATCCGCAGGAATATCCAATAACAAAAAAAAGCTAGTGAAGATAAATATGTGATCGGAAACATAATTGTAAAATGATAAATCTGAATTAAAAAAAATTATTTAAACTCTTTTTTCAAATTTATCGAAAATCATTATTTTTTCTGCGTTTTTACGAAAATCGAAGTATAATAAATGAAGATTGTAGATATCTAAAAACGGAGTGAGTAAAATCTATACTTTAACTCCCTGTTTCTCAGTTCCTTTTCAAAAACCAGCTAAAGGCAATATCGATTACAGTATATATGAATTGTAAGTATGTAAATATATGTTAAAAAAATATTAAAATGATAAAGTTAAAAATTTTAATAATTTTTCTTATAATATTCACAATGTTATGTTAAAATGTTGGGGAAAATCTTCACTATAAAAGTATAAATGTTATTTAAATTCACAATAACATTTATTTACATAATATCTCTGCATCATTTTTAATAGAATCTTGAGGCTTTTATTAATAACAAAAAGAAAATTACACAATTAATCCTAAAATTTAAAGCAAGAAATAGAAAAGCCCTCTAAAGTATAAAACAATTCAGTATTATTTTATTGCCTACATAAATGATAAAATTTTGTCAGCAAACAGTTAAGAGATTATGAATAAACTGAATAAAATGAAATTCATATACAAAGGAATAAATTAGAACTGAACATAGAATAACACCAAATAATTATCCATAAATACTAATTTTAAAAAAGTCAAATTCAATCGAATAATTTAAATGTTCTTTTGAGATTGTATTGGTTTTGTATTAAAAAAAAAGCACAAACATAATTTATGCAAAGCAAAGAAAATAATCATTTTCGTAATTATACAATCGATTTGTAAGGTATAGGGCACCGGCTTTATCTTTATTATTTTTGTTATATCAATACCTCAAAAGATCCTTTAAATCATTCTAATCATTCTCAAAGGCAAACTATAAATGTAAAAAGTATACAGCATATAATATTTGGAATTTCTTATAGTAAACAAAATGAAAATAATATACTTATGTTAAATATGCATAGAAATGACAAGAAATATTTACATAAAAGTATAAGCTATAATCGGAAAGGTATTAAGAAAAAAAATTTTAAGTAAATATATAAGAAAAAATAATAAAAAAATAAAGATGTAAAACAAGTATACTAAAGTAATATGCCATAATATAAATCTCGACTATTGGGTTAGAACTAAATATTTAAAAAGTTCATTTTAATACAAATTATATTTATGCTATTACTTATAGCTATATGTGTATTGCTTACGAAACAAAAATGATATGTAATTTTTAAAAATAAATTTGATGTATTTTGCGTCTTAAAATAATTTCTAAGCTACCTTGAATAATATTAAAACTTTTGAATAATCGTTAATGTTTTAGTACTGTTACAAAAGAATAATTAATGATATTTATATATTTGCATTTTGTAACATATTAATATAATCTTTGTAATATATTACAAAACTAAATTGCCATTTATACATTTCTGTAATCGTTTTAATGTATGATGAATCATTTTCCCTGTAATGTTTCAAAACATAATTTTTACGTTACTCTAATAAATGTTTTAAATTCAGAAATATTTGACTGCGCTGACTTCTTTTATTTATAGTACTTCATTATTTTTCATAGAAATCCCCAATTTTTCAATATTTTCATACAAAATTACTGATTTTTCTTTATATAATCCTTGTATCTACTTATTTTCTTTTTTTATTCATCAACTTTAAATTATCTACGTAAAAATATTTCTTTATTAATTTATTCAATATTAGATGGTGTTATAGCTGATAACTACTGAGGATGACATAATATCTCATTAATAAACAACGTTAAATGAGTGGAAGAATTGATCAAGAAAGGTAGCTTAATTACCATCAGAAAACTAACCGATGACGTGAGAATTTCAACCGTCTTGGCTTCTGTCATGAAATGTTTCAGATCTTTTGGATGTGACGTGAATGTGAGCAAAGTTTGTTCTAAATTTGCTGAATTTTGTTATAAAATTGCAAAAAAAGTTTAATACTTAGGATAAACCCAAAAATTCTGAATTAATAAATTAAGTTTTTATAGGCGAAGCAACGTAGGTTTCCGTATACGATATTACCATGTATGTTAAGGTCACATTTATTGTTTTAATTTTGGTGATAATGATATAGTGTATTATGTAATTATTTTCACATGAATAATCTATCGATAAACGGTACTAAATGCAATTTTAACACAGTTTACATGCAACTATCCGAAGAAAATGTCTGAATTTATTACGAAATAATTTACAGACTTTACACCAAAATAATGCGTTGAATTCATATTTCATTGTTTATTCTTGAGCTTTGGACCAAAACAACATAATAATATTATTTCTGACTTCGTGTTTGCTGGATCTGGGGCCGTGTGACTTTTATCTGTTTTCGGAGCTGAAGAAAGCCATGAAAGAACAACATTTTTCCACCAATGATGAGATGAAAACAGAATTGCTGAAGAAGCTGAAGACCTTATCAAAAAGTAACTTATAGACGAACTTCAAAAATTGAAAAGTGCTGGCATAAGTGAATTTTACACAGCCAAATAAAACAATATTTGTATTTTAATAATATCGGTAAGAATTTTTCTATAACATTTTTTAAAAGTATTTTTATTTTAATTGACGTAAAACGATTTAACTGCATTCCTATCTTTTTCAATATAGTTGCAAATTCTCGTAACATTCTTTAACAAAAATTAAGCGATGATAGATATTTTCAATGTGTTATAATTCTTTTTCAATCATCTTTTTCAAAATATTTCAATATCGCGAATAAGTTTTTTTTTTATTTTCCCCTTATAAGTCCATCTTTTTTTGATATATTTTATGCTTTAGTTAACTTGAATTCCATTTAATTATATCATGTAGAAATTGAAACAAAATATTTTATTCCAATTTATTTGAAAAATTTGTATTTTGGAAAAATCAAAGGCAAAAGTAATTCATAACCATTTACCTTGTGGCTTCTACTATCGAGACTAAATAATTTTCAGCAATTATAATTCGTTGCACATGCACTAAAAAAGATCAAAAATCATTCGACAAAAAAAAAAAAAAAAAAATAAAATTGGAAAAAAAAGATATTAAATGTAGTTATTGAAAAATGTTAAAAAAAATATTTTTATCATGTAAATATTAGTATTATAAAATAAAAAAAATTATTTGGTATATTATTATTAAAATTTCGGTTATAAAGTATCGTATTACTTATTATTTTTATTTATTTTTATTTTTTATCAATTTATTTAGCTTATATTTCTGTATGTATAATGCGTAAATGAGTGCATCGATTTACAATAATATAATTTAGTTTTTTACACGGTATGAACACACCGGCTTATACACAGCCACATAATCACACATATTACTAATTGTTGGATGTAGTATAGGGAGAATTTGGCGTAGTGAAGAAGATTTCTTTGGCAAGTCACAAGTTTATTCACACAAAAAAAATGCACAACGAGTTTTCATAGAACGCACAATCGGCACACAAGCGCACAGTTGAAATTCGTCAGAGCAATTGACGCACAAAAATTCACTCGCATGCAATCAGGCTGTTTGGCCTTTGGCCCCGCCCTTCGCGATCCGATTTTCATCTGTTTTCCGAGAAGCAAAAGACGGTTGGGCTTATCCTTTCAACTGTTTAAGCTTCCCGCGCTTTCCGAATGCGCGCGGCTCCCGCCAACGCGTTCACCCACTCAAATCATATCCCCTGACATAAAAAACTTCCGCCTTGCCTACGGAAGAAAAATCCCATACAATCTATATTATGACATGCGTGATTTTATACAAATCATGTTTAGAATCGACGTTTCATCTTTGTTTCCGGGGAAAGTCAGCTTGCGGGAAAAAGAAAGCAAGACATCGCCTCATGCAGCAAGCGAAAGAGAGAGAGAGAGAGAGAGAGGGAGAGAGAGAGAGTGAAAGTGGGAGAGAGAGAAAGCGACAGAGAGAATAAGATCGGCTGATCCGCGCTAGAGGGAGAAAGAGAGAAAACCGGAGACATCGATGAAAGCCGTCATCCTGAAACACTCACACGTACTTTCCATGCACACACTCACTCACGCAGCCCTTCCCTTTTCGCACAAGGGCGAAGCTATACATACGTCCCTTAGAGCGACTTTGCTCTATCCGGCCAAGCGCACAACACAAAATTGCACATTTTAATGGTCCCTTTCATTAATTTGCACATCGCGGGTGTTCCCGCATCCTGGACGTACGTCATCTGGGATAAAAATCCCAGTTTCCATCCCTAACACATATTTATTTTCAATACGTGACGATTGAGTAAATCAATTTTTGTTAAATTAAAAATATAATAAATTGAGTGTTTTTAAATCATTTTATAATATAAATATTCAGTATTTAAATATGAATAAACATGTATTTGCTTATAAATATTTTTTCTCTTGGTAATAATTATTTGTTTACCCAACTAATGAAAGTACATCTACTCGTCATTATATTTTATTAAGTTTCATTAAGTAATATTAATTTTACACATAAATGCGTTGATTTCCATTCATTTATGTTTCTTGTGCAAGTAAATGTTCAATTGAAGTAAATTTGTACATGTATATGCAGGTGTAGTCCTGAAGACGATTCCGGTAAGCTATAAAACTAAAACCTCTGTTGTGCCACGAATTTATTTGCAGGTATTCTCTCCAAATTTTCACTTTTTTATGTGCATAAAAATTTATCATATTAGAATGAAAAGTATAGATGAAAAATTTCACCTGCAGCTATATTTCTATTCTGTGTTTATTTAGCTATTATACATTTATTCTATATTTTTGTGATTCACATTGTAAAAGGGAGAATCGTACAACAATACAAAAATACATTATATATAGTAAAATCTCAAATAATCAATTTCTTCAAAAATAAATATTTGTTATAATTCTAATTTTATAAATTTTTGTGTACTTAAAATATATTTGAAATGCTAAGAAAAATACGATTTATATCAATAAATATCATAGAAAAATATTTCATTTATTCAAAAAATAGTTTTTCTTATAGTATTCGCGATAAATTCAAATAAAGATAAACTAGCTGTTGCAAAACTATTAGTTTTGTTTTTGCTTTTAAAACATAAAATATGTAATTAATTTTGAAATCAGCTCATAGGAAAATACCTTTTAAACACATCTCTATAGAATCTTCTCATGACGTAAAATAGTTCACTATAAATATAGACTCACGCTTCTGAGCAATAATAACTAAATAAATCTTTTAAACTTATTTGGATCTTATTTATATATATTTATAAGTAATTCCCCTGGCAATTCCTCATGACTAATCCTATTAAGGTAGAAATATACACTGCTTCTACATTACTTATTTGCTTATCATACAATACTAGGCACTAACTTTTTTCCAAATATATTTATGAAATATATTGGTTGCAAATGATATGCTCTTCTATAAGACAATGAATTATATAAAAATAATACACGTTTTTTAAAGCTAAAGGTATGACTTATTTATTTCTTTAGAAACTGACCCGTGAATGACAGAAGAGATCCCATTAATACTAAAAATTCTTTTTCAATGACTATTCTTTCTAATTAAAAATTCAAAAATTACTTAAGTCTAAATTGATAATAAATAAAATAAATATAGCATTTGGTATAAAATAAATGTGTGGGAATATGAAAAACCAGAAGTGAGAGTCTGCCTTTCCACTTCTCATTTCTAGTACTTTGACAGGTTAATAATGAAGAAGAAAAAAAAGTAGAAGAAACAGTTATTTACTTTTGTAAGTAACTGTTGACGTACTCATCTGCTTTCATATTACTTTTATTTTTTATCATAATATAAGTTATGAAAGAGAATTATTAAAATTCTGTGATCTTCTCCTTTAATATAATTCTAGTAAATGGGATATAAAAAAAAAAATCTTATAAAGTTTTATAATTACATGTGAATGAGAAGGCTATGTGTAATATATAATACTTTAGTATTTTAAAGCTTTTTTTAAATAATGAAGCAATATAAGCGTATTATAATATTATCCAATAAATTTTTAAATAAAGCACGTAATTAACTACAAATTACATTAGTCGTATGAATCACAACTTTAACTATTTAATTGATTTATTTATATAATTAAACCAAAGAATGTTTAAACTTGACATAATCCTTCAATTTATTAACAAAATTATAATATCAAAATTTACAGAAATACCCGTTGAACGATATACACTACAACAACAAAAATTATTCTGTAACTGACTGCTGTAACGAAATTGACTGTAATAAAGATTAAACTTTCTATAAAAAACGTAGTTATTAAAAAAATATTATGTCCGAGATAATACATTTTCATCTTAATACTGAATATAGTAAAAAAGAAAATACATATTTTTTAAATTCATAATATGAATAAATTTCGTATAGCTTTTCAGAAAATTATTAAAAATTTATTTATAAAAAAGGGTTTTATATATTTTTTTTAAAAAAATTTACGTCGAACCAATTGTAACATTTTAAAATATTTTATTTTTTATATACTGTTTTAATATCAAGTATTTTTAAATATATATACCGTAAAAACATATTTTCTTATAATATATTTTTATTTCTTTGCTTAATAATATATATTTTACAAATTAATAATATAATTAATATCCGAGAAACACAAAAAATTACTTTAGTCTCAAAATATTTTTCTAAATTTTTATTTTTTTTCTGCATATATACGAAAGTATATAATTATTTTATGCAAACATTAAATAGAGTTGAGAACGTAAATATTTTTTACATATTAAGTAATAATAATAATAATTAGTTGCACTGTATAATGTATAATGTAATCACGACATATAATTTTGAAAGATTAGTAAAATGCTAAATAAAGGTATCGAGAGGTAGAAGAATTAAAAATAGATTCGACTATTATAAATTAAAATTTTTACTTACAATATGTATTACAATATGTAGGCTAAATCTAGAAAAAAGATAAGCCTAATTAAAATTTTTTATGAATTAGATTTTTAAATATAATAAATAAATGTTTAAAGACTATAAAATATTATTATAAAATATTAAAATTAATTTTTTTAAATCGGCTATATTAAATTGAGGAGGAAAGGTAATTTATTAAATTTAATCATTTTTGTTTTGAATACATTTTGTTAAATATTTATAAAATAAGGATAATAATACATGAATAATTCATTGCTTGTTTCAGGAAATTATATTTTTTATAATATTGTGTAAACTTTATTTTATAATTTTTTGTGTTACGATCTGAAAATTATCTATATATTTCGTTGATTGAATTTTTCTGCAAAACTTGCAGTACTTAAATTATTTTTAGGTGAAGATAAAATTAATGCTTTGAAATAATTTGAAAGTAAACGAAAATTAAACTACGAATAAAAGATATACATTTAAATATTTAATTAATATTGAAAGTCGATTTTTTATTTGGTTGGAATATTCGTGCATTAACTCGCAATTTAATTCTTTTTGTTTTTTTGTTTGTTTTTCTTTTTTTTTTATGAGAAGAAAATGATGATACGAAGATGATGTTGAAAGAGTAACATTTATACACGTCGTTAAGAAGTGAATGGACATAAATGCGTTTCCATAATAGCATCAATCGATATCGTGTAATATTCTGCCAGTGTAATTATATGGGTTAAAGAATATTCTGCAGAAACGAGATTTTTATTTCCAATCATTTGTTACCTTGGTGGAATTGTCTTTTAAAATAAGAAAAAGAGAGGATTTATGAAATACAGTTTTGAGGAGCAGGGAGCCACAATAGCTTAATAAAAATGTTATTAAAAGTCTTTTATAATCCGCAGAAAAAGGCGAGATTCATGCATATGTCCTCTTCTCGGCACAATAAATTTGTCGATTACGAGTGGATTCATAGTACACGTAAAATGTTCCCCGGCATTCTTTAACAGTTTCTGCACGGTGTAAGATAGGTAAACGCTCAGAAGCACTTCTAGGTTTATTTTCCGAAGAAATTCGATTCGATTTACGTGGATGAAACAAGCGCTAAATCGCAAGCCTCTTTCTGCTCTTCATTCGCCCAGTTTATAAGAGCAGAAAACGTTTAGTGGAATTGCTATTCGAACAAATGGCCTGAAATAATAGTCCGAGATTTTCTGATAGTTGCTGTTTCTATTGCTACTGATAGTTTTACAAAGCAAAAATGGATATGAAAGGCTAAAATAAAATAACACCAGGCTGTGATTGAGAGCACCGGGAAATTAATTGGCTCGCTCACCTTTCTTCATACCTCCAATTTTAAATAAAAAATAAACCATTGACCACGCACACTTTCTGTCCTTCTTTCATTATCTTTTATTCCTCGTAAGTCAATTTTATGTTTCTTAAAACCAGTATCTTTTAGAGTACAATGGAAACAAAATTACGTGTCGCTTTTTCTTCCCATTTTAGCAACAAATTCTTAAGTAAGACCCCATTACACAAGTTTTCATTCAAGGATATTAAAAGACCGTATTAGTCCATGCTAATACGCTCTTTTACACTTATCATAGTTATTATTCTAATGTATTTTAATGGTTTTAAATTTTTTCCAGTATTTTCTATACTACGCTAGATTTATTTTTAGGATTTAATTCTACCTTTCATTTGTTTATGCATAGTTTCATAAATATAAAGAAATGCAAATGCTTTTACAAAAATGCATTAAACAATCATAAAAATAAACTTTCCAACATCATTATTCGGTGAAATTAATTTTAATATTTTTAGAAATTACATATTTATAAGAGAAAAAATATGTTTCTTCTAGACACAAAGGATAGAGTAGAATTCTACATTCTCGATTACACGTAGGCAGGCCGTATCGATTTTAGTAAATATTTCCCAGATTCATTTAAATTTCCGTATTATATTCATGTTTTAACATTCGCGTAGAAAAACTACATTATTTTAATGTAATTAGATGCACGCATTTGACAAAATTGTAGTTACGATGACGTGCCGTTATCTACTAAACGCTACCATGCAATATTTTCTGTCGCGTTTAGCGAAAATGTACTAACATTATGACACAATCTTTCAGAGTCAGGTATATCATTAACATGTGCATCTCGCGAAAAAGGGAATAATATTCAGGGTTAATACAGTGAAAATTGTCTGTGAAAAAAATGGCGAATGCGAAAACGAGAAATGAACACGGGATAAAGCCGGGCGAAAATAAAGGACTCGCTTTTTTTTTCTTTTTTCACATAAAAATTACCTGTGAACTAAGTTTTTTATTGCAATATTATGTAACATGTTTTTTATGTCATTGATCATAAATATTAAATTCAATATTTCTGTTATGCTAAGTAAAGTTACACAATAAATCTTAAAAAGAACTCCATTATTATAATTGTTTGAAAAATCATAATTCATTTAATAAAATTGATTAATTAAATGCTTAAAACAGTACTGATTATAGATTAAAATGGAATATTTTATATACATTTTTATTCTATTGTTTAAGATACAAATTTACCGAAAACCTTTGTATATGTTATACATAAATTGCAGCTTTCTTACGTATACTACATTGTTTAAACCTATAAAATTTGAATGAAGTTCTCCCTTTAAAATTTCCACTTCAAATATTTGAATATATAATAATAAAAAACATTTATAGACAATAGGTTTATCAGCGAAAAGTAATTAAATTTAAAAGTGACTATGAAATGCAAAAAAGCTTTAACTGTTGAAATTGAGAGTCTAGAGTGTCCGAGGCAATTTCTTCAATATTCCAAGCACATGAGTTTAGTAATCTTCGTCTTCTTGTGCCGTAAAATCTCCAAGTCTGGTCAGCGTTCAAGCTTAGCTTCATAATCTAGCTGTTCGCGTGTTCACTAGAGAGAAGAGAAAAGTTAGAAAAAACTTGAACAATAAATATGACATGAAAGTCAATAGCAAACATTTATGGTGCTGCCCATGGATAAACATCTCTTCCTTTCCTTCGATTTACAATGGGAAGTGAGAAAAAATAAATATAAAAATAAAAAAGATATATATGCGTTTATTATAGATACTATCAAAGAATATGAAATGAAGAAAGAAAGATAAGCAGGAAATATATTATAAGTTAAATAGAAAATGATTTTTAAAGCTTTTAAGCAAGGCTCATCAAAATTATTATTTAAATTACTAGTGAAACTTTTAATTTATCATTTTCGTTTTTTTTTATTATTATTTGATATATCAGGCTCGGTTTATTCAATAATTTATGAAGAATTTATATGTGTATGATGAAGAATTAAAAAAAATAAATTGTTTGCATGAATATTAAATAATTTGAGTGATGTCTTTATCGGCTTTAAAAAATAATTTGAAATAATTAGATAAAAAATATTGCCTTAAAAATTAAAAATTCAACAGAGTTAATGAAAATTACACAAGAAAGAACTTTTATTGAATAACGCAATGATTAATTGTTAAATTGATCATTAATAAACTGAATAAAATTAAATATGTTTATAATTCATACATAAAAACAATAAAAAAAAATAAATAACATGTAGGATAATCATTTTGATAGTGATTCTATTCTTTTGATGAAGAGGGGAAGAGAAAAGTCGATTAACGTTGACACAGCAAATCTTACTGCTTCACTCGTTCGAAAAGCACCGAGTCGACATGTTATTGATGCTGAAATATAGGTGCTATTCATTATTTACAAGATAGAAAATGCTATGTTACTATTCATTATATATAAATTTATGATACTAGGATACTTACTATATTTACATTTATTTCGAGACTTTATTCGGTGAGTGTATTTTTTTATGTAAAATTTTCGAAATTAACTTTTAATAATAATTAAAAATCATAAAATCCCTTGTAACCATAACTTTTTAACGATCTCTATTCTGTTCTTCATCAGCAAATATTTATTTAATAAATAATTATAAAATTAATAAATGCAATACAAAAAAATGTATAAAGTACAAAATTAAAATATGTTTATTTCATAAAAATATATCACACATAAAATATTGGAAATGATTTTTAAATATTTTACTGTCGATTAATTGTACAATAAAAAATTTAAATTATTCGTGTATTTAAAGAATCGTGCTTTCAGTTTTATGTAATTAATATTTAACATATTTTGCTTTTCCACATAAATAATTTTATATATCAAAATAAATAATTTACAACAAAGCCTTTAAATTTAATCAAAAAATTGTGAATATGAATATATAATATAAATATTATCGAATACATTTTTATTATTTAACATATTGTAGATATACATGATATGAATATTTAAATAAAAAGAATAACAGCAAGGAATAACATAATAATTTTCTCATACGTAAAAAAAAACAAAGAAGGCTTTTTTGTAATTTATTAACACTTAATAATGTATTTTTTGTAGTAAATTAACAATAAAGGCTTTGTATTAACCCGTGTAACCATTAAACCAAAACTTGAAATTTTCGATTTATGTAAATAACATAATTTCAAACTTCTAATTTTTTTTAACTACCTTCTTTTTTTTTATTTTCTTTTTAGCATTTGTCGTTTGTTTCGTAAAAAATATGGGTGCTTGCATCAAGTGCCACATCACAAGAAAAATTTTCTAAGTCAAGAGCATCCAAAAAATTTTGTTTTTGAGCGAGCATTTAACTCTTCTTAACTTTTTTTTTTACTTTTTCTGTTTTTACGTATTTTTTTATGTATATTCTAAACCTCTTCAATTTCTGTGCATTGACAAAGAAAAGTCTGGTATGTTTATTTTCTCTTTTAGTTTAACAATAAAATACCAGAGCGGCGGATGACTAAAACTTAGGAAATAAAATAAAAAATGAGAAGAAAGGAGAAAATAAATTTAAAAAGAAAGAAAAAATCCTAAGAAATAGTTACAAAAAACTGTACTATATTCACTATTTGTTGTTAAACAAAGGTCAATGAAAAATTTTATGTATGTATGCATGAAGGCTTTTATGACATGATCAAAATAATGTATGTATATCCAAATATATGAATAGAAGTGTAAAATTACATTTAAAAGTATAACGTAATCATATTCAAGCAAAAATAATCGTACCTCGTTAAGATATCCCTTTAAAAACCATATATTCAAAAACGGCCAAAAAAATAATTTAAGATAATTCCTAAATAAAAAAATAAATGAGGCTAATAATATGAAAAAATTAAATATTTAAAAATTATCTAAAAGGAAGAAAATGGTAAAAGGTTAAATAAATATGTATGCGAATATAAGGGAAAGATCGATTTTCGCTTTGAAGAAGTTAAATCAAATAAAGGTATGATAAAAAGAAAATGCAAGACTATGGAGTGTTTAAGGAATTTTGTAGCTTAAGGGCTATTGGGATGTGACTTAAGTGCATTAACTTGCGTTAACTTTGACTTGCTCATGTATTTGAATACCCAATGTGTTCAAGTATTTCAAGCTCATTAGCGCAAATGTCACGCTGAAGATGGCTTCGGTTAATGTTCCAGAGATGCTCCTGCTAACTTTTAAAAGCGACGGAGTTTACGTGACCGGTTTGCTGAACAGGCTTTACTTCTTTTTTGTTTTCAATTTTGATAAATTTTTTGTTTTACATATTTTTTGCTTTTTTGGAAGACCATTTGGATAATTTAAATCTTAAATCCACATAAAAAAAATATATATATATTTATATATATTTTTTAAAAAGAGTCTGTATATATAAAATAAGAAAAAATAAATACATTTATTTAGAATAAATGATTGATATTTATTCAAATATTTGGATTAAACAAAATTCGCAGAGTATTGGTATCAAAAATTCATAAAATAATTATTGCGATATTGATTCGTATCGCTACACGCATTTTATACACATTTATTAATTTTATCTTTGAATTTATAGATTTTTAGTTAAATAGGTAAAACAAAATATCATAATTAAATACATAACGTTTATATCGTTTATATTTTGTTTTTGATGAAGATAATTGAATATTATATAGATCAATACATATTCAATAAATGCACAACACAATTTCATAGTCAATAAGTATTTTATTCCAAAATTATATGGAAAAACAATTTTAAGGAAAATCGTCAAAATTAAATTATACACTAAAATTAATATTTAAAATTAAATACTTTTTATTTGAATTAGCTTTATTTAAATAAAATAATAAAAGTACATCATTTTATTTAAAAATCAGTTAAAAAATACATGTACATTTAACTTTATTAAATTTTTTCTTTTTTTAAATAATTTTTAAGTAACATCAAAGTACACATAAATAATTATTTAAGCGCTTTTACTTAATGCGATAGGACTCGTATGATATGCTTGAGCTCTTTACATGGTTGATTGCTTGTGGGGTCAGAGAGAGAGAGAGAGAGAAAGATGAAGTAGGATAATTATGATTAAAAAAAAAGGAGACTCTTTGCGAATCGTCAGCAGGTGTTGCAATACTATGATATATGCTAGAAGGATTAATTCTTAGCATCCTACAGAGATACCCTGTGAGTACTTGAATAAAATTAATGATTAAAAGTTACAAGGGAAGGACCGAAGAAAAAGTCTGAACTTCTCCCATTTATTGATATGGCCATGAGTCTCATTGAGTAAATCCATAACAAGACATCAACATTCTCAGCATCAACGCAATAGCTATACTATCAATTAAATTAATTAGCAGTATTTAAATAAATTTCTTGCTGGTAAACTTTAGGTTTTTCATCTATCGACGTAATAATCGAAGATCGTTATAGTCCCATTCTACTTTCTCTACATATTTTTATCCTTAATTTTATTCAGGGATTATAATGTTATTGGTTTGTGACGAGTTTGTTTTTCACGGACGTAGTTTCAGCCATAACTAATACTTGAAGAGGAGCTTATGATGAGTATAATGTCTAGGCTTTTGCAGACGAAGGCTGGAAAAGCTGGCAGATTTACTCAGGGCTATAAAATTTGCATCAGCTACAAAAATGTCTTGTGAGTATTGTTAACTACTGATAAAATCGATTTTCTACTTTTCATGATTTAAAGATACTTGTTTTACAAATATTTACAAAATAATAATTTATCTTTAATTTTATACAAAAATATAAAAATTATTAATAAGAAAACAAAAATATATTAAAGCAAAAAGGATACTATACTGAATTAATAAAAATAAAAAAAAAAAAATTCTTTAGATAATTTTTTAAGATTGTAACAACAACAACAACAATAACAACAACAACAACACCAACTAGAATAATAATAATAGTAACGATATAATGTAATGTTAAACTCTATGTGTGTAATTTCCAGCCTTCGTTATGATTGAAGAGAGTTTCCACCCTAGTTAAGAGTTTATTTCAGATATGAACCAGATTGTTACATAAAATAATAAAGAATCAATCTTTTATCAATTTAATTACTTGTATATTATAGACAAGATTTATATGTTTAAATTATTTAACTATTTATAATTATACTGTTCTTATTCATTATTATTGAAGCCCACTAAAAATAACAATAGCAAAATACTCCACTAATGATGAAGTTTACTTCATTGGAGAATTTTTTTTTCTTCTTTTTTTTTGATTTTTCAATTCATATGAGCATTTTCACAATTGTATGAATTGAAAATCAGAGAATAAGTTTTCGCGGATCATTATATGTACAAAATATTTTTCCGATGTACAAATTCATTGGTGAACTGAACAGTCAATAGTAAGAGACGATGATATAATTCGATCCCTTATGAAAATTTTTATTTCTGCAATTTTTTATCCTGACAGATTTCTACAAATCTTGACGCTACGATGGTATTATCGTTGAAGTTCCATCTGACAAGAAATACAACGCAATACGTCATCCGGAAAAGTATGTTGTCTTACCTGTAGAGGAACACAGAATTATGGTTGTCGATGCATCACATAACAATAAATATAATTATACCGCTACCATCTACATGTAATAAAAATAAATACATTTTAATAATAAAATTTTTATCAAAAAGAAAAATGTATTGAACTCTAATTTTCAAAAAAATTATGAATAATATAAACTGAAAGATTTATTAATTTTCTTAATATTTTGATTGTCGAAAGTTACTTTGATATATCAAACTACTTATTATTTAAAAGAAAATTTAAATTTTTTTTTTGAAATTCGATATCCCACCTTCAGTGGCAACCATTTTATACTTGTTAAAGTTCCTATTTTGGGTGCATTGGTGTCCAGTTACTAATTGCATTGATCGCTGATTAATTTTAGTGACTGGTATAGGGAGTGTAATCGCTTCAGTTTGGCACTCACCGTCCAATAATTAACGAGAGATATTGATTCTCGGTAATTTCCCCACTAGACTCAGGTTACCAGATCTGCCCTCGGTTAAAAAGCATGTGAGTCTATGGAAAGGATGTCTGTTTTCTCAAAATTGTCGTAACTGGGCGCACCTTTTTAAGGAAGGAACTGTAAAAAAGGAAATCTTGTTACAGTTCATGGGTGTTGGTAAAAAATGGTAGAATTTTGCGTATCCTAATCGTGATTAGAGGAAGCGATTTTGTTTGCGGATAGAATTAGCTGATACGAACCGTGATTTCTCACACTATCTAAGAAAATGAGAACTGCGGTAAAACGTGGGTATCGAGATTACTTGGTGAATTAATCATCCGGAGATCGATAGCCTTAGTAATAATCTGTATACACACACGCGCATACATATATATATATACATAAATTTTTATAATATAAATTAAAAAGATATCCAAGTATAATAGGTCGTTTTAATCTTACTCCCATTTTAAAATCCATAATAATAATATGAATTAAGCCACAGTTCCACTGTTATAAACTCTTTCCATCAGAGCTTTATTGAGAAAATTACTACCTTTATGATGTTAATTTCATATTATGTAAATAATTGTCGTCAACTCTCAAATATATTCTAGTCATAATCCGTGGCTCTAAGATCCAAAAAGTAGTATTTGCAAACGTAGCTGAAAATTTCTCGAGCTGAGCACGTACGACTTATGAGCGCATAGTAAGATCATTGTGTATCTGATAGTATTCACACTGTATATGTTCTTGTGCACTTCATTGATCTCGCATGGCTTTGCAAATTCTGTACATATTTAAGCACAAGCATACCGTATTTCATTATATCAACACAAAAATGTTGCAGCTATTATTCTTTCTTCCATGGTTAGAATTTATTTTGAACGCATGAATTTTCAAAGTAAAAGACTTTTGCACACAACAGATCAAAAATTATTAACTTGTCCTAAATGCAAAATTAATAATACAATGAACTATTTATGCTTAATAATTATTTTACTGTATTATTCTAATCTTATTATGCAGTGATAAATTATTCAGATTAATATATTGTTCACAAATCCTATTGACACTATACTATTTATACTTTAAGAAAATCTCTCTTAAATTATTCATATATCGTTTTAACTGAAATTAATATTCTTTAAAAGTCCATTCAAAAAATAATGTATTTCCAGGACAATTGATCCATTTTATAATCTCTCATTTTATATTTTCATAACTTTTTATATTATTGTTTCGAATTATTTCTTTTTAAATAAAATATCAAAATTTAAGTCTTAATTAAAACCATGAATCTTTAATTATTCCTGTACAATTTTAACTGAAATTGATATTCTTCGGATATTCGTACTAAAAAGCATATGTTTCCAATGTCATTGATCTTTTTTTATACTATATTTTCAAAATTTTTAGACTATTATGCTTTATATTTTTTTAAATAAAATATCTAAATTTAAATGATATTTTCTATTTTATGACTTTTTTTTTTAAGTGGGTTTAAAAGCATATCAAGGATTATGAAAAACTGGAAAAGATCTATTTGAAAGTATTTCTTTTTAATATACAATACTTTTTTCATAAGATAATAATTTAAAGTAATAGCTTTAATATAAATACTCAGTCAATTATAAATCAGTAAATAAACTAAAAAACTAATTCTTTCCATGAATTTAAAAAGTTTTAAATTGTAATTTATTTAACTTACAAAGTTTATTTAAGTTTATTAAAACCTTGTAATTTTAAATAATATTAAGAAATTATAATACTTACAATTTATGTTATTTTTAAGTTCATCACTTTTTTATTTATTATTTAATTACGCGGCGAAATTCGTTTTTAAATTTTTCTACGTTTATTATGTTCTTAATCTAATAATATTCATATTACGAAAGTAGTAATTTAGTTATGTTATTATATTTTTTAATTTTTTTAAATTTACAAGTGATGACGTTCAAGAGTAGCTGCTATTTATTTATTATCTTAACTCATTTATATCTACATCATTTTGATACGTCCTATTTCGTTCAGCTTTTGCATACATAGATAACTAATTTTTCTTACCTGGATTTATTATGTGTCTTCGAAGTCTGAATCATTTTGAACATCATCAGTCTACGCCAACTTGAATCAAATGCTGTTTTAACAGTTTCGATTTCTATGGAAGCACCGATTATAAGCTTTTATATATATTGAAATCAATTTTTTTTATTTCTTTACATAGCTTTATCATTAAAGATCATTTATCACTACGGATAATGTATATTTTTTGAATGCATGAATCATGAGAGATAGAAAGAGAAAGAGAGAGCATATCAGTCACTTTGATAATACTTGCTTCTAATACTTAACCTCTATAATATATAATAACTGAAAAAGGTACATACTTAGCGTTAAAAAAATAAAAAAGAGAAAATTTAACATGTTAACACCCGCGAATTAAGGAGAAAGAGAGATGAGAAATAATCCTAAGAACGCATAGCGCGGCTGAGGTAGGTTTTAGCCATTTGGCATGGACGTGTGACTACAAAGTTTGAATGTATAATTCTTTAATTCTTTTCCAACAGAATTTATTTATTTTTTGATAAATTATAAATTGTTAAATTATATTAAGCAGCCCTGGAAATTAATTTTCTATTATTTATATAAGTATAAAATGCATTGATGGCATTATGAACATATTTTATGTAAATATTTTTTTCACCAAACTTTGATGTGGGTTGTCGCAGGATCCAGTAGCGTCATGTATAAAATGAATTTTTTAATTTTGTAATTTTTCTACTTTCTTCTTTTCAATTAAAAATTTTTAATACAAATTATTCACGAATAAAATTTAATGAAATAGTGTTTTGTAATATTATAAATTAAGATCAACTTTTATGTTTTTAAAAAATGATTTTTACGCATTCGTAATATGAGTTTTGGATTAAATTATTTTCAAGATTTATTAAATTCAAATAAATAAAAAAATAAACTTCACGTTTTAAAATTTACAAGATAATGTTTTTTATCGATTGCTGTATTGTGCCTGCAATGTTTATTTTTATCTGATTGAATATATGAAATAGATTGCTATTTGCTTTCTACAGTAAAACAAATTCCTGAGATAATTTGTGAAAAATCATTATTGTACAACTACAAATATAAGCGATTTCTTTATTTTTATCCTCATGTAATTTAAGTTTTTCATTTCTTCTAGAGTGTCTATATACATTTATTGATATATATCTATAGATATACATCAAGAGGTGGAGAAAATCGAGTCGACAGGAGATAGAAAAGGGGAGGAAACTCCCATAGGAAGACGAAAAGTAACTTACTTTCTCCACGCGTGTGCAACCTAGATTCTTTGTTGAGTAAGAATTTGATCATCTCGGTGGTGTGGCAGCATGGCATGCATTTCAAAATCAAGGAACCGATCAATTCTTTCGTTGGCAATTCCTCGTTGTAACTTTGTTTCCGTACTCTTACTTTTTGAAAATAGAACTTGAGGAGTTGCAAACGTCGCTTCAGTTTGACCACCTACAATTGCCAGTCTCTTAACTTACTTCCATTATACTTTTTCACGTTTAGCCCGCTTTCTTTTCGCGCAATGTATAAAACGTGCTTACTGTAAAAATCTATAGCGCGGGGGCATTCGCGAGGCTTTAAACGAGATAGTAGGATAGTAGGAACAAGACACGCTAGACTCTAAGTTATTTCCTCCAGACGCTTAAGTAACCGACACAACTTTAAATGGAACTTTTAGTTCGTGTCTTCGCGTATGTACACGTATTTCAACAGTTCACTCCGAGAAAAAGCCGAATCAGTCGAATTTTCCCTCAAACGAAATCAGTTAAACTTTTCCGATGGAAAGTTAAGCTAATTACCTTTTACCGCATTTATAACAAATATTTTTGTTTATTTTAATGGTGAATTTGGCCGATGATCCTTCGACATTGTATTCGAGCTAATTAATTCATTCATATCGAATGGAATATTTTATACTTAGCTAGTACGAGTCGAGGATATCCGGCACGAAAATTAATTGAATTTATTTCAATTTAGCACAAAATATATTTATTTCCTAATACAATACAATCAACAGATAATAATAAGATTATCAAAGCTGCTATCCATTCATGAATCTGAAATATTACAAACAGAACACGCATTAATAATTAAAAGTGAAAAATGAGAAGCTTAAGTTTTACATAAATAAATATTATTTTACAGATGTATACTGCAACTAACAATTATCTTTTGTTAGCTAAATGTAACATTAAAAGAAAAATTATTATGGAAGAAATGAATTGTTTTAGCATTCGTAATTTATTGACCATTAAAAAATCCATTTACATAAATTCCTAAAGCGTTATTATGTCAAATGAACAAAGTAACAAATTTTTTAATTTCAGGTAATAATATATTAAAATAAAAATATTAATTCATCAATAATTGTCTATATTTTTATTTATGACATATTTATTTACATTATTGTTTATTATACTATATTTCATAATATAATAAAATTAATAAAATACAATACAATAAAATACTATACAATGTAATGATTCAATAAATTTACTCTTTCAATGTCGTTGTTAATTATGAATTACGAATAAAACAAAAACTGTAGAGTCTAAATATTTACAAAATACAAAACATTTTTTCCTATCTACATATATTTATTACTGAAAACATAATTTATAATTAAATATCTTCCAATACGTATTTTTGGTGACATGGTCAGTATATCTTTAATTTTAATTTTCCTATTTTTAATATCATGAATGTCAGTATTGACTTTTATCAATTTAAACTACACGATCGCATTCGTATACGTGTAAGTAGATTTATAGACATTTTTTTTTTTATCTGCGCATTCAAATATTTTTATATTATTGAAAATTAGACAGCTGCACTTTGAATAATGCATAAATCAGGGCTCTCTAAAATTTTGTTCAAATCGTGAAAATAAACACGTTCGTGTTTGAGCGAGGCGAAGTAGAAAAGCAAAAGGTGGAGAAAGCCGAATAACGATCAAGTGACCAAATAACGACGACGTGGTAAATTTCTGGGATGTAAAGCTCCTCTTGGAGCTTGTGTGCAATGAAATCCTGCTGTCAGCACTGATACATGATTTAAAGCTTTTATGAGGATAATATGCTCGTCTTGGATAAACCGAGCGAGCTTGCTTGCTTAAGTTAAAATTGGCGATTTGGAGATCGGAAGCTTATTAGATTGAACATAACCACCCTCGGGAACAGGAAAGGGATGAAGGGAGGAAGGGGGAAGGGAGGAAGGAAAAATTATATGAGAAATGCACTATACATGCAAATCCAGGGAACTTTATTAGAGGAGAGTTGCGATGAACTATCCACGACACATTCATCTATTTGCGGCTCTCCCTTGTATACCGAAGCCTTGCCTTACCTCTGCTTTTTCTTTCAACGCTTTTCTCTACTATGCAGTTTTTCAAGTATTTTATCTTTGAATCGAAGTCATTTATATTTATTGGATCCATATTTCGTATCGGAGCGTGAAAGCGAGACTGGCAAAAAATGCGATTCTCACATGAGTAACACATTATTTAATAGATGATAGTGTCAACCTAGACTTTTTATTTTCTCGAATTTATTTTACGAAAAATCTTTTTGAATGTGTACATGATTTGTTTATCTAAGGATTGCATTCGCTTATACCTACGCTTTAAAAGCAATCGTAATTCACACGTTGATGCATGTAATATTTGTAATATAAACAGTTTTTTAATAAAGAAAATAATAATCAATATTTCGTACGAGTAATCTTCTATTTGTAATTATAAAATCTACAGAATCGAAACTAAATATATGAAGAGTAAACAATTTTTTACCGAAAGACTCATATTTGTAAAGTAAATTAAATATAAAAATAATACGAGAGTACAACAATTTTATAACCAGAATTTCAAGTTTTGTATGATATTATTGATGAAGTTATTTTTATAATTTATTTTGATAATTTAAAAAAATAAAAAAAAAAAATCATCAAAAGTTGACTGCATGAAAACAAATTTTCCAAAGTCAAATATTGCTTGCTATCATTTTATTCATTTGTAACGAGTGAAACGTAATTATTGAACAAATATATTAAAAAGATAATATTATATTAAATTTTCAATTTATTATTTCCAGTGTAAATATAAATTTATATGAAAATTATGATATAAACAAAATAATATTTCAAAAAATATAATTTTAAATTTGAGCAATGGCATGATTAATATCAGCGTTAATTGTAAAAGTTTGATAATACTTTTTAATTTGGAGGTGTTTTTTAATAAAAATGTATAATTGATTAATAGGAACAATATATGCAATATTTCATTTCTCGTACAGTTATTTACCTAAATCACTGAGTCAATATATAGGAAAAGCATTCATATACTACCAGGCTATAATTCTAAGACAGATAATTAATTAGTACAAGATCTTATGTGACTATTCGCCGAAAATACAGTTATTCAAGATACAAATATAAATCAGTTCTACAACAATGTTTTAAAACTAATTACCGCCGTACGATAATAAGCAATATACAACTTAATGATGTTATAAAATGCAAAAAAAAATAACTTAGAATATTTTTATTTTTTTAGTAAATAAACTTTAATGGTATTATCTTAAATCTTAATAATACCACATCATTGAATTCATCACCCTGCCAAAATTTAAACATTTTAAATGAACAGATTCTTCAAAGAGCGCCTTTTTTGCTTTACTGTAAAGGAAATTTGATTTTTTACTGAAAGCTCTGTCAATTCCATTTCGGGCTAGTTTAGCAATTGGATACATACCAGCATCTTGGAGGATAGCCAAAGATATATATATTTCCAAAGCTGGAAGATTATAACACAATTCACCCAAAGATTAAAGGACTATCTGTCTATCGCCTTTCATGCTAAAAAGATCGAGAAACTATTGGCTAGATATATCATGAATCAATTTCTTAAAAGTAGGTTCCTTTATAAAAGAAAACATGCAAACTATAGAACAAACACATCGATACTGTTGTGGCTCAAGTAGTTAGCTTCGCACATGCGGGATGAAGATTTAAGATTAGTGCTACCAGTGATATAAGACGTGGAAATAAAATTTGAGTTTTTTTTTACCTGAGATCTTACCCACAACTTTTACAATTGAATTTTGAATATAGAATCTTGTCAGCCTCAAATATACTATAACTAAATATAAAATTCATAGATTTTAAATAAATAAGTATATATGATTCATACTGTTTACGAGATCAATATTTAAGAATGATTTAAGATATAAAGTTGCCTAAAGTTGTGCAATACTAATTCTTGTTAAAGCAGATAAATACATTATAATTAATACGTTTGTGTAAGATTTACTGTAAATGGTTTTTATAGAATTTAAGATCAATTAGCTTGTTAGTTATTTCTAAAAAGGCTAGAGTTACTTTATTCATAATTAAATAAGTAGCAAAGATCATACAAATTCATCGACATTAAGTGAATAAGTCTGTTTCGTTCGTACGGAAGATGAAACTAAATATTTAAAAATAAAGAGGTGTTCTATTTCCCTATAACTTTCACGTAACAAAATACCTGAAATATTTCGATATAAAAAGCTTATTTTTCGATTCTATTGATGATGTTTCAAAGTGTTATTTTTTTCGTATTAAAGTCAGAAAATGATTCACCAAATGAAAATTTAAAATATTAAATTTTTTCTATACCCAAATTTATTTTTCAATCAATAATGTTTTGGTAAGTTCAATAGCAGGTACAGTGACAAACTCGAATAAGATATCTGACTAATTATCAAATGGAAAGGTGTGAATTTCTTTTTGTTTTTGTTAGGCTCTCAAGTAGGTTTTTCTGCTTTTCCTCTTTGTTGTATAACTTTTTCAGTAAGTTGTTATGTATAAAATTTGTTTTATATCACTGTATCGATCGGATTCGATGGACATATATGTTGGTTGTGAACCATCGACCCATGATGATCACTTAAGGTTCCCCTAAATTAAAGCGGACACCCTCCCCAAGTATGTTCATGTGTTTATTCATAGGACCACATCTACTCTATTCGATATCTAGATGTAACGGTTCTCTGGATCCCCGCAGGGTTGAGTTTTCGCATCTTACAGGTCCCAGAGATTTCCTCTCTCGATTTATGAAATTTCGCTTGGAAACGACATAATCTAGTGGATTACCTAGGTTTATACTCATGCCCCAATGTAACCGACCTCGCTTGCATTATATTTACAACATACACATTTTTTAAGAGCTTCAGCATTTATTATCTTTAATTGTTTAAAATGTTTTAACTAAAGAAATTGATTTTTTAATTAAAAATGTATAAATAATGTTAAATTTATTTTTTTAATATTATGAAATTTTATTCTGGACTATGTTTATCATAGATACATTACTTCATTTAGAAATAAAAAATAAATAAAGTTATAAACTTTGTTATTAATTAAAATATTATATGTGATATTAAAAATTTTTATATAGAAAATGATTTATCATCAATTTAATGAAAGTAATTTCTGAAGCTTGAGAATTACTATAAAATACATGTATAAAAAATTAATAAATTTGGGTTTCTAAACAACTCCAATATAAAATTAATAATATTATAAAATAGGTAATATAAACATTAGTAATATTTTTTATATCTGTGAAGCGATATATATTCATAATTTATTTAATATATGAAATAATTATAAAGTATAATTTAATCAAGAATAATATTATATTAATTATAGTTTTTTAGTAATTCATATTTACTAAACGCAATTAAAAAAAGGTTTAATTTTTGTTATTAATTATTAGGAACATATTTAAGATAATATATTTTCTTAAGAATTCTTTAGAATAATAATAGCATATGTTTACGTATGTCTTATAATGTGATGTGTTCGATCAACCTATGACAATGTATTTTCTTACTCATTTTGTGCTTTTTTTCGTTCTTACTTTTATATATGTGAATTAGATTTACTTATGTTTAGAGTCAAATTTTGAAGATATATTTTTTTTTAACTTTCATTTTTATAACAACTTAGCTTGTTAAATTACGATGCTCGGTGATAATGGAGATTCTAATTAGTCATTTGCACCACATTCGAATCATTAAGATATATGGAAGAGGTGCTGGCAAAGGCACACGTAGATCACAAAAAAATTATGATGAATGTAATAATAAAATGAATAATATAGATCAAAAAATAAATATAAATTGGTAAAAAAATATCATAAATCTTTACATAACTTAATAAAGTTATACTATTATACATGCATTGGGATAATTTTTACGAAAACAAATAAAAGTATATGCGAATATAAATAATTGTAAAATAACATTTAGAATGTAAAACCGTTTCCTTTCGATCCGACGAGAGGTTTTTTATGCCAGGTAATGCTTTATAAAATGCGAGCGCATATAATTATAATAAAGGTTTAGCATAGTAACACGAGGGAGATCGCAAAATATTCAAATTTCTCGAGCGATTTCAACAGACATCGCACAAGAGTACTAAGGGGGAAAATTCTAAGAAAAACCATAGAGAAACGAAATTTTGAATTTTGCATTTCTTACTCGTATTTTGTTGGTTTCGGTTTGATTAAAACGTACCTTCTTGAATTCTCACTTTATATGTAATTAGTGTTTAAATCTTATTTTGTAAATAATAAGTATAATAATCAAAATAATTAATCATTACATAAATTATATAAATTGTTGTAATTAATACTATAGTTTGTATTACTTCTATTTATAAAATTATTTCTATTTATAAAATTTGACTTTAACTTTAAAAAGATTCTTCATTTCATCGAGAAAGTTAAAATTATGGAAAGGAAAGTAAATTCGTTCTTTAATTTCAATGTAAGTAGTTAAATTTTTTTACATAATGTATAAATATATAATAAGTTTAAAATAAATACAGATCTTTTCTATATTTCTATAAATTTAATGTACGATATCCATTTAAAATATTTATTTAAAATGATAAATAAATTTGGAAATATTGCATCTTTTGGTAAAATTTTTATTTTACACATGCGTACTCATATTCTGTATTTTTATTTAACGAGATTTTTGTCTCTATCTATTTCTTTATTCTCTTACAATTTTTTTGGGGAAAAAGAATAATGTACTTATAAACGAGACAATATTACTAGATCAACTCTGAATTTTCTTTAATTTTGTTTCTGTTTGTATGTTTATTTTCAACATATAAATAGAGCAACGAAAAACTTCAGTCCACAATTTCCTTTTTCGTATTTTATTATAACTGACGAATTTTAAACATTAACTGAAATTATGTCATTTTCTGAGTTTCTACAAATACTAATGATCCCGTCACTAATATACATTTGATTCTATACTACGATTTTTTTTGCTAAAACCTATCAAATACAATAAGATTCAAGTATATATATACAATAAAAGAAGATTCTAAACATTACTTGTACATACATATCTTATTTATGAATTTTTTAATATGTCCTATTTATATTTATGTATCAGATAAAATATAGAAGAATAATACAATTAATTATTCATTTTTTTTCTTTTTAAGAACGTTTATATGGACAAGACAAAAGAAAAGATGAAGAGTCAAATAGAGATGGGACCTTTCTTATTTTTATATTTTATTTGGTTTACATTATTGGTTTTAATACACACTTTAAATTTTTAAATACTTGTACAATGCTGCTGCAATAATTTTATGAACATGTTTTTTATTTTTTTTTCATCGTATTTCATACGAATATTATAGAAAATGTTGTATTAAAATATAAATTAAAATCTAAAATACATCTATCAGAAAATTATGTTGTTTAAACATTAAGAATTTCTGCAATTTATTTACTCTTAAAAAGTCATTGCATTTGTATTCAAAAGAAATTTTTTTTTATAGTTTATTTGATATAAATAATAATATTATCAAACTTTTTTATTACTATGATTATATACACGGTGCATTCACGAAGTATCGAGTTTTTTTTTCATTTTGTGCCTATTCATCGTAGAAATTCGGGAGAGGTCTTAAAATGTCGATAAACTCTTTCCGCATTTATCCTTTTTTTTGGTTTTGTTTTCTATAATTAGGCGCGGCAAGATTTAACTTCGCGCGAAGGGTGTTTTTCAAATTTTTGACACGGCACGCTGAAGCGATTAGCGGAAAACCACTAAACGAGAATGTTTTGTTCAAAGATTATAAAAAAAAAATTCTTACCTTTTATTTTTGAAAAATGATTTATTGGTGGACTTATAAACAGGATAAAATAAAAATTTTAAATTCTTCAAAATAATTTCCTCCTGTATCAACACATTTTTGAAGGTGTGTTTTTCAAATTTCAAATACATCTTCAAACTCTTCAGCTTTGATGTTTTTCAAAAAACTTTTCGCATTTCTAAATGTTTTTGCACTATATTGTACACTGTAGATCGCGTTAAATTCAGTTTCTCCTGAATTGCTTAATCTGTTAATCTACAGTCGAAATTTTAAATTTCTAACATGGGCCGGGTGTTCCTAGTCATTCGAAAGCTTTTTGGTCGTTCAGATCGAGACTCCTCGATGATTCTTTCTTGATCTTTAAAAACTCTGTGCCATTTTCCACATTGCGATTTTGACATACAATTATGTCCATATGCTTCCTGCAACATTTTATACGTTTTTACACTGTTTTTTTTAATTGCAAACAAATTTTATCGCTTACGCTATTAGAGTAGTCACTCCATCCATCGCCGTGTCAAAAAACTGAAAAACACCCTTCGCGCGAAGTTAAATCCTGCCACGCCTAATTATCGAAAAACAAAACCAAAAAAGGACAAATGCAGAAAGAGTTTATCGACATTTTAAGACCTCTCCCGAATTTCTACGACGAATAGGCGAAAAATGAAAAAAAAACTCGATACTTTGTGGATGCACCATGTATGAAATAGTATTTCAATATATTTAAATTCATAAATTTTTTTTTCTTTAGTAACAGTTCTATGGATTTAAAAATGAAATAAAATAAAGAACTTTCTAGTTTTATTTATAAATATTACTTGTATAAATTTTTTTTATTGTATTCAAATATTTTATTTGAAACAATTAATTTCAATTAGCAAGAATATAAATTTACATAATTATTAGATTAATATGGTATTTAATCATTTAGAATTTAATCATAACTGCGCAAAAAGTTATAATTATAATAATATTCAAATTATAAACTATGTTAATAAATATTTTTATAATAGTCAGTTATTATTTTTAATTCATAAAAATAAAATAGAATTATAATTTTAAAAACGAAAAAGATGAGATTTTTTAGATTATTAAATGTGTATAAAATGACAACGAGAATAGTTTTTTGTTAATCGTATTTTTCTCTACATATTTTATTGTCTAGTGTCTTTTTATGAATGCTTGAGAACTTTCCAATTTCTAAAGTATGAGAAATTTGTTTTTGATTTAAAAAGAATTTTTATTTGTACTGAGTACTTTAAACTAAATTTTTTTTTTGTATACATTTTGTGACGAATAAAATTTTTTACAATCGATATCTCCATTATGCTGTAACATCAGATTCAGTTCTAGTTGTTGTAGCGAGGTGTTCAATTATTTAATATTACGATGTATGTATTATTGACACAAGGTTTATCAAAACTCTTGAATTATTTTTTATACATTAGTATAAAAATATATTTTACAAACAGATAAAAGGGCTAATAAAGATAAATTAAATTATTTATTAAATAAATAAAATTTAATTTACCTTTGACTATAAAATTAATTTTTAAATGAAAATAAAAAAAAAATATTACATTAAGTCTCTTTTTGTCAATTTAAAACATATTCAGTGTCAATTTATAAAAAAAATTGTAGTATTGCACATATTTCAAATAAACAACTAATACTATGAAAACAGTTTACGTTAAGTTAATAATGATAATTATTTTCCCTATATTGAGTTGAAGAAGGTTTTTTAAAGGAGAAATGCTTCGTATTTTTGAAAAGTGTGTAGAAAAAGCAAAAAGACAAGTGTTTGTTTGTTCCAACCTTTTAGTATTTATGTCTATACCGTCATTAGACCTGTTGCTTCAAAATTTTCAAATTCGATCGACATCTTATCAGTAGTTTCAATTCAATATCCTTAAAAATGTATGGAGTCAATTACAATTTAGATAATTATTTTAGATCAACTTCGTTTGTATTAAAGCTAGTACAATACAACTGTTTAGAGGATAGCAGAAAAAATAAAAAGGAAATCGAAAATTACACTTATTATATGTAATACTGTATATTGAATTTTTACGATACAAAAATAAATTAAATTTTATAATACAAAATAGATTAAATAAATATTTATTAAGTAAATATGCTTTTCATTAAAAGTTATTTGAATTTTATAAGAATTAAAAATATATAAGTTATGCTATTAAAATACTTAAATATTTTAATGAAACATATCATATTAAAAAGAAATTAAAAACCTGATGGATAAGCTTTTACGGCTTAATTTGCGTTAGATTGAACTTTAAAATAGCTCGACTCTGGGTGTAGATACTTCTATAGGAAAAAAATTTTTTCTGAAATAAATTACTCTTGAGTGAATTCCATGGTTTGAGTAATTTAAAATTTTGAAACTCTGAAATATACTCAAAGCAATGCATAAATACTTGGATGGCAAAGATACTTTTTTGCTTAACATTTTAAAAAATTAATCTTAATTTCAACAGTTATATAAACTGAGTTAACATTATTTTAAAAAAAGGAATTAAAATCTTTTAATATTACATTTTTCATTACAAAAAAATGGAATAATTAAATTGTTTTTAAACTTCTAATATTAAAAAAAAATATTTTGACAATGACTAATGTAAAATCAGTGTAATCCTGCCATAGAGAATTGATTATTAAGAAAACACAAAGTTGTTATTATTAACGAATAAGTGATCTTAATTATTTAAAATGATAGAAATGATTTTTAAAGGAAAAAACAAAATTTACAAAAATAACAAATAATAAAATAATTGGGTTATTGTCTACAATTTTACATTCAGTAGTATCACGTAAATCTACATCTGTCTAAGCATTTATTAAAACTAGTTAATAAAATAAATTATATCAAATATTGACTTGTGCTACTTCAGACATGAATGGTCATTTTACTTTTATTTATTTATTTGTTTACTTGTATCAATAAAATTATCTGACCACATACTGACTTGTTCTACTTATTACATTCATTGTCTTATAGTTTTTAAAATTATAACTTACTGTATGTCGAGTTGCATTACATCAAATTACTGAAACACGTTAATTTGTGCCAGTTATCGTTATTTATGAACAAGTATAAAATTTTATTTCATAAATTTCTTTCTTTCTATACAGTTTTCATGGACACCAAATACTTATACTCATTTTTGCTGATAAACAAAGGATACAAGATAAAAATTACTTTCATACATATAATCAAATGTTGTTTGCATAATCGTTAAGATACAATAATAAAAAAAAAAATTGATCAGAAAAAAAAGGTTCTAAGGTTATTTATAATTAATTAAATCATCATAAATATAACAAAATTAAAATAACTCCTCGGAACTATATTGATGTTTATGTTTTTTCTTTTAAATTAGTAAGTCTGGCAATATTGTTATCATAAACCTTATTTTGTAACTAAATTTGCAGAACCTTTTCTTTAAGCGAATTATTTCGAACATAATAAGCATTGAAATAACAATATATTATTTATTTTATTTTTGTTTTTAATGGCACATCTCAGTTCATCTAATTAATTACAAAAACGGGAACTTACAACAAAGCATTATACTTATAATTTATACTGATTACACAAAAAGTTTCTATTAGATGTTTAAAATTAAAGAATAAGAAATTAATAAAAAAAATTTAATAAAAATAATGCAGACGGCTTTGACAATCTTGACAATTGTAATTCATTAACAGGTTATTATGCATTGAAGAATGAATTTCTTTATTGGTTATCGCTTATGGTTTTGGTCGTTTTTTGGGTTTAGCAAGGATTTTTAATCTTGGGCTGCATCTTGCTTTCAAAGCAAATGGCGAAACACTGAAAGCTTCCATATTATGATGTGTTTCTAAACCAAGTGGTCGTACAATAGCTTTAGCTAACTCCACAATTCTGGGACTGGCTGTTAATGAATAATTAATTAGATTTATATAGTAATACAATGCTACATCTAGGTAAACTTGATATTGATTTCTAAATAAATAAGTATTGAACTTAAAATAACAAAAAAAATTAAAGAAAATTTATTAACTATTAAATATGAAATATATTATTTTTAAATACAAATGTTTATATTATTATTAAATAAATAAAATTTAGAGAAATATGTGGAAAATATTTTATTACAGAGTGTTAAAATTTAAAATATAAAATTACCTCTATAAACAATTTATTTTATATAATTATTTCTGTTTCACTAATATCTATATATATACATACATATATATTAATACATTATACAAATTGTCAACAAAAAAAATAATAAATATTTTTTGTTATTGTAACATGATGATAATATATATAGTTAATAATTAATCAAAATATTAATTTTCAAGCAGCATTTAAGTTGTGATGCACTGATGAAAATATCTATTTAAAATATAAAATACTACAAATATTGATACATTATTATATTACAGATGCAATTATCATTATATTATTTATATTATGTTTATTTAATATAGAATAATAAATTATTACTTGTTGAGCAAGTAATATTATTATATAAAATTCCTCATATTAATAAATTTATTAAAATAGAATTTTATTTAGTATATGGATAATTAAGTAATGAATTAATTAATTTACAATTTTTTGTAATTTTAATTCAATATTATAATAAGCTGCCTCCGTCTAAAAAATTTTTGATTTAAAGAAAAAGAATATTATTTTTAAAAGAATTAATATTATTTATTTCAATGTTATTATAGAAAGTTTGATGAAACATAAATACTTGGTAATTTATATTTTTATATTGCATACTAGTTTTCATAGAACAATTAACTGTTTGTACATGTAGATATAAATAATTATACTGCAATATTTCATAGTATAATATATGGCATAAATGAAGATAATCCTATACGAATGAGGTAACTCAATAAAATGTTAATACTCCAGAAACCAGTCCTAATTTCATTTTAGTAACAATAAATATTTATTGTATAAATATTTGTCTGTTTGTAAACTAAATTACTCTTCTGTATCTCATTTGTATCTCGGAAGACTAGTCATGAAATAAAAAAGAAAATTTACAATCGCTTGAATGGTAGCACAAAAAGGGTTTATTTTTCTTTTATGTAGGTCGTACTTATGAGCAAATACATTTGTATTTGTACAATTTAAGTACTATAAATTATCACTTGAAATAGTATTAATAAAAAACCATACACTTTTTAAAATATTTATATTATTAAATTTTTATATCTAGAATGTATTTCGTACATGGTTTAAAAAAAAATCATAAATAATTTAAGGGTAGTTTATAAATTTTTTTTAAGAATAAATAAATAAAAACTACTTTCTTTTCGTAGGACATTATTTGTTCAACTTATTATTATTATTATTTAAGGAAAATTGAGAATGGAGAATTTTTGTTTGTATATATTTATACATTTAGATATAAATAGCGATGTAAAACTGCTAGTAAATTTGAAAGTATACCTCATGAAAAAAAAAGATTGATGTCATTAAAATCTTTAATCTCCTTTAAAATTTTATCAATACTTTCTACAGGTTAGTTTATATTGCACACATCTTTAGACATTTTTCTATTCTTTTCTCATATATTAAAATATGAACTATTGTGTAATGGAACAAATTTTTTTATTTTGTCATATTTATCAATCATTCGTATAATCATATATATTAAAAGTAGATTCCCATTGTCTTCTTTTGTTTGATTTTAAGCTGCTTTTAAATAAGTCTTAATATTGTCGAATATATTTGTTAGCTGAATTACGGAATATTTATTTATAAATGATAATTTTATTAATAGTATGTATATTTTTATAATATAACTCGGCAATTATCAAAATATGCTTTTGTTATTTGTCTATAGTTTTTGCATAATTTAAAATAATTATCCACAACGTTCATAAAGAATTTTCACAAACGTATGCTAATTTTAAAACACGAATACAATTACATAATTTTTATATAATTTATATTTGTACTTTCATATATCTGGTAGAAAATGGTTGTTAAACTATAACCAGGTATCGAAAAATCTGTTAAATATTTTGAACTCGGTAACAAAATAAACATTTTTTTATATATACGTTAAATTTACATATGGTAACAAAACTTTTCCTGATTACAATAATATAATTTTAATCGAAAACTCTGTATTATTATAGTTTAAATTAAAGTACTTACTTCCTTATAGTATTTTCGCGCGAAGGTGGTAGAGTAAGGAGAAATCACTACAAAACTTTAACAAGGATATAAAATGGAAAGTCTGTTGTCCACGTGACAAGCAAAATAATGAACACGAAACAGTTGAATAAACTTAGTATAATTTATTATAAAACACTTGTTAATTACGAAAAAGCACGTACATACGACAAACCCGTTCAACTCACAACAGATTGAGTACACTTACTGACATAGTTTTCGTTTATTTTCGCACTTACACAAACCTATGGTATGGTTCTAACACATTAGTCTTCAATTTGAAATTCACTTTAATCAAACTTGATGTCTAATTTCTTTATGTATGTTCAATTTCTTTTTGGTGAGCATCCCCGCCTACTTTTTTTGTTGCGCTACTTTTTGTCAGATATGGGTGTAAAAAAAAAATTGACTAAATTTTAGGATGTGTATTCGTATGTAGGCGTGTCGACGAGGGAAAATATAAAAGAAATTAGGATAACTGTTAAAGTTTTCATAAAAACAAAAATAAGAAGTCTTTCAATTATTATTGGCACACGACTTCTCATTCGCACGAAGTAGTACTGTGTCAAATTCTTGCCTTATCTCCTAGAATTTCCGAAAATCTCAGATGAAGAAGATACCAACTATATTAGTCTCAGTTATATAAGCAGACCAAACTTTATAACAATTTCATTTTCAATGAAAAACAGTAAAATATATTTCTTCATTTTTTTAAAAAAGCATAAAATAAATAAATGCATTTTCGAAAAGCTTAAAAAAACAGTTATGCATGTGTAATATTTTTAGCAATATCATCTTAAAAATACCAAAGTTATTTAAATTATTATCATAAAATTCAAATCGAAAAAAAATATTAATTTTAAATTAATATATATAAATGTATAATTATATTACTAGAATAATAATGAACTTGAATTTTGTTATTTTAGATGGTTACAAATGGATTATTCAACGCGGTAACTATTATTAACCACTGCTTTTTCTCATATTCTGGAATTATACGGCTTTCGCTTTGAAAAAATGAATCATCTTTAGAGAAAATTTAAGAATCGACCAATTTTTTACAGTATAAATGAGAAGTGAAGCGTTACCGACGAGTCATGGGTCGACAATCGAAATTGGTGGCAATAACTTAGCTAAATCTTAAAAATTTTGACAAGGGGTATTCATCGAGCAATGATTCCAATTCTTCACTATCGACATTTGTTTGGTTCGTCGGAATCTTTCTGGCCTATATAAATATAAAATATCTACTTCTAAATCAACTAAACTAGTTGAACAATATTTGTTCGACTAGAATATGCTTTCTATAAACTTTTACTAAAATTCTACGCTTTTTGGCAGTGTTTTTATTCTATTTAAGTAGCATAGTAAATCTTTCATACAAATAATATACCTGATGGCGCAGGATTAAATATATTTGATAAAGAAATAAGATCTATTATTTGCGCTTCAATGATAGGTACTAAAAATGAGAAAAAAATTGCAATAAATTTATGAGAAATGCATTTTAAAAAGTGGATTATCGGGAAATACTGTGAATTAATTAAATACTCAATATGTTACAATCTTATTCCTATAGATTTTTAAAATTAAATTTTTATTAAAAATTTTTATCTGTAAATTTATTTAAAATTTAAAATAATTGAAGTAATAACCTCAATGTTAAATGTAAATTATTCATATATTTTAGTAACAACTAAAATTATCTAAATAAGGGTAAAATGAGTATCAAATATGTGTTAATATATTTTAATAAACTTTGTACGAATGTTAATATCATTAATATTTGTTAGGTTTTAATATTAGTGGAAACTCAGATTTTTTATATAAATAATCATAATTGATACTGCTATAATTGGATAAAAAAAATACTTACGTAGCATCAGCAAGGCTCCAGGTTTCACTTCACCAGGTATGTTAAACGGAGGGTCTGGTATATTTTTTTCGCGAGCAAGTTTTCTCATACGTTGGCTTATTATATATGTCAAAGCAGATTGTTTAACAGCAAATGGATCCGTTAAATCTACTTTCATCCGATGCATTGGTTTAGCCAAAAAATTCATGTGTTCTTTACTGTAAAATTGTTTCTTATCTGTCTGCTTTGCCTTCAATTATGTATAAAAAAATAAAAATTTGTTATACAAATTTTTTAAAAAACTAATATTCTTGTAATAATTTTAGAAAGATAAATTGTTATAAAATATATGAATAAAAAATGTACAAAAAATAGTTTTTAAATTGAAATATTTTTTAAATAATACTGTGTATGATACTTCGTAATTATTATAATACACCAATTGAGTTGCTTCATATTAAAATACTTATATATATTTGAATACCTTTTGTTGTCATTTTTTATTTTTAATTAGATTTTTTAAAAAAATAAAATTTATATATAATCACAAGGTGCCCCAATGCGTTTTCATATTTCCGATAAGAATAGTGTAAAAAATCTTAATTAAAATATTCATATCATATATAATATTGATTTTATTTTATCAGATATTTCCAAAATCATTCGAATATTTATATTTAAGTTTGAAAAATTTGATCTCCAATACATTTGCAATATCCCAATAATTGGATACATAAAACTAATAAAGATGTAACGAATATCTGTTTCTCGATGAAAACTCCATTGTTAATAATACGGAACATACCCGTAAATTCGGTACTTCGTTCTAATATAATTCAAATTAAAAATTGAAATTGTAAAAAGTAATTAATTTTCATTCATTCAAATAATTTTTTTTAATATATACATAAAATAAAATAACTTATTTAACAGATTATATTTAATTCGTTTATTTCAAAACTTTTGTTTTACAACGCAATATTAATTATATTATTTATTAATATGAATATTATGAAGAGTATAATATACAAAATATATAACAAGATCTTTTATTTCATTTTGAATTTCAAAAAATGTTTTTAATGCATTAAAATTTAATAATTTGATTATATTAATTTATATTATCTGATTGGATAATATAATGTAATAATATAATATCCGGTTATCGTAATTATTCAATATACTGTAAACGAAGAAAGTAACGTATTCTTAGTAGGCATAAATAAATAATAACTATAAAATAGAATAAATGAAAATTAGAAAAATGTACTCTTAGTTGTTAAACTATAAGAAATGTAAGTCTTCTATACTACATCGTAATAAAAGAGAGATTACGGAAGAAAGAGAAAAATTAGTGGCACTGAGTCAAAGGCACAAATGTTTCAACCGCATAAATAGAATTAAATTTGAATAAAAGCTGAGAGTGAATGATAATATATTAATAGGGGTATATGTACCGTCGGTTCTGGTGGTTCCTTAACACGTTTAGGTGCTGCAAGCTTCTTCAGAGCTTTCTTGTGTCTTTCCCAATCCTTGTCATTTTTGAGAGCTTTGAACAATTTTTTTCTAATCTTCTTCCTGCGCCAGTAAAATTAAATATTTAGTGCACAATAAATTATACTTATCATGTTTTCACAGCATTATAAAATCTCTGTCAATAAATCGATAAGTTTGCTCATTTCTCTATTTATCTTTTTCCCTATTCTCTAAATATTGAAGTTGCCATTTGCACTTCTTCATTTTATATTTTATATTTTACGCGTCATGCAACGTATACATTAATTAGAATTAGTTATTATTTGTTTATATTATTGTTTTGTAGTTTTTATTACATATAACAATTATCATAGTTAATAATCTTAATATATAATTTTTATATAAAGTTTTGATTTTTTATATTGAAATTTTTTATCATCTAATTTAAAGTATTTAAAAATAGTATTTTTACTTACTTTAGTAAACAAGTGCAATAAAACATTGCAAATAATTGTGAACATGGAAACATAAAGAATTATTATTCAATTTACAAAATATAACATTTTTTAGTAATTAATAATCATTATTAGGAATGTCGAAAATCAATTATCTATAATGTGTCAAATAAATAATTTTTGTAATATTTGAATATGTGGATATAAAATATATTAAATAAGATATATTAAATTCATTATCTCAAAATATCCAGATTAACAGCTTATTACATTATTATTTATTAATAAACATGCCAAAATTTTATTAAGAATTACAAAAAAAATTTTGTATTAGAGAAAACTTCATTTATAAAAATATATTTGAAATTATTAACTAAATATAGATACTCTAAAGATGTTTTAGCTAAATACTTTTCTCAATAATAATTAAAATATATATTTTAAATAATATAAAATATATATTATATAGTATAATTTTTAAGAAAATGAAAACATGGTATAAATATAAAAATATAAATTTAATTTATGATAAAGTTATCTAAGGAGTTATTTAGGAAAATGCAGTGATTATATGATTTATTAAATTGTGATCCTTTTAAATTAATTTAATGGACTCAAAAATCACAGAGAGAATTATTGAATTTACAGACATCCTTTCGACTATATATCTAATCAAAGATAAATAGTAGGTGAACGTGGAATAGATAGGCTATGCAGTTAAATAGATAGAATAAAAGATAAAGAGACTCTGAGTAAAACAATGAAAAACAAATTTAGAATCAAATCAAAACTTACCGTCTGGCAATCGCTCGTTGATGCAACGTATTGCAGATAATCCGATAATTTTGATATTTTGATTTTTTAATCCCTTTTAGCAAATTGTTTATATTTTCTGTCATGTGACGATTTCCCAAGGATAGTGTGTACATTCGAGCTCGAAGTAGCTGACTGTCCACATATGTTTTAAAAAGATCCATCCATTTGATTGACAATGCATGGTGGTCACAAAATAGATAGAATAACAAATACAAAAGCAAAATTAATACATAGGAAATGTCACATAAAATGTTATGAATAGATTTTCTTGGGTATTTCTGTTAAAATATTTTTGTACTCAACTCATAATTTATCTCTTAGCTTAGGTTTATTCAATTGAGTTCTTAAATCAATTTAATTGCGGAGAGTAGATTAAAGCTCTCATTAATATTATGAATTGAAAGTTGTTAAACGAGTCTTTAATTTTTATTTTTATGTAATTTATAAGAATGAAGGAATAAAACAAAAACTCATTTTAAGTAATTGCCTATAAAAAATTCAGATGGTCGGGTCGTAATTCTTTATATATTAATACCTATATGATCTTATATTTTTTATATTCAAAAAGAAGAATAAGATTTTTATAAAATTTTAAAAATATTTGCTATTTATAAATACATTATACGAATAAATTAAATTTAATAATCACACAAATATTAGTCACCCAACAGCACAATTTATTAAAATCAACAACAATTACAATGAAGAGCTCTCCAAAAACAATCAATCAAAAGTTAAAGAGGGTTACAAACAATAGAAGAGTCATCATCCTTATATCATGGTTGGACAATGAAATTAATCAAATTATTTTTAAAATATTATAAAACAATAAATTGTGAGAAAATCTGCAGATGATTTCACGTATAAAATGTTTCACTAGGTATTTAAGTGCATAGAATACATTAACTAATTGTCTAACATCTATGCAACACGAGTTTCTCTATCTCTTGTTTTTATGCTAGTATACATAAGTATACTCTTTCCGCAAGAAATACCTCCAACTTGCATGTAACTTGTTATTTAATTTGAATGGGAAGCATCTATAAGTAATCCACACTAGTTTGTGGTAGCAAACGAGATTAGTCAAGTAAGTCCGACCGACAGTAGAGCGTTGGGAGCTCAATTTGTATAAAGATGAAGTGACCGATATACGTGTATAGGCAGACTTGCATACAACAGAGTTGATCAAGAGAAGAGAAAGTACATATATTTAATGTTTCCGTATATAAATTCGAAATTATTAAAAATTGGTTTAATTATTAAATTAAGTAAACTCATGCACGATACTTAGTTTATTATAATCAAATTTACACGATATGCATGTTGGTAGTTTTAGGTAGCAGTAGGCTTTCTACAAAAGACAAATCTTCTTTTTATAAGCAGTATTTAAAATCAAAATTTGATAAATAAATGCATTGATTCTTTTTATGTCATATGAAAAGATGCAGATGAAATGGATAAAAGTGTCTGTATATTATTATTCTTTGGTACACTTTTTATAATATTCATATTGTGTGATAAGTTCGATCCCATTTTTCTTTCTTATATACGCCTCTTTACACCGCATAGCGTAAAAAAATTTTCTTATTCCAAACAGAAATAAAACTTTGTAGTAATTCAAGGAGCACCGCGAATTTGTTATGTATGCTCTAATGTATAATTCTATATCCTGAAATACGAAGTATTTCATCTTGAGACTAACTGATAAGCTTTATTTTTTTAACAGAAATGGATTTTAATAAATCCTTTCTTATTTTAATAAATCAATGCTACTTCACGATTTGACACATCAATGAAATGAATTAAATTTATTATATAAATATATACTTATGCAAAACAAATATAATAAACATAATGGACTGTTCACCCCTGATTTTAACTCCATCATCGCCACATGTAAGTCCTAGATTCACTGTATAATATTTTAACTTATGCAGTTTTTCAAATGTTTGAAATCTTGAAATTCTCCAATTAAGCCTTAAAAAGTAACTTATTTTTATATAATCTTCAATATGAATTTCTCATCATTTTCTCGCCAAATATAATTACAAATCTAAATACATTTCTTTGTAATACATTGATTCTCAATACTCTTTATAAAAAGTAGCACTACTTAGCTGCTTTATCTTATCGAGTAAATGGATATTTTTACTACAGTTCTTAATGGATTCTTTGGGGGTATGAATAGTGGGAATTTGTGTGGACAACCACGTTCGCTATTTCCACGTGGAATATAGAAATGTACACAATTTTTATATGAGTTCACTAACCTCGAAAGATACATGGTTCGCGTATCATTGTTCTACGTGATTTTAAGATGAAAGATCGATAGTAATAAAATGCTATAATGTAGAGCTAATAAATAGCTTCTAAATCCAGATGAAAGTACAAGGAGTAATTACGTAATTACTAAAATAGTATTTATTTCTTTTCAAAGTTACGAGGAATTTTTACTCCACAGAATAAATTTTTCGTTCGCTCCCTAAGAAGCGATGGAAACCGTCAGTCATTCTTGGTATTATAGAGAGTTCCTTGTCCCAACAGGTAATAAAATACGAGCATTTTTCTTCCTTTCCTCAGCTTCTTATGTGGAGAGAAAGTTTGCTTGATTTATGCTGACCCTTATTTCTTTAAAAAATTTTCCATGCGTTGAGCGCAATGCCAAAGCATGGAAAGACTCGAACAGCAGGTTTATCGATAAATAAAGAGCTCGTTATTCTTGATTTATAATATGGTATTATTGTTGTTTTATTTAAGTAACCTTAAGCATCATAGGCTCTCTCTCTCTCTCTCTCTCTCTCACACTCGACTGCTCCATTTTTTTCTACAATATTAATGACACACGAAAAGATATTTTTATCATAGTATATAAAATTACATAATTATGTAGTCCTTACAATATTGTTCCTTTTAGGTATTTCATCATACAACATTAATAAAGATTAATAGATTTAATAATAATAATAGTAACAACAGCAACAATAATAACAAATGTAACATATATGGAATATATAAAAGTGAGTAAAACATTTTACTTTAATTTAATTAGGTAATAATTAAATTTTTAAATATTTCATTGTTGAAATAATAAGAAATTCATTCAACAGCAATAAAATAATAATTCTGATGAAAATTTTGATAGTAAACATTAAAGGCAAAATCATAATTTTTAATTATAAATCGTGCAGTAAAAATCTACTTTACTTTTTAATGATAAATAATCTTACTACATTTTCTAAAGATAAAAATATCGCTATTATAAGTTATATACTTTTAATTCATATATATTGAATTGATAATTCTCTCACATTTTTTTTTAAATAGCATTTATTGTTAAAGTTAACAAACTTCAAGAATTTTTAACGATAGTCTCTATACGATTATCACTCGTTAACTTTCAATTTTAATAAAAGACTACAGAATTTTTTAAGAGTACAATATTTTGTTCAATAAATATGAGTTGCTACTTACCTATTTAGCATGTTATTTCTTTAATTCATGAATGTATATAAATATATTTGTTTTTGAAATATACAATTCTTCTTAGCAATTTAATTTTGTAAATTGTACTAAATAAATATTTCTGTGAAACTAAGTTTTTATATATTTTTTAAAATAAACTTATAGAATTTTTACTTGATTTGCGATTTCTAAGATTATGAGAATTTTAATTTAAATGCTAATTACTGGTGCAATTTTTAATATACTTAAATAATTTAAATTAAAGTTCATTTTGTTGAAAGCCTTTTAAAAGTTAAAACATAAAATGAATTTACTTTTTGTAAAATTTAATTATTATTAGATTATTTGAATTTGTAAATGTATATAGAAAAATTAAAGTACTATATACATACAAATACAATTTCATTTAAAATTTTAATCATTCTCAAATTTTAAGCCACATTATAAGAGGTTATTAATTTTCGTTATATAAAAAGGTTATTAATTCTAAATATTAAATATATGTATGAAATTCTTTATTATTTAACTATTCAAATTTTATAACCGAATAATTCTCAAGTTTATTATATTGGAGTTAAAAGCCATCCTAGTAGGGGGAAAGACGAAGTTAAAAGCACTTCTGACTTCGTAGAAAAAGTTTTTGAAGCCACAAACATATTTTTTAATTAATTAGCAACTTTAGGCTTTGCAAGAATAGCTGTAACTATGAAATGATAACAATTTTAATTTGTTTTAAAAAATTTCTTTAAAACAACCTTTTTCTCAAATAAAGATCTTTTAACTCTAATTTATATTACAATTGTTCGGATCGTCTGGAAAACTTCAGAACAATTAAAATGTAAAACATTGCCATTTTAGATTCATCTTTATATTTCTTTTAACTTTTATTTCTTATTAATGAAAACAAATTGCAGATCAAATAAATTAGTGACTTTTTATTCATTAGCAGAAGGACAAAAAACGGATGTGTATTTCGAGGATTTTTCTAGATCGACATAATTTCAGCATACAAATTATAAAGTGATGTTTTATTAGAAAGGACATTGCATCAATAATTTTTAATACATTAAAATACTATTTTATCTTAAAAAATTATATAATTATTATAATTTACATACATATGTATATTTATTTAAAATAGGTACAGAAAAAATAGTATCTTCAATTAATTCAATAAATTAATAAGATAAAATATTATAATAGAACTATATATTTATTGCAAAAATTAAATTTTAATAGTAATAATTTATTTAACATAAATATAAAAATATTCAGTAGTTGATTAATTTTAAAATATTAAATCCAGCACTAAGATTTATTTTAAAACGTGAACAATATGAATAATTAAGATTCAGGATTATTTTAAAAATAAAATATGTTTACTTTAATAAAATCTAATATAATATAATTTCATGTATATTTAGTGTCATTAATTTTTCACTGAACATATTTTTTTTAAACCAAAATACTAAAATTCTTCAATAATATATGATACTTGTATATTGGTATTACAGTAATACTATATTCATATTTGCTAAAAGATTAATATTGTTCTTTTGAGAATTTTATTCTAAATTTAATTAAAAAATAAAGAAAATAATAAAAGTATCTATAATTTATTCAATTTGATATTCGATTTTCATATAAAACAAATATAATCAATTTTATATTACTTTATCATACATTATAGAAGAAAAAATATATATTTTCATAGTATGTTACATAATATTATATATAATATACAAAAGTACAAAAAAATACAAACTTAGTTAATAATAAATCTATTATTTTCAAATATAAAGAAAATAAATTTGAACGAAATTTAACTTAAAATTTTTAATACAAAAACTCCAAAATTTCAAGTAAGTTTTCAGATTAAAAATTGAAATTATGAGTAAAACTTAAGGGTATTAATTTAAATAATTTAAAATAAAATAATAATAAAATATAAAAAGTTTAAGAAATATAATAAAAATGAAAAACTTGTAACCTTTTTTTCGGTAAAGCTAATTCCTGAAGTCGTTTCTTTGATTCTTCAGCGTGGTTCTCTCGATTTCCTCGTTGAAATGAAGCTTGGCTTAATATAAGAAATAAACAATACGGTTGAAGAGAAATAAAAATATAAACCAAATGAGAAAAAAAGCGTTGCAATAATAACAAAAAAAATAATAAGAAGTATTTAACAATTTCTTTTAATTAACAAGATAATTACTGACATTATCCTGAAATATTTATGGAAAAATTGTCAAATTATTGGAAAAGTAATCCAATATCGTATAGTTACAGAAAACAGATTTTTTATGTTATTAAATGTTTATTAGTACCATATGAAATGTCAACTAATATTATTTCTACTTTTATGTTATACCATAAAAATTTAAATAGTTAAAAGTTACAAAATAAATTTATTATAATTTTTTAATATAAAGTACTTATCATTTTATTTTAGTATTTTTACATAAATACGCTAAACTATTGTCGCATGTATTATTTTATTAAAATCGAGTGTTTTTATTTCATAATCATTATTCACAGACATGCGCATAAATAGTATGTAAAATAATAAGATAATTATTTAATTAACTATTATATAAATGTTTAGTTACATACTATATTATAAATTTAATAATTATGATTTATTCAAATTTTGTCTATTTTTTATATATATATATATATATACATATTTTCATCTTGTTTTGTTTTTAATCATTGTAATTATGTGCATGTATTAATTTAATAAATAGATGCAAAATTTGATATAAAAATTATATCACAAAATAATTGTATTTCATTAATAATTTATAAACTTAAAATATGTACGCTGTTTTAAAATAAAAATTATTTTATTTTAAATTAGAATAAAAGTATATAAGTTTCTAAAGAATAAAGCTATTTAACATGATTAAAAGTACATTAATACAGCATGTATCTTTTTTTTATGAAAATTTTTACTATGTATAAATTATACCTGTAATTATAATATTTAAATTTTAAATAAATTAAATATTTGATAAATGTTGGCTCATTTATTTAAATAATGAATGTTGCCCATTTTATTTCATTTTTCAGTGCTCAATCATTAAATACTAAAAATTCACAATTAATCAGAAAAAATAGAAACAGTTACTTACGAAATAGTGCTTCGTCTTTCGTATTTTTTAAGTGTTTTTGGACGAGCCATTATTTTGATTCGCTTAGTGGCGTAAGCTCTGAGAGCAGATCGGGGCACCGTAAATGGATGTGGCTGAAAAATAAATTTTAAACAATTTAAACACATGTACCTCGGCGCAAATTAAGCTTACTGATTATAATTACAAATTTACTGTTCTCGTACACATATTCTTCGGGAAATAAAACTATTTTCTCTTGCAACATTAATTTTATAGCTGTGTGTGGGCGGGTGTGTGTCTACAAATACATAATACTCTCTGTGGCTTATGTTTGTGAATAATAAAGTGATTGAATGGTCTAGCAGAAGAATCTTAAGTCTAATTACAGTTTTCAACTGAAATATACATATTCATGCGAAATGGAATTTTCGGTATCACTGTCTATCATTGATAATGAACCGATTAAGACCAAATGATTTTACTAATTTTAATCGTTAGTAGAATTTCTTATAAAATATATATTTATTTTTGTAAATGCTCTTAATAAAACAATAGAATTTGACAATTTATAAAGTATAGTTATTGCATCTAATCCTGTTAAATATATATTTTTTTAATCTAAACATGAAAAACTTTATTTGAATAAGATAATACAGACTAATAAATAATAATTAAAACTTTATTTAAAAAATTTAAGAAATGATCACTAATAAAATTATAAAAAATTGAATTTCTAAAGTGAAAAAAATAACTGCAATTAATAATTTGTTAAACATTTACAAAATATATCTAGCCGATAAAAAAATTATATTAATTCCACTATATATTGTGAAATTTAGAAAAAGCTTAGATCATCTTTTATTAAGCATCATGGAACTATTAATAGGCCTAATTGATTATTTTTCACAAAAAAAAGGAATACTCAACGATCTGTCCTGCAAAATTACAAAATGAAGTAAAGTGTATATTCATATGAATGTGGTACAAGAGTTAAAAAAAGTTTGACAGAGTATTGTTTTGCATGTCTAATGCATGATTTTGCAATGGTGACTGTACAAGACCACTGAAATAAGAAAAAAAAGTTGTCAATCGCAAAGCAGAGTATACTTAACATAAATATAGTACTTCAAAATTTTATATAAAAGAAATGCATTATACCATTTACAATTTTAAATAATCGCCAAAAGAAGAATTGTTGTTGCCAAAACAAACTTAATAATACCCCGATATCAGCCAGAAAAATTGGAAGAACGCATAATTATTTTGTCAAAAATGTCAACTTAACAAAATTTTTTAAAATATATAGATTGTTAAATGGACTGGTTGGTTATACTTTTATGTTACAAGGACTATCGGATTTCGAAAAATTTTCAACTGAAAAAGAATTTAAAGAACCTGATATAGTATTTATACTATGTTGAAGGTTAAATGGTTTCTCATAAGAGATGAACTTTTAAGATGACATATGATTTCTACTAAAGACATCGTAAAAAAGTTTCTTCTGTCAAAAATTGGTAAGCTGAATGATAAGATAAACTAACTATTAGCGGTGATCGTCACAGCTAACATTATTATGCAAATATTTTGGCTAGTGGGAACAGATGAGATAAACGTTTATCATTTAAGTTAAATACACCCTCGATGGAGTTTAGAGAAAGCCTTTAGAGATCGAATCTATTTTAATTTCGAGCTGGTATGAAATTCAGAAATCTAGCTCGTAGTTTCTCTATCATGGATATCGTGATAATTCGAAATATACATAATTATATGCATTCGGTATGCATTTCAGGAAACTATAGTTTATAATATCTGATACCTGCCAAAACAAAAATATCGAAACTGGAACTCATTGGCACAATACTTTTGAAACAAACTATTTAATCTGTTTTTAGTTATATTTTATGAGTCAAATTTACTTTTGAATTGACTCCAAAGTGATATTAATTTACTCTTACAAATGGAAATGTTTTATTGAAAATAGGATAAATAAAATAATTTTAGCACAAGGAGGATGACGACACGTTTCATCATAACACAATCTTGCTGATTTTGATTTAGCGTAATGTCATTGGGCTTCTACTGAACTCTAAGATTATAACATCAAGTGATACGTTTATCATTGGTTAAGGGTAAAAAAAAGATAAATACCTGCAATATTCTTTTTTAATCGAGATTATATATACCAAAAATACTCATTTCTATGAAACACTACTATAAATTTATTTTATTAAAGAATTAATACTAATTTAATACAATTGTCCGTATTTTTCCAAAGATTTTAAAGCGATTAAATAACATTAAAGTATTACATAAATCATTTATACTAAATCCGATTATATGAGTATTAAAAAATTGATGAATATAAAAGTAAGAGAACATTAGAAGAATATGTCGAAATTATGGTTATGAAAATTGTCTATCCAGAGATCTTTTGAAACCTTCCATTTTTTTTAGTCACTATTAAATAATTTGCTGCTTTTGAGAATTTTATCAAGTTTTTTTATAGCGTCAATTTCACTAATTTTCGACATGCCGATGCTGAAGTGACCACTATAATCGTTGCTAATAATGTTAAGGAGTCTTTTATTCTACTTCAGGGTTTGAAGTTTGGTGATTTCTAGGATGTTAATGTCCGATATAATGAAACTTATTACGCATCATAGCTGATGTAGATTATAGAAATGAATTGAATTTTCTACTATTGCTCCCAAAACTGATCCGTATCAAAATGCACTCCTCGAGCACATTGAATTCTAATAAAGAAATCTTATCAATACTCTCGGACTCTTTATTAGTATTACCTTTACTCGTATCTGTTGAAATACTTAGACTAAAAACTTTATTGATAGTGATAGTCGTGTACGAAAGGTGTTAATTCTGAAGTATACCACTATGGGTTGCGTGGTTAAGTGCCACCTCAAAAAGAAATGGCAGTTTCAAGTAATTAGGAAAGGGTTGTAACAGTTCTTATTACCTTTATAGCTAAATATATATTTAAAACATATTTTGAAGGTACTTTAACCTGACAAGTTAATTCAGTATACATCGAAACTATTAAGACCAGATTGTGATAACCATAATTTGTTTATCACTGACTCTTAATGCTTTGGGGTTGTGTTATCAGGGCAGCTTCACAAATTTTTCCAACAGAATTACCTTCTAAATTCTTTATACATAAAGTCAAGAATTTTAATCCGTTCTAGCTGTCACCAACTAAGAAAAATATATAGTAATTTCTAAAAGTGACTACAAAGATACTTTTGAGTATTTTTGTATTTACTTGTGGCCACTGTAATTAAATTTCAGATTATTTTCTAAATATAAAAAGTATTCTATTTACGGTGCTTACACTTCTTAATAAATTGCCTATGTAAATCGACTCATATTAGAGCTGCTTCTATGTATGATAATTGTACCAATTAAAGATAGATATTTTCAAAAAAGTTATTTGAAGATCATTATTAATTTGATTAATTTTGAATTATAAGTATAGTATACCTATGCTAAGTTTGTTACAACACATGTAATTTTACACTGAAGTTTGTGCGTTAATGGAGTCGGATCTCGCACGTTTCCCTATGCGCTACTCGCTTTGTAAAAGTAAAAACAGGACAAGATCTTCTAACGTAACTTTTTTTATTACAAATTACTTTTAGTATAAATTTGTTGTAAACTTCTATATAACTCATTTCATTAAAGTAAGTTGTTAGACTTATATTTGATGACATAATTAAAGAAAAAAATTATAATTACTCATTCCTTTGTAAGATTTAAAATACATAGTTGTACTCGAAAATATACTAAATATAAATTAGTTAAAAAGATAAATAAAAAAATACCGAACACATTCACATGTATATTCTTATCTATGTTAGAAATCAGTTTACTAAAATGATTATAAAACATATGAATTAGAAACCTAAGATTTAAGGCTTCACTATCCATCTATAATAATAATTCTGTAACTTTATTTTAATATTTTCATTATTTTATTTATTGCTAAAAATCAACATTATTAAATAATTGCATAACCTTATTTATTATTTATAAAGATAAATAAATAAACGATTTTCTAAAAATAAATAATCAACTGGTTTTAAAAATAAAGTAATTTTATTTTTAAGACCTTTTATTTAAATATAAACTCTTAAATTTAGACTAAAACCAGCAGATTTTAAATAAATAAATCAATTAATAAAAATTAGGTGAAATTTATTGTTCTATATTCACGAATTTCATCTAAAATAATAATAATGAATGGAAAGTTTTATTTTTTCTTATAATAAACAAAGAATTATTTACTAATTTTATTGTGCTATAATATTGATAATGTGTTGTAAATGTAGTAAAATATGATTAAATTAAACAAAAAAAACGTATATTTAATATTAGTTATAAGAGTAAAAGAATACTGCATTATGAAAGTAATTTTACGTATACAAGAACCCATGGAAAGTGAAAATAGAAAATATAGTAGATTATATTTGATTCATCTTTAAGCGTTATAAACTAAAAGTCACGTAGTACATCACGAGACAATATTTTTCATCCATATGCAATTTATACAGAAATCAGCAAAAATTCTCATATTCATCCTATTCAGCTGATTGTAAGAAAAAAATTGCTGATTTTAACATGACTACTTTTATTCATTAACGTTCAGTTTTAATAGTAAAGTATAAATTGTTGGAATAATTTACTGAAGAGTTATAATAAGAATCTTTATTATTTTATTTATGTATTCAGTATTATTTATTTTTGTGCATAAATAATAAATCAATGTTCATGGCTATTATTATATGTAATATAGTAAGGAATTATTAATTGTTTTAAAAACATACCTAACTTTTTAAAAAAGATATATATATATGTCTATTTTTTATTTATGCTAATTTTATTTTTCAAAGAAAATTAATCATGTGATTTTTAAAAATAAACTGTTTTTTTATAATGCATTATTCTTGAACTAATTTATTTTGTATTATTTTATTTTATGATTGATATTCTACTTATTTTACAAGTTTATGTAACACTTGACCTGGTATATTGTATAATTAATAATAAATCACTCATTTATTAATACATTTATCTGTAATTCTTAATTTATCAAAAAACTAGAATATTTTTTTAAAGTTATTTATTGTAACTTTTTTGGGATTATTCTCATTAATAAGCTACTGGCTTTATTTATAAATTGCTTATTTAATAAAATATAAGAATTTAAATTGTGATACGGACTTAATCTCCCATTGTTGGAAGAGTCCATTAACCGGCTCCACTGCAATTTGGATTAGGGTTTAAGGGGGTGAGAAGGAAAAAGCAGGTTTGAAATGAAAAAAAATAGTAAAAACGGTATAATTCGAATGCAACAGTCCATGACAGTAGTAGCTTTTGTTTCAAAAAACAAGATTAAAAATGATTTTAACGTAATGTATCTACAAATGTAATGTAACACAAGAATAACAGTTATTTATTAGTAAAGCTTTTATATGACCGTATTGTTATTGTGTAGTTAAGATACTAGAAAAGAAAAATTTGTTTAATATGGTATACGACTATTTACGACAATTGTTATAATAATGCAAATTGACGATTAATTTTATAAAAAAGATATTCAAATATCGATATAGCAGATTGGATCCAAAGGTGGTTTGTCTGGTCCAGGGAGGTTCATCCTGGTCAAGTGGATGCTACGGGGAATTCGCTTGCCCTAATCCGATTTGATTTGACGGAGGGGATTTTAGATCGTAACTTAACGTCGGATGGTTCAAGAATTGATGCAGATGATACCAAAGATTACGTCATTAAGAAATGAACAATATTCCATTTGATTATTAAAGCTGGCCACAATTGATCACCTAACGATCTTCAAATGTAATGTCTCATGGGAGCCTCTAGAGCATACAAATAATATTTTAGCAACTCCAGAATTTATTTTACGAATAATATTTTACGACATAAGTATGAATTTTACTCTGCCAATAGAAGAATTTCTATTAAAGTCATTCTGTATTTAGTTTAAGGTCTAGGATCAGCACAGTGAGCTGGACAATATTTCATCTTACCAAAATAATTTTAATGGTAAAGAATATTTTACCGCTAAAAGGATTTTGATGACGATATTCTACCATTAGGTCATTAATCAATTATTATAGGCCCAAAACTGCCTTCAGAAATTGAGCCTACAAGGATTTATCTCCCATTTCTCAATCCCCACACACGGAACTTATTTTGTTGTGGCTTTTCAGACTCGGTTTTCCACCCTTCGTAGTGTTGGGGTTGGCACCGGATGCATCCCTTTTTTAGCTACATAGAGATGGGTGATTTTGTTGGAGAAGATAAAGCGTGAATGCAGTCACTTTCGCGTCAAGCACTTTAGTAACAACCCCCCGTGATTGCCATACCATTGAACTGTGGAACATTTTACTTATATTTGCTACTATCTAGATTTCCATTGGCATATTTATTATGGTTTTTTTTATTTATCTAGGTACATTTTTGCTTTCTGTACTAGCACATTCCTATAAAAGAATATGCTGAAATTCAGTAAATTATTTTTTATCAAGATTTTTAAAATGAATACATAAATATTATTAATAAATAAATTATTTGTTTTCTGTAGAGAGCAACGAAATTCAATTTGTCCACAAATTTATAGTTATATTTTTTTATTGGAGCTTTTTCAACATAAATTAAAATAGTACAGTTGAATATTTAAAAAGTGATTTTAGATCGAATAGTATTTATATACGCGATAAATCTCAATAATTGACTTTTTATTCAAATTTAATAGGTTGAGTATATTTATCTATTTTAAAACTTACTTTATTATAATTTATTAAAAGAATTTCTTATATGTCTTTCACCAACTAGTTGGTAGAATTAATTTTCTGATATTATAGAATAAAATCTTGCTTCAAATTTCTTGACACAGTCTATTAATTTCATGATAATCTATGCTTATGTATATACTTTTTTTTTCTTAAATTAAATATTATGAAATTAAATGAAAAACCAATTTTCAATTGATTCACATTTATAAGTTTTAAAATTCATAAATATATTTCTCTTTCATACACATTAATGAATTCCTTTCATAATTTTTTTTTCAATTATTAATAATTTATATTTTTCCGGAATAATAATTATTATGAAAACTGTTTTGGCATTTGTAAATACTATTTTAAAACACAAATAGCTGTTTCTTACTTATTTTAATTATTTATTAATTTTCTGTTCATTTATTCAACATAAAAGCAGAATACCAGTTTTAATTATTGTTTTGTATATTTTTTTTAATTCTGTAAACTAAATAGTTTACGTATGAATATTTTATGATTTTTATAATGTAACTAAGAAATTTTAAAACTGTATTATTTTTAACTCCGTTTATATTAGAACTTTGCTTCTTATATTACGTATTTTAGAGCTCAATTTTTGTTCATATTCTTCTTTATATTCCGTGTATTTCACTTTACTTTCATTGACTAAAAGTGAAAATTTATTACCGATTTCTATTTCATTGCTATAATAAACAATTCTTTGGTAGAATATTATTATATTTCGAGAAAAAGAATTTACCAAGTAATATATTTTTTAAATCTAGTGCAAATTATTGCATTAAATACAATTTCTTTTAATATTATTAGTTTATTTTGCATGCTTTTCTTTATCCTGCAATTCAGTATATCATGAATTATAATTATCCTTTGAATTTCTAATTTATAGTTTTGGAGAGAAATGTGAATATTATTAAAATATGTCCATTTATGAATATAGATGTTTAATTTTTAAATTTGCTCGCGATAAGTATACTCTTTTTCTAATATAGATGTAAATTATCCTTTTTGATATTTAAATTTTTACAAAATCTATAATAAAACTGGTAATTCGGCATAAATGTATATTAGAATATAGATATACAAAGGAATGTGTGTTGACATTTTATTTTTTTATGTAGATGAAATGTATTAGTTTAAGTTGAGATTGATTAGTTTTTACTATATTATAAATATATGATGAAAAATAAATCCTTAATTGGGGAAAACAGCGTATATAAATTGTATATTATAATAATTTTATATATTGTAATTAGTAACATATGTATTATTATAATAAATTTAAACAATACAAATTTAGATGTTTTAAATATATTCTCTTGCTTTCAGTAAATTTCTTATATTGTACAGTCAAATAAAACGTATTAAAATATTACATAAACATTTTTTTCAAGATTCGACTTTTGTCAAATACTTATAGCATGATTAAAATGTATAATTATACAAACATTTCTAAAATTTTTGTGAGCTATATGAAATAATAAAGTTACTATCTAGTTATTAAGTTTGAAACTAATAAAATATGAATAAATTTTGTATTTAAAAAGTCTATTTTCAAATTTTAAACTGATATTTTATATTAGAATTTCTTACTCAAAGAGAAAGCAGAAATAAGTAATATAAAATTTGAGTAATAATAGGTATAAAATTAAAATCTTTTTTTTAATAATTCAAGTATAAAAATGTTTGAAGATAAAATTTTTTTAATTTCCTTCAAGAACAATTATGAAATTAAACAATATAAAGTTTATAATTTTCTTCGCAATCATAAAATGGATGCACAATGATTATTCATTATCAACGTTCTCATTTTACATTATTAATCGAATAAAAACAAAAGATCCGAGTACAGGGCACAAAAACACAGATATGAAAGTGTCCTTCCGAATACTCGAGAGATTTCTTCACACGCGCCATAAGAAGAAAAAAGAAGATAAGTAGAAGGGAAAAAAATGCGAGGATTAACAAAAGAGCCGCTATTCCAAAGGTCATGGACCAAAAAGAGAGGGTGAGTTGGTGAAGGGGGGGGTGAAGGGGGGGGGGGGTTAGCGCAGCCGAGAGTTGATGACAAATATTCCGCATCACTTACCACGGCGTTGACGTCGACATTCTGGACGCGTCTCCACAGCGGCGTCGCCAACATTGCAATGTGCTTTTTGCTCGACAGATGCGTCCGCGCATACTTAATTTTTTTGGAAACCATCTTTTCTTATCTCCTGGAGGAGCGGCTTCCTACCACAGGCGAGAAAATGGCGGCAATAACAATGGTCCGTCAAGTCGTCGGGACTTTATTACTCTTTGCTGTCGATTTTCTTGTTGGTTCTAAACATCCGGTAGCTCGAGCACCAGCGACGGCAGCTTTCTCAACATCGAGGCTCATCCGGATTATCTGAGACATCCAAAGTACTTTTTGATTTCGTGTTTCCTTTCGCGAATTTTTTTTTTCTTTTTTTTTTTGAGATTTGGGCCGGATTTCAAGACTAGAACAGTTGATTTTGTATTTAAAAACACCCAGGGTAGTGAAAAGTTACAAAGAAATTTCGTTAAATAGAATTTCGTAGCCCACGTATTATTGAGAAGGAATGAGTGTTGCTTAATTGAAGCATGTGAATTTATAATTATTTTCAATTATCTATTTTTGATGTGTATTTGATTCAAAACCTTCTATGCTAACTTTCGATGGTAAATATTTGTAATAATAAATAATATTATGAATCGTTTTATAATGATTTAATCATCTCAAAAACTAAAATTATAATTAATCAATAAATTCATCATAATGCATTTAAAATTAGAACAATTTTCAATTATATAATTAACATTTATATTATAAAATATAAATATTATCTGTATTGCAACAGTATTACCATATTTTACCATCTATTGAATAATATCGGTATTAAGCAATTACTAATTCAGCGGCAATTACCGAGGTAACATTGACAGATATACTCGATCAATTTATTAAAAAGTAAAACTTCCGAATATTCCTTATATTTATTTTCATTATTCAAAACCTCTGTTTACACTTTAATTTTTTTCCTTCATCTCATTAAGTGAAATAATTTATATGATTCTTCATATCACACCTTATGTACGTGTAGGTAATTATTTGTAAGCTCAATGTTTTATAATTTATTTCCTTCAGAAAGAAATCAACTAGTTATAAATTAAAATATATATGATGTGAAACTAAGTATAATTTTTTTTTAAATTTATCCCAATTATAGAAATATGATTTCATTCATAAGTTTAATAAATTTTGAATTGAATGAAAATTTAAAAAATTAAAATTCTTATGTTTACTTATTATTATATTTATAATATAAGATTTTTAGCATAATTATATTTAATCTTTGTTGTATTAAGCTCAAATTTTTCCTATAAAGCGTATGATTATTACAAATTTTTTTAAAAAAAAATACAAAGTAATTTAATAAATTCTTATATTTGGTATCTGTATAAGATAGATTTTAAAATTAATTCTAATAACAGACATGTAAAAAAATAAGGGAGGAGAATAAATTAACATTAATGTTTAAATGCACTTATAGTTATTAAAGATATTTGAATATTTTAGAAATTTATTTTAATTTAAAATATTTTTTTAAAAACATTATGTTTTAATTATGTCAGATTTGATTAATAATAAATACAAAATTCTATACGTGGTATACAAAAACTTAAACATTATTTAATTAAAAAAGTATTTTTAAAACTGAAAATTTTAATATAATTTGGAACACAAAACCTAATGAACCTTACTTTTCAATTAATGCAAAATTAAAATATTATTATTTGTTCATATTTCAAATAATTTATTTAATTTTAATATTGTAAGAATAAATTATTTTACTATGCAAAATACAAATAGATATTTTTTATATAAATATGAATGCATTATTGAATTTTAATATTTATAAATTAATATTATTGATATCCTAACCTTATTTCTCATTTTATTTAAGAAATTAATGAAACTGCAATTAAAAATATTTAAATTTTACAAGCTTTTTAAAATTCAATATATAAAATAGAATTCAACTCAAAGCAGTATTTAAAAATCCACTTCAATTAATATCAAATATAAAAAGTATCTTCGAATCTCAAAAATTCTAGCAGCAGTCACATAACCTTTACTGCATCCTTTATCCTCTATTACCTTTCATGGTCTCTTTTTAACCAGAGCTATTGTAAATCTTTTTACACTTTGCTCACTTACTTTTCCACTTTTTCCTTAAAGAATCATCACGTTTTTCTTCTTTCCTTCCTTTTCAGCGATGCCTTGACAATAGCAAAACTAAGCCCACAAAACTTTCTTTTTTATATCTTTTTCTTTTTAATTTTCCTATCATAAGCCGCAAGTTACTTTTTTTTTGTTACTTTATTCGCTAAATTAATTTTAAAATTTGTTTTGTGTTTCCATTGCGTATACTCCAGAATTTTTCTTAGCCGCTGTTTGACTTTTTGATAGATGAACTGATGTAGCCTTAAAGATGAGTGGAAAATGAGATGGAATTATAGTGAAACGAAAAAGTTGAGGATCAGAGATATATATAGGTATAGATAAATATCAACATAATTTATAAATATGTTTGTCCTTTATTAAACTCTGTAATTGTCAAGTACTAATTAGTAATATTTTCTTCAATTAATCTTTTCACTCTAGCCATTCATTACGTTGAACACTGTCTGTTTTAAAAGTACTGTATTTATATAAATTAAAAGTATAATATAAAAATATAATACATGTCTAGAGATTTTAAACTCTGTTAAATAATTTTTATTAAATTCGGAGAATATACATATAGATTATAAAAATATATTTTTATTTTAATATTTTAATTCTAGGATATTAATATTTAATAGTACATTAATATAAAAAAAGCTTTTTACTATATAGTGTACAATAATTCAAGTTTATAAATAAAATCAAACATAACACATAATAATTTTGTAAACATAAGATATAAAAAAAATTACTTTATCAATTTAATTAAAATAGTTATTAGAGACACGTTCTTATTTATTACGTTGAGATTTATTTTATTAATTTTTATTTCGTTCTTTTGTATTACTTTTTTTAGTCAGTAACAATGAACACTCAATATCTATAATCGATTTTAGTATTACATGAGGAAACTTTTTTAGAAATAAGAATTTTTGGGGCAGAATATTCAAACATGTTGACTTGAATATTTTGAATTTAATTTCATTTTTATTGAAATATATAAACATATATAGAATTTTATAAATTATTATGTTTGATTGTAATGGTTTTGAATGTTTATTTTAACAATTATAGAAATACACACATTTACAAATATTTATAGTTTAATTAATTAATAACTATATATATTAATAATAATACATTCTTTAAAATTTAATATTTATATATATATTTATGAAAATAAATTAAATAATTTTAACGCAATTTTCTTGCTATAAAATATAAGATAAAAGTTAATTTGATTTCTACAAGAGGGAAAAATGCATTGTACAGTTTTTTATATAATAATCTAAAAAAGCATTATTTAAAATATGCTCTTTATATTCTTAATATTATTTATATTATTAAATAATACAAAACAGAGATAGTGAGCGAGAGAGAGTGAGATAAAGAGACATAAATACAATCGTTGTTGATAGCAAAAATTGTATGTCGAAGTAAATAAATAGAACGATTTTTTTGTTATTTATTTTCTTGTTAAATGTATATATATTTTAATAATTTATTGCTTCCTGTATTGTTTTTTTCTCTTCTTTTTTATCTTTATCTTCTTTGCAAGTTATTTTCAGCCAAACAAATGTTTCTTTTTTTTATTATTCATTTTTCCACTATTTCTTTTTCTTTTGCTCTCTCTCACTCTCTCTCTCTCTCTCCTCTCTCGCTCTCTCTGATTTTTATCTCTTTTTCTCTTTATTTTGGAAAAAGTCCAACATTTTCTAGATTAAATTAAGGAAATCTGGACCTAGTGGATAGTCGTACGGTCCAGGTAAAGCAATACAACCCCGCTTCGAATCTAGCTCAGGTGGTTGTAGTTTCGTCACGTGTGAATTGGCATCTACCTTTTGTCGAAACAAGTATATCTTGATTTATCGAGCAGATCAAGGAAGAAGGCAATGCAACCAAAAAACAGTACAATTGAAAAGAAAAGAAAGCAGTAAGAATGATGGAATAATATAAAAACATTTAAAAAATAATAAAATAAAATAATAATATGTAAAACTGTCAATAATAATAACTCAAATTAAGTTAATAATTTTAACAACAGAAAATTCACGTAGCTTGTTTACACAAAGGTATGGAAAATAAATGAATAATTTAAAGAAAAAATATAAGTAAGAATATATAATGTTATAATCTCAATTTTTTACAAAAAAAAAAGAATATATAAGATAGGAAAAATAATAAGGAGAAAATGAGAGAAAATTAAAACAAAAAAGCGATAGCATATCTGTATTTGTATTACTCAGATTATTCTGATTTATTCGAATATACTCTTTTCTAGTTTATTGATTAGATAAAATTTTGAAATTTTGAAATTGTTAATTTCAATAAAGAATTTAAAAAATTTATGATTGGAAATAAAATGGTATTTTTCATGACACCTACAATTACAAAAGTAATTCATCATGCAGAAGAAGGTAGATAAATTGCATCATTTACATCAAAGAATGAAAGAAAGAAATTCTTTGCATATCATATTTTGTTTTGTATACTTGGCATTTATTGCATCTTTGTCATTCATTTTCATTTTCCATGTTTTGTATCAAACTTTTCATAAAACTTAATACAATATCATTATACTCTTTCGTATAGGTTTTCTCGTAACCATGACATCCATATTATTATCTACATTTAAATTAAATTATATAAAAAATATTTTATAATATGCAGTAATAATAAAGTGATAACATTAACGTGATAACATATATATATATATATATGTAAATTAAAATAAGTAATGTAGTAAAAATAATTACAAGAACCTGTCCATGGTTGAATCGTTTTATTCCATAATTGAAAGGAATTGTATATTTTATTTTATATAACTATGAAAACCTTAATTACCAGATGGTCCCTTCTAATGATGGTGGGTTCTAAGATTTCTCTCGTCTTTCTCTGTACCTTTCATTCTCTACAATCTATCTCTGTCCCCTTCATTCTCTCTCTCTCTCTCTCTCTCTCTCTCTCTCTCGTTTTCTATAGTACTTGCGAATAATGGAGAAATTCAGACAATTCATTAAAACATAATTATACAAGAAATAATATTTTAAAATATAATAATTATTTGAATATTGGTAAAATCTAGGAAAGTGTGAAAAAAATAAAATTTATAAGTACAAAACATAAGGAGAAATGTCATTATGGGGTGGACACAGAAGACGGTGAATAGAAAAAAAGAAGTGAGCAAGTGAAGTAATACTTATTGTTCAAGAATAATGGATCTCCGGCTTTTTTATTGTGTGGGAGGCAGTGTAAAAAGGAAACGAGCATATGCTTCAATGTCTTGGTTTTATTATCGGTATACTATTTAGACTAGCGACCACAGTTTGAAATATCATCTGAACCTACTAATGTTTTATTAGGACCGTAGTAATAATTATTAATTTAACGATTTATCTGGAAACGACTTTAACGATTATGTTTAATACGATTTAAAATTGGCTATACTTTATAAATCGAAATTGACTGAAATGTTAGAAATGTTTCTATATTTGCTTTGTAGCAATTAACAATAATATTTATTACAAATAGAGTTAAATTAGCAATTGTAGTAATTATTTTCTGTCTTTAAAAAAATTTTTTTTTAAATTATTTAACTTTGTATTGCTATTCAGGATGACTTATATACTCTAGATAATTGTTACAACAAATTTAAGTATAGCTCAAGCAGCTGGAGCTTAATCAGGTATAATATTAGGGACATTTGCTGCAATAGCTATTGTTTAAAATAATAGTTACGTATGTGTTTATGTATGCACGTAAGAAAGGATAATGAGTCTCTTGTAGCTAAGCACCCATTTCCATATATGAGCACCAATATTTTATCAGTCAAAAGTGACTTCTCTTAAAGGCTGGAATACTGATGTACAATTTACCTACAAATAAACTTATATAACGTCATAGAAAATAACCATATAGAACTTCAAATAATAGTCGATACACGTTAGATTATGTCTATTATCTATTCACTACAAGCCTAAACTAAGTAATCATACAAGTTACACACTATTTGTTCAATTTTTTCTAGAGGCTAGTATTTAGTACTATTTCAAAGTATTCCTAGGTTTCATTGTTTGTATATTAACAGAGGAGTCTGGATGTACATGGATTTGTACTACTTTAATTAGACTTCAAGGATTAAACATGTAGCTATATTAAAACTGTGCATATAATATCAGTGTGCAGTTGGAGTAATTTTTTTTTCTTATAAATCGTAGGTTTAAGCAGTAAAGACAAGTAATCGACTATACAAAATGAAATGATATTAAACGACTATCTTTTAACATATAAATACGGTTTATAACAATATGGTACACGTATTGGAGTCCAATTCCAACTTGTATAAAATATGAAATAATATTTAAAATACTATAAGCTATTTCGTTTGTTACATCAATTTTAAGTTGTCACACCTATTCCCTGTTCTATCCTAAACCAATCTATAAACTTCCTACTTATATATCCGAGATGTTTCACTTTTTTGTCTCAATTTCATTCTTCTTATTCAACATGATCATCTCTTTCTATCATAAAAATATATAATCAAGATTCTGTGATGTGTAATGACATGTAATTTAATACCTGAACGTGCATTTTTAATAAAATGATTCGCATTTACGGTGTATTCCTTTATTCATAGTTATTTGTTATAGATCTAGGCCGATACTACCTTTTCTAGGGGGACAACATTAAGCGAAAGTTAAATAGTTACTATCGGAAAGATTTTCATTACTCTTGAGATTTCTGTCACAATGAATCCCTGCACTGTATTTAATGCATTAGAGTCCACTTTATAGTTGCTTATATGCCATCAAATAACGGTTTCATGCATAACTCGTACTTCAAAGTTTATATCACATACTCATTTTAATGCATCTTGTTGTAGACATTAGATTATTTCATCTACTCATTTATCTAATAATAACAAGATATTAAATCTTACCCCAAATTATGAACTTTAATTTTTCTAATTATTTTAGAGATGTATAGTGTTGTTCTATTAAATAAAACACTCATAATACTCATTTAAATTAAATTACGTAATTTCTTTAATATAATTTTAATTCATAATAAGCTGCGTAGCACATTAACGTGTTCAAATGCGCAATTTTCCCACATGTGGCACACATATAAAGTAGAAAGATGACTAAGACTGATAACGAATGTAATATATATTTATGACAACTACCTGTTACTGACGCAACTTTTAACTATAAAAATTATGTGTATTACTTTATTAACTCAACTTTGCTCAACTTTTATTATAAAATATATATGTCAAAATTATTTTTGTCTGTAAAATATATTAGTTATGTATCTGCATTTAAGTTTCTGAACAAATTTATTCAATAAATTTTGTATATTTCTCAAGTACTTTTTAAGTTTTATGATAAAATTTTATAATTTATAGTTCGTTAGTTTACTTGTGATATCGTATTATATGGCATATTAATAGTTTCTAGTTTAAGATAGAAAATAAAATATATATATATTTGTGTTTGAACTAATTAATTGTGAGACATAGAGGTTTTGTGATATTTAAAATTGAATATTAGGTCAAAAAAGTATTGGATATGTGGCGACATGTTTTTCTCTTTCGATAGATAGAAAAACTCATTGAGACCATGAAAGAGTTGCTACTTAACGTTGACCAGAAGATAACTAATGAAAGCTGTCAAAGACTTTACTGTGTTGATTCTGACACTCCAAATGAAGACTCCATATTCTTATTTAATTTTTTCTTTTTTATTCACATTTTTATTTTAATTTAATGTATTTAATGATTCATTTATTAACAAATATTATATCATTAGCGTCAGTTGTTACATATCTTTTGTTCACTTCTAATTAAATTTGTATTTTGTATTAATAATTAAAAATATTGATTTTAAAGATATAATAACAATAATAATGAATAACGAAAGAATAGAAATGTGCATAAAGTTTCCTGAAAGAGCAGGTAAATTGATAATTGTAGATCAATCGAAGTGAAAAATTAAGTGCATAAGAGAATAAGAGAATAAGAGAACTCAAATAACGTATATACGTACTTCTACCTACAATGAAAGGGGTGGAGATGAGAGGAGAGAGAAAGAAAGAAAGAAAGAAAGAAAGAAAGAAAGTAGGATAAGATAAAAAGGTCTTCCAATTCGTGTGGAGTGCCACGTAGAGCTTTAACGATTATTGCCACATCCTCAGATTTTTTCGCCTTCTCTATTTCTCTTGCATTGCTATTGCTCTATCTTCTGTAGTCAGGAGTATCGGTGACGATGCCATTAGCATCATTGTCAACGTCGCCGAGGACTTGAATTGTCTCGAGACCTTGTATACTCATTCTTAGATCGATAGAAATGATGCTGTGAAAGACTATCACCTTAGCTGCAATCTTAAATTTCCGACACACATGATCCTAAAGCTCATTTACGTCACGAACGTACAAATCTCATCTTTTATTTGATATCCTATCTTTACTTTCACCTTACCATAGAAGTATGTTTTCTTATTTTTATTCTTTCATTATTATTTTTGTCCCCACTGCACCTCTATTCCATTTTCCACAATTTTAGAACTGAGGAATTCTGCTTTAATTTATGATGCTCGCTTTATGCTCGCTTAAAAAAATTTTATCCTTATTTTATTTTTATTCTTATTTAATGTTAATTGTTGAATTAATAAACGTATAATAATTTTATTTTTAGATTACATTTTTAAATTATCTATCTGTGCGTTTAAATTATTTTTATACATAAATAGTTTGGCTTTTCGTATAACTGTAAAAATAAAGAGCCTAAGCAAAAATTAAAAAACAAAGAATAGGTATATTTAGAATTGTGCTTATAAAATGATTAACATAAGTTTATGAAGATGAAGGTTTAAACAAGAAGGATTTCCGTTAATACAAAATTTTTATTATTGTTTTTTTTTTATTTAAATATTAATATTTAACATGAAATTCAGAAAAAGTGAATTGCAATTTAGGTAAAAATTTAAGGATCACATAAACAGAAAAACTAAATTTGCATTTACACACATACATATAACAATATCTATGAAATTTTTAATTTAAAAAAAGAAAAAATTAAACTTAAAAAGAATAAAAGTTAGAAGAGCACTATATGTTAATTATTTGCATCAAAAATTATGATTTATAGTTTTTGTGTACATAAGAAAAGTAGTTTATTTTCAGTCTTCTTTTTTTCTTTTATGACGAAAATAAAAAAATCTTTATATACTTAGTTTCTTGTTCAACGATAAAACGCGCAGTCAAAATTACGCCAGAGTAATGGTATTTTTAATATGAAATTATTAAATTTTATAATTTTCTCAAATGTTTTTAGAGGGTGCTTGTGTGTCCGACAGGACGGTGATATCGGATATTGTGGCTGGACTGTGAATACTATATTACAAAAGTGCCAAGAGCGCACAAAAACTGCTTACATTAAAGATGCTTGCTGTACAACATAAAGCTTCCTAAATTTGAAACATGAGAAACACAATTGAATTCGGCAGCGTGTGATCATATTTATATATAAAAATAATATTATGTACATTGATGTTTATTCGGTATATTGAATTAGAAAAAAAATTTATACTTACTTGTTGACGTGTCTCTGTGAATTGACGTTTTTGCGATCATTATTTATTGTAGATAGAAATTCAGGCGCAGTATTTCATGCTTCTCAATCAATTTATTGACCTTGTAATATATCAATAAAGAACGAAAATAAATTATCTAAAACTGTAACAGCAGAATTAAAAAAAAATAAAAAAAAATAACACAATCTGTAACCTAAAAAATCTCAAATATCAATTGCTTTTAATTACTTAAGAACCTATGGCGTTACATAAGTGAATGTTTTTTGATAATTTTTTATTATGATTCATCTTTAATCGTTTTAATTTTTGATATATTTGTTCATTTTTGTAAACTTATATCTGTTTGTTCCCTTGTAACTTATGTGGAAATTACAGGTAGTTGTCAACATCTGTTTTTATAAGTTTTATTAAGTTTTCTGCTTAATTATGCTTGTTCTTATTTGTAGTTTCATTCAGGCATTTATAGTCAAAGAATGTGTGTTTTACCTCATTTTAAGTTCATCCGCAATATTTGCATCTAGAAAATCTTCATTTTGCGGGAAACATAGTTGGAAGTATCTGCATGCTAAAAGGTACCTAGTAAAGTAGAAATCTAACACTCTAAGACATTTTATGCCATTTTACTAGTCCAACCTTAGCATTCCTTGATTCCATCGTCCCTGATAATTTGTTGTCCAGTTAATCTAATCTACTATAGTTTTTTTTTTTTAATCGCAGTTCGAAAAAATTCCATTATTTTTGTTTATTATAATATGTCTTCTCTTATTATTTTAATGGTAATTAAAGAGAGATCTGTATGTTCTGTACTTCTGGATTTTTATTGAATACTGGTTCAATTTTCCATGAGATTATAATCTGAATCATCCGTCAATGGTTTCTACAGTAATTCTCTTATAGAATTCGATAAATCAAGTTTTGGTTAAATTCGTAACAAAGAAACCGCTGTAACAAATCCATTTGCATTAAATACTTAAACTTCCAATTGAATTGACAGGAATCTGTTGCGGTGTGAGTTAGGTAAACTTAATTAACATGAAAGGATCAATCATCACAGAAGAAGTTTCTTAGGTGCTTCGAGTACCCTCGATCAGATAAGAGAGTCTGCCTTAACGCCGAGATCCTCCCTTCTCTTCAAGTCTTTAAAATACTAGCCATCAAAGAAATAAATAAAAATAACTTAAAATATTGTTGCAAATTTCTAATAATAATAATAATTAATATATATAATTAGAAAGACATTAATTTGGACAAATATATGAATCAGTTCAGACAAAATAAATACAAGTATGGATATACAAATTAAAATAATACTGATGCATTGACCAATTACTAACATAAACAGCAATAATTATAATAAAATTTTAACAGAATTGTTGATGATATAAAAAGTCGTCAATAAATTTAATGAAATTACATAATTAAGGTTTATTTATCAAAATTATCTATTTAGCGATGTATCGAAAGAATATTATAATTTTTTGTACAATATCTGTGATATAATTCCTTTTTCAAATCTACTTTCTTAATGACATTATCTTCATTCTAGTCATTATTATGATTCAAATTTTTTAAATTTAATGAGAGTATTAAATGATTATTAATACATTTTTGTATTTATGTATACGGCTCTTTGTTGCGCTTAAAAATATACTAAAATTATTTATTTTCTTGAAAATAAAATGAAAAGTAATTTATAGAATTTCAATTACGTCACATACTAATAGCAGGAATTGTAACGAATTGTGAATTTCTCAAAACATAATGCTTAAAATATATAAATAAAAATTTTACTCATACTATTATGATTACTTATTCTTGTATTTGCATGTACTATGATTTAATTAATTCTCTTATTAATTTAATTTATATAATATTAGAAATTGAAAATTTTTATTTTATTTCAAAAGCTTGAAAGTAGATATTCTTCATTGAAAACGAGGTTATCCATTAAAATGTTATTACAAATGATTTTTTTTAACATTAAAAACTTATTCAATATTTTTTCCGGACACATTCTCATCAAGAAATATAATATGTTTGCAACTTTTTGATACATAACTTCTGTCGTAGAATAACTTCAGCACTCCTCATATAGATATACTATATTTCTCATACCAAAAACCATCTAGCGTGATACTGCATATAAACTATGTGCGAAGTTTTTTCTTAAAGTATTTTTTTAAGTATGAACAATATTTATAGTATTAACAAAACCATTCTATAGAATAAAAAACCCAGATCTTAGGATGTTAAAAGACGAGCCAACAGGCTGATATATCGACTTCAAGACGACATGTACGGACAAATATCATGACATCTGCTTAGTTTGAAGGGAGGCAACTAAAATTAAATCTTTTGTACATAGGTCCATTAGCTCTCTAACCCATGAAAAGGTGTACAGATGAAAAGCTTCCCCATTGCGAGTGAGAAAAATAAGGGAGCTTTCGATATCGAATACAAAGGACAAGGTAAAACTAATGGATAATTATTTTTATCGAGCCAGAGGTTTTTCGGGTGACTCAAATTGCAAGGAAATAAAATTTAAGAACTAATTGTACATAATTAAATATATAAATAGTGTAAAAAATATTACGTAAATAATTTTTCGTTTCCAAAGCTCATCTTTTTCCCCTGAACATTCTATACATTCGATATTTAGTCCTAATTCACAAAGTTTCAAACAGTATATTTAAACTTGACTCAGCGTCAGCTTGTTTTCTCTTCTACGGTAAACGATTATTAATTTAAACATAATAGATAAATTATACAGTATATTATGTTGCTTCTTTGCGAATTATTCTACAGTATAATTATATTTATTACATATATTTTGTGTCTGCCATACAGATCTAAATAACATGCAAAACAACACTTATCGAATAATTATCTAGTAAATTATAAAATAATTATTGTTTTTATGATTTTCATTATCCTTTAAGAGCCCCTTATAAGTTTTTTTTTCTCAATATATTAATACACGAATGATTTAATATTAAAAAGGTTCAAGAAATTTTTATTTATTAACGTTTTTACTGGAAATATGAAATAAGATAATTTTTACATAAAAAGTCATTTTTCTAAATTACTTATACAGTATTATTACTGTATGTTATTGCATGTACATGTACACTTTTATTATATGTAAAAATCTAATAAATTAGTTTGTAATCGGATAAATATGGTTTTATAATATCGTATAACGTTTTCGCGTTATTTTATAGTACAAAATAGAAAAACTTTGTTGGTTTTAATATTCAGTATTTATATCGGAATGTTAAATTTTTTATTTTATTTGATTAATGACTTATTACGTTATTAAATACAACATTTATTATAGAATTACATTTTAGTCCTTTTCAAAAAAAATTTTTTAAAAAATTTTTATTCTTTACATTGAAAGAACACATGATTAATTTCTCTCAATTTTAAATCCGAATTTGATGATAAAGCTTAGTAATTCCAGTCTGGAGGACTTTAGCTTCTCGATCTCTCACAACTAAAGTTCTTTAATTGACAACCCTTAAGTAATGCAATAAATCTACCTAAAATTTTCCCAGAGATTCTTTTGGGTGATAACATCGACAGAAGCACAGAAAAGAAAATGAAAAAAGCGACGAACAATCTAACTTGAACCATATATCTATACTTCTAAAAAAAGATAAGGGTAGGATGAGAAGAAAAGAGTTGTAGAACGATAGAGAAAGTATGTTAAGGTAGACAAGGAGAGATAAATACTTTGAAGAACGAGCGACAAGAAAGTCTTTGGACTCTCGCGGCGCGTCGTTAAGGAGCAGCGAGTGAAAGAATTGAGAAGAAAGAAGAAACAGAATATAAAGATAGTATGAGGAAAGATATAGATGAAAAAGCAAGAACATAGGGGTGAGATTTGGTTCTAAGTTACTTGAGATTCTTAACAATCGTAGAACTTGGCGCACAGTTGCTCATTGAGAGAACTTTGTCAATGATCGTATTCGAAGTCACAATGATCTATATCGATCAAGTGAAAAATGAAATACGTTTAGCATTTATGCGGGAAAACTATGATTAATCCTTATATCCTTCGAAATTATTTCGTATTATGTATTCTGTATTAACTAATTCTTTGAAAAAAACAGATACCTCAAATATATACTGCGTTTTCAATGAGCCAATTGTCTACTTGTAGTTGAACATATTGATTAAATTAGAATTCTCTGTTGAAAAATTCATTAGCAGATCCGTCAGCTCTTCAGATTTTATAAAAGGACTGAAATTACCTTTAATTCTATTTTATATAAGTTTTTCAGTATGGCTATTCTTCTTTCTCAGAATTAATTATTATATATTGAGTAGATAATCTGATTAAGAGAGGTGACTTTTATCCAAATTTATTCTTATTTATAAGTTTTTAGATTTAATCATTATTAACGTCTAGGATTTTCACTGGTTCTTCGACCGTCTTACTTTTGTTGAGCTTTTTGGTTTCAATAAAATATTTATGGCTTATTAATTTTTTCTTAGTAATATATTTTGTCAAGGTTAATTTCTATGAGCTATTATTCAGATAAGGAAAGATATTCTACTAAATTAAATTGCTTCATCTTAAAATTATGAACGTACGTAATTATGTTGAGTTTTCCACCAATATATTTTATAATTAATTTATCTTTTATATTTCACTTACATTTTTATTTATTAGATTCGTATTGATTTTGGTGAATGAAATATTTTAAAAACATAGACATTACATTTAAAAAAATGAAAGAAATAATAACTCATATATATATATATTTGAAAAGGAAAAATGTTTATTTTCAAATATAACTCATTTATCCTTGATATTAGTTTTCGATTTAGTAGTAATAAAATGTGAACTTCTACAATTGTAACCGTCAAAGAAACTAAATTTTTTAATTAAATTCCAATCATCTCGTTTTTGTTATTTCATATATTTTAACATTATTATAAACGTTGTATAAGCCAAATATAATTCAAAAAAAATTACCGATGAATGCATTTATCACAATTGTAATAATGCTCATTAATTCATCTAGAACGATTATTCCCGAAGTCGACAATTTTCAATTTGCCCTAAGAAGAGCGGATTGATTGTAAAGTTGGCCGGATCCACAAAACGATCGTATTCTCTGTCTAACAATAGTCTGCCTCATCAACCCTTAGTTTGACTATTTTGGTAAAACCAATTATGTGCTTAAAGCCCTCACTCAACTGGCGAAGGCTTACTTCTAGTGATTTAGATTAGCATATATCACCGACTTCATATGAATATATGTGAAATACAGCAGGTAGAGAAGGAAAATAAGGGAAATTTCGACATTCACCGATTTCAAAGGAAGCAAATTAATTTATTTTAATTTTTTATATGGCAAAACTTTTGTTAAATAAATGAAATGGCTCACATATATTGTTAAAAATTTATAATTAAATGAGGATTTATACAATTGTAACTAATATTGAATTATGCTGGCTTAGTGTGTCTGGTTTCATTTTAGTGCACGTATAATTTATAGAAAATTTTTGATTCATAGTTATCATCAGTAGATATTATACTCCGAAAGATAATAACTATTACATAAATAGGAAATACCGATAGATATTAAATTTTGGATTATTCAATCAAAAAATCCATTAGACAACTTAAAATTTAGCATCATGAACTACTTTTTATTTTAAAATTCATTTTTGATTTTAAATTAATTACTTGCAGTAAAATTAAAAATATTTTTATTTAAACAGAAAATTGTATTTTTATACAAAAACATCAGTAATTTTTTATATACCAACACAGTAGTTTTAGGATTAAATTTTTTCTTCGTTTCACTATAAACTTGGAGGTAATTAACAAGAACTCGAATGAACTAATTGTACCTTACATTTTATATGTAGTTCTTTACATCATATTCTTAAATTGTGATTAATGTAATATTTTATACTATTACTTTAAAAACCATTTTCTGGAGTAATAATATTTATCATTTGACATTTATTAGAAATTAAATAAAAAAATTTTATCTGAAATAATTAATATAAATTATTTTTATTCTTTTATTATATAATATTTAAAAGTTTTATCGTCTACATAGATAAATGCTTACATAGCATTTAGCAATTTTTATTGTATATTGTTCTGTAGTTACAGTTTCAAAGCTCATTTTTCCTAGTTTATATAGTTATATTTTAACTTCCATGCTTAAATTTTGTTGCATAATATAACGAGAGAAAAAACAAGGCAATAGAAAGAAATATTAAATATAGAAAAACAACGGTTGAACTAAAAACTTTTACCATAAAATCTATAAAGTGCACACGAATATAATTACTTAGAAAAAATAAAAAATAATTTAAAATTATAAGATATATAATTCTTATTTAATATGTATATATGTATGAAAAAAGAATGAGATAAACAAATAAAAAGAGTAAAACAGAATTGAAAGAAAATATAAAATTCAATCGAATGGAAAAGTACTCTGGATTTAATAAATACATTTGCACATATATCATTTCAATTAAGGAGCTGCACCCTATATATATATATATACCGAATATAGATGTAGATCCAATACAGTTGCAATGGTACAAAAGATGTGGAACGAGCTTGAAAAGTTTTACAGGTATTAAATCTGTGAACGTGATATTCAAATTGAGTTCTTAACTATTTCAATATGATTCATTCAGGATATTTTCTTATTCACTTTTCCTTTTCATTCAATCGTATATTTGTTTGATCTGTTTCTTATATTTTCTACGAATTAAAAAGAATAGAAAATCAGAATAATATAGGTAATACTTAAGTTTCTAACCAAATTAAATAATAATTAAGGAAAAACATTAAAATGAACGGTGAAGAAATATGACAAATATAATTGTATAATATAAAAATTTAATAGAAAAACTTTAAAAATTTTAACTTTATTATTAATGCAACTAGTCACCAATTTATTAACAAAATTGTTTTAATACAATTTTTAAATGAAACATTATAATAAAATGAAAATTTCAGTTAGAACAAGTCATGATAAAATTTTAAATACTATTGTAAAAATAATATAAAATTAAATAGGGCATATAATAAGCTGTATAAAATTAAAGAAAAAATACAATTCTCATAATACAAAAATTTAATATGAAAGATATAAATAAACTGATATTAATTTATAGTTCAAGTAATACAATATAATAATTGCAATTTCAAGTTACAAAAATTGTTATTAGTTGTTATCAGTATACAGTATTTTATTGTTTATTGAACATTGCGTAAGCATAAATTTTTGTATATACTAGCATTTTGTTGAAGCATTATTTATTTATTATGTAGTCGAATGTACCTAATTTTAATCCATATAAAATGTCTATGCAGGTTTCATTTTATTATTTAACAGAATGAAAAGCCTGAAAAGCCATCACTAAACGTTGTCTTTGCTCATTTTATTACTTATTATTTTAAATGTTGGGCTTTATTTTTTTGCTTAAGTATTATTGGGTACTACTAATATGTTGATACAATTTTATGCATGCATCTAACAAAATTATTTTTTAACTTTTTCATAAATAACATGTTGAATAATCTTGTTAAAAATGATGTTAGTTTTCCCATTTATGACATATTTTATAATATTATTCTATTATTTTAGATAGATTCTCATAAAACACTATTATTTTGTTTTTGAAATTCTGATATACATGTATATCATCACATTGTTACATTATATCAATACATATATTTTATTCTAACTTTTTATTTTTTATGTTATAACTATATATATTGTTTACTATTTATTATTTTTTTTTTCCATTTAAAAATGACCTTATTTATATCTAGGTTTAGGTTATAGTTTACAAAAGTAAGTATCAATACAATAATTTTCTTTCTATAGTCAATTAATCTTAACAATTGATTGGTTTAATCATTCATTAAAGCATAATTATGTTTGAAATTTTCAAAAAATATTTTATTAAATAAATTTGCAACGAATTCATGCCTCGTGACTAACGATATATGATAAGCTCATCGCGCATGCGAATTTTCCCTTTTCACCGCTACTCAGGTGCAGCGCAGGCGCAAAGATATGAGAAAAAGTGTCCTTTCGACGCGCAATCGCCGATCAGAGAAGTGCAGCAGAAATTGGACCGTTGGTGGGGATGCTGTACGCCATCAGATAAATCCACCCCGCGCACTGCATCTTGAGGTAGTACCTGCATTGCTATCAGTTTCCTAATACCTGAGCAGAATTGAGCACAAGGAAAAACCTCCCTGATCTCCTGTTTTTCAACTCTTTATAAAATGGGGAAAAAAAACAATTTATGAGAAATGTCTCTCCTAATTTATATGGCCGTATATTTCACATTCGTTAAGAAAGAAAATCGTGTGTCCGTAAACGAATTACTTTGAGTCGTGGAAAAATTATCTCTACCACTGTGGTTAATTACATTTTTCATATCGTTGTTGAGATTTTCCCCAACAAGAGATTTAATATGAAGTTCACAGTTAATAATATTTCACCAATCTCATTATACCGCAAACATTAAGATTATCAATTTTAAGCAAGTTGTGCGCAACTTGTTATATTCATATTAGTGAAAAATAAACTTATTAATTTTAATTTATTATTGTGAATTTTACTTGAATAAATACCAGCCATTTCAACTTAAAGTGTAATACAATCTCCAGTATCCTTCTCATAAACTCGGCCGTTTCTCTAATCCGACATCGGCAAGCGATTTACAAGCCAATTTACAAGAATTTTGATAGACACTTATTAGATGCCATTAAATTTTAATGTCCGTTACATTGTAAAAACATTTTTATTAATATATTTATTTATAAAAGTTTTGATACTGTATTTTATGAAAAACAATACCTTCAAAACTATTAAGTATTTCAATTAAATGAATATATATAAATAAAATTAATCCTTTTTTAAGTAAAAAATTGATCTTGTTTTTGAAAATCTATATTAAAATTATGTAAGTTATACGTAAGATTTCGAGTACAACACATTAGAGAAATATTTACGTCGATATATTGACATAATGACAACGTAATTTTGAAACTCGACAAAACAGACCTGATAAGGATACCGAATTAGTTACCGAAATTTTGTCGATATCTCAAAAAAGTCTTTTTATTTCATTTACCATATCCATCATAAAAAAGAAGCAATTTCTTCCTGCAAAGGATCAATTTTATTTATCTATATTCCATCCAGTGTCTCTTAATGTGTTTTCGTGATGACCAAATTCATACTTTATAAACAGTTCTTGATAGACGTTATCTTATTTTTTTAGAGATAAAATAAAATTAAGACGCTGTGAATGTAATTTATAAAAATTAAAACATAATTTGTTTGACCTCGAAAGGCAGGATTAGAGAAATTTAATTGAAAAAAAGGAAAAAGTAATAATTTGAAACTATTGAAGTTATAATATATGAGTAAATTTGAATTTTTTTATTCTGAATATATAATTTTTCAGAGATAAATTTGATGAGTTATACCACGATGAATAATACATAATGTTACAAATAATATTATTAATTATATTATTCGATTGTTTCAAATGAAAATATTAGTAGTATCACAGTTACCAAAGCTTGTTTTATTTACAAATATAATTTTATAAATTTTATGTACTTTATACAAAACTCTAAATTTATATATTTATTTGTATTCTTTTTTAATGAATTTTTTTACTACAAGTACTCGATTATTTTATACGTAACAAAATATTGTATAAAGTGTTTGTAAAATAAAAAAATAAAATGCATTCATTCAGTATAAATGAATTATAACAATATAAACTTTTTATATTTCCATTGAATAGAAATTTTATTCTACTTTCGATATAGAAAACTATTTTCAATGAATATTTACTCGAAAAAGTAAACACAGTATTCACTTGGATCTACAATTTATTACTTAATAATAATTTAAAAAAAACAATTATTTAGCTTTATATATATTTGAAAGTCATGTATAACTATAAAAAAATTTATATATTTGTTTCAAAGAGTTTTTATGAGTAGGCGTATATAATAATTAAAAACACCGCCAAACAATGATGCAAACAACCTCGAACACTTTTAATATATTAAATGAACACACAGAGTAATCTAAATTTATTGAATATTAAAAAGAAACTCGAGCATTAAAATGTAGGATGTATGAGGTTCGTAATAAATATTAACCACGTGTAGGTCTCTATAAGGCAACTATTTTTGTAAAATAATTTAAATTTAGAGATATTTATGTGGCACATAATCTTGCGTATAAACATTGGCTGTGCGCAATAAATCGCAAGATGTAATGTAAGAGGCGTACCACCCACGCCTAACAGGAATTATTCCCATAGATTAAAAGTCTGAGCATTTCAACTTGTATAACTAACTTATATCGCAGCAATATTTGTGCAAGTAAGCTTTATAATTAATGTTGGCTTGAGCAGCCAGAAGAGTTGGCTTATTCCCTAGAAGCTTTGACCTACTGTCTAAATACTTACTTCTGTTCAATAGACTTTTTTTATTGCTCTATACATTTAGCGTCACTTGTCATCGCGTGGAAACGGAGAAACCACTGCTGGGATTCTAAATATGTCTATGTCACTATAACTCATTAAACTGGATTTAACATTTGCATACATTACATGTATGTAAAATTTTCGAATATTATCATGTATACACCAATAGATTTAGAGTTATGTACCTTGATCTTATAAAGAATTAAAAAGTGAAATGTACCAAAGTAAGAATTTTGCTACTTTTTATTATATACTGATTAAAGGCAATTAAATCCAATAATGAATAAAATATAATGATATTTCTTACAATTACATTAAAATCATCATAAATACAAAAAAAAAAAAAAAAAATTAAATGAACAAAGACCAGATACATCCAAAAATATAAAGAATAGAAAAAGTTATATTGAGTATTTGTCTATAAGATTTCGTTGTTAATTTTAAGAAATATTTTTTATTTTGCAGACTTTGATGTTGTGGATTATGCAACTTCCCTGAATACATGTAAAGAATCCACGTACATGGCTTTTGTGCTACTGGCCGAAGACGTATTCATATATTTACGCTTAGGTGTTCTCACGTATTCGGGATTGATGAGCATGTATTCAAACACACACACATAGAAGATGTGAGATTGGTTTTCTGTGTATTGCATTAGTGAGACGTATAGTCAAATGATATCTTGATTCACTAAATCGAGATTTTTCAATTAAATTAGAGTGATACCATGCAATATTATTTACAAAATTTTTTAAAAATTAATAAATATAAATATAAATTATTGTTGGAATATAATTTTTTTTTTTAATGTACATTAAAAATAAATGTAAGTGAAAAATATAAACCCATTTGTGTTATTAATTACTTGATATAAATCTAATTTAATCATTAAGTAGTATTTATGTATATCAACACTATGTACAATAAAGCATAAGGAAAAGTTAAAATTAAATTATACTAAAGATTTTAATGAATAATACGTTATTATTTTATATAAATTAATTTTTAAGGACGAATTATTTTATTATATTCAATTTTTTATGAATAAAGAATTTATAATATTATAATATTATGTTGTAAAAAAAAGTATTAATTCATAATTTGTTAAATTAATTGTTCAAGAGTTTATGTATTAAGTTTGATTAATGTACTTGAAAAACTGACATACTAAATAGAATATATCAAATAACGAAAATAAAATTATAAAAAGTATGATTAAAGAATTTACCTATATCATTACTGCAAACAAAATAATTAATATAATATGCTGTATAATTTCCATCATAAATTATACTTCACACCAATACTAGTTTTATATCATCATAATTATTTTATATCTAAAAAATATAAGATATTATGCAATAGTATAGATTATTATAAACAAGGGTTAATGAATAAACATTTTGGTTAAATTTTATAAGATATCAAAAAGAATGTTCATGTCAAATTATACAATAATCAATTTAGATAGATTTTTACAATTTTCTCCTCGTCAATCGTTTTATTCCAAAGTTTTAAACCTGTAAAATTTACTGATTTATACTATTTTTTGAGTTTTGATGAATATATAATTGTCCAATCTATTGCTTGTTTTATTTAATATTTTAATGATGGGATTTAAATGTTATCATACTATTAATATTTTACTTGACAATTTCCAGTTTTTAATTAATATTTTATTTATAATTTTTTTTCTTTAGTGTCTAATAGATTTTTCACTATATCTAATATCATTTGTATTATTTATTAAGTTAATTCAAAAATATATTAGAAATTTAATCTTATTTTATTTTAACTTAAATTTAATTTATAAAATTATCTACTAACAAATTTAAAATATCTATTAAAATATATTCGGTAGGAAATAAAATTTTTGTATTAAGCATAATTATTACATCATTTTTAATATTTCTTATTATTTTATACAATTTATATTAGAATTATTTTTAAATAAATAAAACCAATTCTATAATTTAAAAATTTGATGCTTTGAAACAATTCAGCTCACTCTATTGGAATCAAACCTAACTAAAAATAATGATTTATAGCATATTTTGAAAATTTACTAATGGATGATAAAATGCTAATTGTATGATAATATGTTAATTAAATATATTACATTTGTTTCAATTGAAAATATAAAAAAAATGTTCAAGAATATATAAAAATAATAAGAAAAACATTTATCCTATACCATCAAATAGTACAAAGCCTTTTTTATCGACTGTGAACTATATGCCCTAGCCTCGATAATAACTGGTTCAAACATTCATTCATTATTAATTATTTATTAATTATTTAACTATAATTGTATGAAAAATTGAGACCTTCAATTTTAAATTAGTTTTATAATTCATAAATTTGTATTTTGACAATAATCTTTTCAATAAAATATTTCAGTATACAATTTATCAGTAAATGATAAATCTATGTGAGTTTTATGTGTTAAAATTCAATGCTATATTGAATCGATCAACAATAATAATTTTATAAGAAAAATGATTTATTAAATCAGACGTACAAACTAATAAATTATAACTCAATGTATTATTTATAGAAAACTTTGTGGCAAAGTACTTGTGGAGAATAAATTAGAAACTTTTTTAAAATTCAGTATTATTTTCATTTTTTAATACATTATTTACCAATCATAATATTAATGATGATAATTGTTATTCATCGAATTTATAATTTACGTTTATCGTGTCATTAATATAGTATGGTTTATTTACACTTTAGTAAATGTATAAATTTGAAAAAAATTTTATGTATACATTTTTCTTCAAAAACTGGTATTTTTTCTATAATAAAAATATAATAATTTTTTTCGATACATATAGTTTTAGTGCTTTATAATTATCAATAGTTTATAACAGTTTATTATCATCATTTCTATAGTACTTCTCATAACCTTATAATTAACGTTATAATAAATTATAAAAATTAGATTCAATTTATTTTCTGGATATAGTTCTTACGATTGTTGATCACCATAGATGGTTAATATTTATTTTTGAATAAATGCAGGTTTTGAATAGATATTTTTTATTTAATCCTTCATATACAATCTATCCATGTTTACAAGTACCTTGTCAAAATACAGATTTAATCTTGTATTAAGTTGCTTCATAGATCTTAACCTTCGCAAAGTATAAATGATGCATAGGAGGCAAACTTTTTGATATTCAAAAAATTTCTTTCAGTCTTCGAGCCTGTACTGCATTAGAGTGGTGAGGTGGTTGAGGGGGAAAAAATCACGTGCACTATATCCCATAACTTGCTAATCATAAAATATTTCTTCATCGCATTGAGGTAACTATATGAAAGTATTTATTCTGTAAAGTACAATAAACAAATTATCTTTACTTACATAGAAAGAATAATAATTTATGAAATATTTTTTTAATTGGTAAGGGTCATACAATTCACAGTACTGCCATGTATTACAGAAATAAACATTTTATAAAGGATATTTTTGCCTTGCACACTGGTATAAAAATTTACTGCAAGTAGACATCCACTGATCTTGTAGACGAGGATGGAATGAAGCAATAGATAGCTTGTAACGAAGTTATCCTAGTTAGCATAGTTGATCATCTGATAGTGATCGAATAGGGTCGTAGGGTAATATCGAATGCGATGGCTTTCTGTTTGACAAGGTTGAAACTAGACACGAGATTTCATCTTTGTTTGCGCGAATGGTGTTCAGTTACTCGAACGCCAAAGACTATACATTGTAAATAAACCTGTTGTTGGCGATGGTTTGCGAGTCTAAAGACTCGAAATACTTATCTGACATTGTAAGTTGATTACTAAAGATGAACGTGTTCCTTTGATGACAGTACACAATTTGTATAAGAAATCTTTATATTCACTTCCTGCACTTACTTGATGTAAGTAAGTTTGTTCCACTAAATAAACATGCACCATCTTCTATATACAAACTTATATTTGGTTCAGAGCTAGTTATTATAAATACATCTGCTCCACGGAATAAACCTCATTGAAATGATCATGCTGGACTCCAAAAATACTTGCTATTTGTAACAAAATTCCTCTCAGATTGCACTAGAGGAGTCCAAAGAAGCTCAACTTATACTCAAAAATTCAGCAATAAAATAATCAATAATGTTGCTTTGAAACTTGTTGACCGATTCAGAATGAATAAAGAGTCTCACTGCCATTTATACTTTTTGACGATTGCATGCTCAGGTGCTACCAACATACATTTGTCTAGTATTTGTTTTATCTAATTAATTTTTATATACAATGGTAGAGCTAACAGTGTGCCTTAAATTAATTAACTCAAATTCTCGTTCGATAAGTATTGGCTATGTGTGATACCATTTTGAAGATTATAGAAACATCATAGAAGTATAAGACACTGTAATTAGATAATGAAAAATTTATTCTTATTTTTATTTAATTATCTTTCAAGATGCTATAAATACTGTTAGATAATGAGGCAAAAATATAGTGTGTCCTACGATGACATCTATGCAGTATCATATATGCCGGAAAGAAACTGTCCTATAACACAGAGCGATGATTCCAGAATATGAAATAATACTCAAAGTTCGAACTTCTTCTAAAACTGATTACGTGTTTTTAATTTAGATCTCTCAACAAATGTTACCTTAATTATCCGTTCTTAGTATCAAGAAAACTTCTGGTCTCCAACATATTCGTGTAAATGTGATATTCGGTATCTCTTAATTATTAAATTATGTTCGTAATGTAAGAGAGAACTCAGGGTATTCAAACTTCCGTTATCATTCAGTGAGTACAACTCTCGCCCGCTCTATTTTCTTCATTTATAAAATCAATTTTTGAAATTGAACCAATTCTTTAAGTAATCTCTGTAATGAAATTTAAATTGTATAATTAATTTATATTTAAAAAAGGATTGAAATTTCAATTTAATAATTGTAAACACTGTCTAGGAATCATATTTGTAGTACTTTTTCAATAATTTAATGTTCTTGGTAAATGTATCAATAATCATAAAGTATATTTACATATAACAATTTAATTACCATTTTTGAAAATATTAACTTAAAATATACTGAAATATACAGTATTTCAGCAATAATCGATTATGATAGACTGTGCCTTTAAAATACTGATTACAAATCTTTCCATATACGTGTGTATATTTTAAAAAAGGAATGAATCAGGAATAAATTAAAATCATATCAAAATTAAATGTTATGTTCGAAATAATTTATATTATTTATATTAAATATATTTTTTAGAATATTTGAAAATTATTAAGAATAAACGTTGAGTTTTGAATAAATTTGATTAAATTTGATTCTTTTTAATTAATTCCAGTATTTATAGTTTATCGATTTTATAACGAAATATAAACAATATAAAATTTTTTCTAATTTTTAAAATAAGCGTAGATTATTATAATACTTATATACAGATTCAATTTTTTCAACTTTTTTATCGCTTAATTAGTCTCAGAACGGCTCAATTAGTGCCTTTTGCAAAATCACTGAAAAATTTCAACTTTTTTTTTACTTAGTAAAGTCATCACCGTAGCAAAGGAATATCTCACTTGAAAGTTTGTACAATTGCTTTGAGTATCCGGCAAGCCATTCCAATTTAGTTACCTAAAACTTCTGGCACTGAAAACCCACAGTGATCACTAAGCCGTCTATATTTTCAACAAGACAAATTCTTCCTTATATTTTTTATTCTCAAGATTTGTTTTCTACGTTTTTCTTTCCTCTTTCTTTTCCTTTTTTATGTTCTCCACCTATAGAATAAATCAAAAGAATTTTTTATTTACTTTTTAAGAAATATTTATTTATTCATAAATTTTTCTTCTAGAAATTATAATTGTAAAAAATTAAAATAACATAAATATCAGTACATTTAATATTTGCGTCGACGGTCATGCCAGACAAAGTCGAAATAAGTAACATAAAATGTTACATTATTATTATTATTATTATTATTATTATTATTATTATTATTATATTATTATTATTATTATTAATAGTAGTTATATAAACTGATAAAAGACCAGATATCAAAGTACTCATTTTTTCATATGTTTATCCAAATGAACGTTACTCATAATAAAATATTGAACCTATATTTAATACTAGAAATCTGTATATTTAAAAAGTCTGAAACTGAAATGTACGTGTCGAATGTGTTTTAACTTTGGAGCTTGACATTTTCGATTTTTTTTTATCCTTCTCATAATAATTGTATTTGATTGCGTTATCTTCTCTTACTCTTTCTCACGTATATTACTTTTAAATGAACGGTCAATATCGTTTTGTATTATTGTAAATTAGTCTAATAATTATATATAGTTAGAAAATTTGTTATTTCAAGAATTTTACTGTATATTAAGATTATAGTAAAAGCTTTGGTATTTATAACATTTATATTCCACGGAAAATAAATGAAAAGCAATTTGGTTGGTGGGTGAGGGGGTGGACGATCGAAAAAAATGTAAAATTGTGGAGAAGCGACATACTTGAGTTCAATCAGTCATGTTTCATGTGTGATTACAAATCAGATTAAATAAATTACTTTCCATTTGATTCTGATTTATTTTTTATTCTTTTTCAAATCTTCTTAGTAATTCGAAAAATTTACAATATCTATTTTAGTACTAATGCAGATACACGTGTGTGTCCAGTTCTCACCTGCCAACACAAGTGATACAAGTATCTTTTAATACGAATTTCTAATTGTTAACGTTTTTTTATCAATATAATATACTGTTTCAAGTATTACCATTCATGTATTATCATTTTTTATAAAATTTTGTAATTTTTATTTATATCAATACTTGACATTTTTCAGGATCATATCTTTTAAAATGTAAAAGTGAAAGTATCATTGAATGCTAGAAATAATAAATTACGAAAATAATTATTTATTTTAACCGTTATTCTTTTTCCATTTAGAAACAATATTGTAAGTTGTAATAAATTTACCAAAGACATTGGAATCAATAATTTTATAGTAGGCTCAAAAATATTTTTTTTTTATTTTAATACTATTTATTGTTCGAACTTTTATAAAAGTTTAAAATTCGCTTAATATTCCGTTCATGTTTTACAAATTTCTTTAATATTCTACGTTACATCCACTTTAGGTTTTTCGAATTGTATCAATTGAACTAACTTCTTTTAAACTGTATTGCATAAATTTCGTGCTATTTCAAATGCAAATAAATTTGAAAAATAATTTATGAAAATAAGATGTATACTTATAAGGGCTTCTTATGGGAGAAATGCGTTATCTCAATGAATAAAGTGCACTTGAAGATCAATATTTGCTCATCAGTAAGTACATGGTTTCGCTAGAACGATGATTGGGAAAAGGCTCTCGGGCATTTTTGAAAGCGCATTTTTATGGACGTAAAAAAGTTGCTTTCGTGGTTTATTCTAAGCCCTTGCAAGTGTATTTGGTCTTTTGTTAATGCTTGGTTAATGTTATGCGGAAATTACAAGTGTATTTTTCCGATGAGAAATTGCAAACGCAATGACGGAGATGTTCTTTTATACAAACAGAGGCAACTTGGTTATTGGTAATTTATTTTATACTTTTTTCACTCTATCTATAAACTTTTGAGACGATTATATCATTTTTTTGTGTGTCGTATTTTATTTTGTATATAAGAAGATATTTATGGAATTAAATAATATTATTCTTTTGGCATTTCAAATTATACATGTTTGGGTAAGTTTAAATAAATTTATTTACTTTACATTGCTTTATAGATTTAAAAAGCAAAGTGTTACAAAAATTATTATATTTTATAAATCTATAATAAGCAAAAGATCAATTACTTCTACTTGAGAAAAGTCTGCAATCAGTGTACCAAATAAATATTATAAGAAGCAAGATATTTTAGTCATACATAAAACTAGTACACCAAGCTATTATTTATTGAAGAAAGTAAGTCTATCTAATGGATAAAAATTACATATAAATATTATCACATTATTAAAATTCAATTTTTTAAAAATAGATTTTACTTTAATATGTAAAGGAAATTTGAGTAAGTTATTGTAACTTGTTGTGACAAAGTTTTTCGAATCATAATAAATCTTGTAAAGATTAACAAGGATAGTTTAATAATGACGGTGGCTGAAATAATGGCTATAATTATTAACAGAAAATAAATATCTTAATTAATCAATAATTTAATTATTATCATTACAAAATAACAATTAATTATTCCGGCATTAAATTTCCGAATAAATCTTTCATAATTGCATAATTTCACTAAACCGTACAAATCATTGTATAGATGATAAAATTTTTAGGGTAGTTGAATTCCATTAAAATGAGATAATTTTAGCAATAAAGATCGCAACTGCAATTGGACAAAAGAAGCAGAACAAAAAAGAAGAAGAAGAAGAAGAAGAAGAAAGGAGGAGGAAAGGCGTTAAGATAGTGGTCGAGCAGTTGGTTGTCGAATGTGTCGCGTAGGGCTGCGCGTTAAATAAATGTGTGCATTGTTTTAATGCTCGGTCGGATAAAGCAAAAGTAAAGTGGTAATCAGATGTAAAGAAGAAAGCAAGAAAGAAAGGTGGGTGGGGGAGAAAGTCGGGGTGGCGTGCGCATGTCTGCCAGATGTGCAAACGCTCGGCGCGTCGACTTTGTCGGAATCGTCGTCCGGCGGCGAGCGTCGCCGCTGATTTCCTCATCTCGCACCACTCGATCCCCAACTAAAAGACTCAGTGGCTATTTCGACGCGGAGCCGCGCGCGTCTCCCGATCGCCAACTCACGTGCTCGCACTCCCTGGAATTCGTGGCCGACTCCCGGGATTTTGCCGAGGATTTCCCCTCGAGGGATTTTAATTGGGGATCTTAAGTGTTGGGAAATAAAATATCGTGCTGGTACCTTGGTTTTTCACTCTCAAAATAGTGGATTATGAATGCAATTTAAATGATTCATCATGATTTAAGTTCAAATTGTAAGGAACGAATGGGCTTATTAGGTTTACGAGAGATCGTTAAATTGGAGTCGACAATATTCATATCAAGCAGGGGTGTAACCGGAGAACCTACTACTTTGTTTAATGTATGCCGAATTCTCAATCTCAGCCGAAATTAAATTTCCTTTGTGATATAAAAAGTCAATGGAATGTTGGGGCTTAAATTAGCTTACCCCTTACACGCGCGAGCGAATACGGCATTTGCGTAGTTTTCTTTCTTTCCCCATTCAGAAAGATTATTTTCGTCTTTCCCTACGGTTTTCAAAATCTACGATTGTGTACACATGTTTTCGGTCCAGATGTTCTTTTGGTTCAAGTTCGAAGTGAACCAAAGTTTTATAGCCTGAAGAATGGTGCTTTCAATTGAAATTACCAATATTTTTTTCAAACAACCAATTATTCTTAATTTGCAATAAACCATTAATATAAAATTTTATAATTTTTTCCATTGAGCATATCAGTTTTTATAGATCAATCGTTATAATTATTTAATTTCGGTTATCTCAATTTTTTTTTTTATAAAGTAAGGGACACACTTTCCTATTTTTAATGTAAAGCTCAATTTTCATAAAACTTAACTGGAACTGCAAATTTGATTTTTAATGTCGTAACAACTAATTTTATGCCCTCATATGCTTATAATATATTCCACTTTTATATTCCTATAACGCTCGCTGGTTACATTTACTATAACAAAATTTAATAAATAATAAAATTTATAAATTCAAAAAATTTATTTAAAACTTAAACTTAAATGTAATAAAATAATTCAGTTTAATCAGGAAATTATCTTTTTAAAACTAAAATAATTTTAGAACCGGAATTATACATTCAAAAAATGTACTATAAACTCATTTGCACTGTTAATTTTAAATTATATTTCTAAAATAATCATTCAGTTTTATTTTTCTTAATAAACATAGTCTAATAGGATACTATTTGTCCCAAGTTTTTGACTGGTGCTTTATTTTTTATAGCGAAATTTATCGAGGTAAAAAGAAGAATAATAATCAAACTGTACTGCAAAAAAAAGTATTAAACCAATTATCAGTCGAACAAAATTGACATATATGTTCGCATAAACACGGTGTAAAAAAGCAAAACTAAGCGTCCATAGAAGAAAAAAAAAAAAAAAAAAAAAAAAAAAGTCACAGTCGATGAAATGACAGGAGTGTGCATTATCTGGGTTATATTATCCACACTCGCTTCAATACTCGCCTGCACTGGCTTTTATTTACCTTATTGGATTCAGGTGAGAATACGAAATTCTATTTTATTAAGAATTTTTCTCTTCCGTATGATCTATGTTTTATAAATATTGCTTTTAAGTTTAATTTCATACTGCTGCAAATCTGATTATTTGTTATTATTCTCAATTTAATAAGTCTTTTTTTCCATAATTTTGATACATAAATTGGTTTTCATTCAAATAACTTTTATAGCAATGTTGTAACATAAAATTTTTAATATGATTAGCTTAGCACAATGAGCAAATTATTATTTCATGGATAATAAATGATAAACATTAAATAAAAGGTGATGTAATTTAAAAAATATTAAATTTTCACAAAAATGAATTAATAATAAAACCTTCTTTTTAATTCCCTTTTTATGTATGCTTATTATTAATATCTAAAAATAAATAAATTCAAATAATATAGAGTGAAAAATAAATAAAAGTAAATCACATGCTTATATTACAGTGGTTATAAAAGTTCTTTTGAAATAATGTTAAATTTATTATATGCCTAGTAAAAAAAATACAGCGTTATATAAATTTTTATGAGAAATTAACGAATTTTATTAAACTTTTAATTATATATTTAAAGATGCCATTAAAACAATCTTTCTTCAAAATTCTACATTACTCATCAAAAAAAATTGAAATATAAATATACAACATAAATATGTCACTCAATTTGTAAAATATATGTGCGTATACAATTAATGTTTGAAGTAGGAACACCCAAAAAAAGTCTTAGTTAAATTATTTATAGATGATACAAATTGTGTGAAAATTTGGATTCTTCAAAATTACACTTATGAATTTGTTTTTGTTAGTAAAATATTCCTGTATTACTGTTACGATTATATTATATTATTATTTTCCTATTCTATTGTTTAACTCATACATCATAAATTTAATTTACAAGATTGGTACAACAAAAAAATGATTTTTTTTGTATAATACATATTTTAATTTTTGAATATTAAAAAAATCTTCATATAATTATGTACATTAATAACATGTAATCTATATTGATCTACATCGATTACTGAGATAACACTTTAATAAACTATAAATTTTCAAGAATGTATAATAAAAATTACCTAATCGCTGGAATTAATTAAATTTTTTCTTTTATATTATTTATATAAAATATTCAATAATACGTTATTGAAAATTTCACGTTAAGCTTTGAATATAATTTATATCTAATAATCGAATGATTATTTAATTTTGCAACATAATCTGATAGTAAAAACATATACTTTTCTTTACTATGTAAAATCTTCTTAATTCAATAATTTGGCTTTATTATTTTATATTTGGATAATTAATTTCTAGTTAACTTTTAATAATATATTTTTAAAATAAAAATCAATAACAACATAATTATGATTTAAAGAAGAAAAGAAAATACCCAAAAAAAGAATTATCAATTGAAAAAAAAACAAAATTAACTTAGAACAAATCCGAAATGTTTTAATTAATATTGTTATGAAAATGGCGCGTAAGAAACACGTATACATGTATATAATATTTTTTCTTAATATCTCAACTCTTCAGTAACTTAAGCACTTAATATTTTAAATCCGCAAAAAAGACTTAATGTATCATATGCTTATAACAGAAGAAAACTACTAAAATTAATAATTTTTAGAAGATTTTCATGTGAATTTGTGAATCATTAATATGATAATTAATGCATTTATTAACTGTTTCCGGCTCGTAGTCATAAATTCATATCTGATTTCTAGTAATGATGTATTTTATGATATTCTAATATTAGAAACTCATTATTTCAGAAATTATAATGCGACAACCTTATTTTAATAAATTTAGTTTTATTGAGATTTAATGTATGTGATATCTCATAAATCTTTGAAAATAATGTTAACTAATTTTTTTCAAATTCGAATGTTATTATCATTAACTTTGATTATTAATTAATTATTTTAAAGTAAAATTTGTTTTATATATATTTGATGAGTTGTGCAAAATGTAATTAGTCTTAAACTTTTACTGATTTGTACTATTTTTATATAAAAAATTATAGAATATATTTGTAAATATTATATATATAAATGATATATGTATGTGTCTTTTTTAAAATATATACTGAAATATATATAATATAGTATAAGTTGATATATGAACTGTTTCTGGGACAGATTATTTAAAAAAAAAAATAGAAGCAAACTATAATGAAGTCCGCTGCTTCAATACCTGTTGTTATATTCATAGGACTTAAAATCAAAATAAATTAAAACTTATTAGTTTATGCATTATATTATTATATTTTTATAAAATATAGTTACTTAATATTATTACTGCTGTAGGATAATAATCCACATCGATAATCCATAGCACAACATTTTCAATTATATTTAAAACGAAATTCTGTGCATGGCTTTCATGTAAAGTTTATTATATAAACATATTCTGATGACAATCAATAGCTCTGATAAAAAAAATTAAAAAATTTAATTGTTTTTTACGAAATATTAACTTTCAATTATTTAAAAAATTATATAATTTTATTGAAACAAAAATGATAAAATAAAAATAAATAGAAGTAAAATCAGTGAATCTAATCCAAATTAATGAAATCTTATAACAATACTATTAAACTAAATATGAATGAGTGGATATAAACGAATATTGATCTGACATACATTAATCTTTAAATTCTTTTTTTAACCATTATCTTACGTAAATTAAAATATCTTTGATGAAGGTAGATCAGCTTTTATTATTTAAATATTTATAATTAATATCAAAGTTGTAACTATTGAATAACTGTTGTTGGATGGATTTACAAAATTTATCAAAATTTATCTCCAATACTGTTAACGTAAGCATATAGCTTATATATGCATGCACCATCCACTTTTAACAAATCGCATTCACTCAATATAAAATCACCCTGAACTTTCTCGGATTTGGGTTAGCTTATGCGCTCTATTGGACGCGGTCAAAGTTACGTATGCAGAATTTAATATCCGATACAAAACGACGTCAAGTTTTCGAACCTGATATTTGGGTTTACAATATCCCAAGCATCGATACACCATTACATCTTCATTTAGAACTTGTAAAGTTTTGCATAAATGTTGGACATACATAAAATACATTATTTTTTTTAAAAAAAAAAATTTTATGTCAATCTATCATGATCATAACTTTTTAATTTTAATGATAGATGGTGACAAGTTAATAGCATTTGGAAACTCGATGTAATTTTCCAATTAATCAATTAAGAATTTAGATATTGATATTTTTTTAATAATAAAGAATAAATGTGAGTATCAGTAGAGCTACTGTATTGCCATTCCAGATAAATTAGTAATAAAAAGTGGAATTATCTGAAAAACACAAGCTTAAACGAGAAGTTAAAGAACTTAGGTACATTAGTTTATATATGAGAAAAAGTATTTGTTCCTATTCTTATTAGAAAAGAAAATTTTTTTGCTTAACTTCAATAAAAATTCTTTTGCTAGTATTGAAATTGTATCACTATTATTATTGTAATTAAGTAACTCTATATCTAATACAAAATATTAAATAACATTTATTCGTTACAAGAGTATTTGTAATTTTATTTTTATAATTATTCTATATATATATATAATAATATATATATATATATGTATATATATATTTAGTATAAATTGAAGGGGAAAATATTTCGGGATTTTTTTTTTTACAACGTGAGAGTACCGTTTGACTCCATCAACTACACGTATTAACAATCAATTAATTTAATTAGTACAATCTCTTTTTTGGTTTCACATTTATTTTATAAAATATAATGCTTTTATTCGATTTATTTTATTTGAATTTTAGGTTTGTTAATATTATTATAAATGAATTCAATTTGTTTTAACTTATTATCATGATCATGTATTTCAATAATATTTATATAATTAGTATAAGGTTTGTTTCTGAAGAAAGTTTTCTTTTGTTGTATTTAAATGTTTAACTGTTATTTATCCATTATTTGGACTTACACTAACTTTATTTTATATTTAATCCCTCTTGCTACGCTTTGAGCTGTTAAAGTAAAACCAGCATACTGTAATATACTTTATGTATTTAAATATTTAAAATTAATAAATTATGAAGTAATTTATAATAAGTATTATATTTTCAGTTACAACATATACTTGTGAGATTATTAAATTTCATATTAATAATAATTTTTTTAATATAATTAATACATTTCTTTAAATATAACATTTAAAAATATTGATAATTAATTGTACTAATGTTAATCAAAATATCGTAAAAAGTTTGATACTTTTATCAGGTTAAATTTGAAAATATATTGCTGAAGTTCTAGAATATAATGCAAAACTGTATTTGCATGCAAATAGTATTAAAAGTCCATCTGAAAATTTTGTTCGTATCTAGTTTTATTACCGGTATGAGTTTTGTATGAACTACATCTATAGGAAAAACTCCTACTTTATTGTATTTTTGTAAATAAATTATTTTCCTTTTTTTTTAAATTAAAATCTATAAAAAATTTTTATACTATCTCATTTAAATATGAAAATTATTTTTGCAACAAGAAATTAAAACTAATAAACAATTTTTTTTCTAGTACAATTTCAATAAGAATGTTTACAGCATATATATATATATAGAATGGAAACCTTATTGTCCATAATTCTTTAAGTAATAATATAACAATTAATATAAATTATATAAATTTGTAAGAATAAAGTTAAATGAATATCGTATTACTCGACATTTTCCAAAATAATTAATATATCGAGGAATAATCTTACGTTGGCAATTTAAAATTACTTATCTATTATTAAGGATTAATTCATTGCAATTATTTTATATTAATTATTTTAATTTACTTTAATATTAACAAAATTTTTCATACATTATTTATATAGTTCAAGTTTTCCTAAAATAAAATTAATAATAATGCGATGTGAATAAAAAATTGTTTTTGCGATTTTGTATCTCAGTATTCGATCATCGTGAAAAAATTTAGCACACAGTTAATTAAAAAAGTAAAAGATTGTATTATACAATGAAAAATTCGATCTAAATTTATAAGTTGGAATGTAGAGCTCGATCGTAAATGGTAGAAAAATAATCTTAAGTAATCTAAAAGTCTCATATTATCTCATAACAGTAGATTGTTACAAAATAAACTTTTGGTTAATTCTGAACAAAATATAGTGTGCGAGGGTGCGATGGTACGATATGGTGAGCCTTAACACCCAAAATAAATGGTTATTAGCCAGGTCGCAAAGTCACAAATGAGGGAAGGTAGAGGCACATCTGAGCTCTTCAGTCCTAACACGCGACTTATGCAAATTTTCGGGATACTGTTATGCCGAAACTCTAAACACATCACTCGTAATTAATATGTTTTTCATTCTCCAGCTTAAATAAAGCTTCTTGGCCCGACTATAGTCCTATAATACCCGGTTCGAATAAAGCCACTGCTACTGATGTGTGAAAATAAGGATAATGGATAAGAATGAATGGTAATTTATGAATTTTCATGACTAGAATACCTTTTTATCGTAACTAACGTTTTTTGGAACTGCTTATCATTTATATCGTTTACGACTCTTGTACTATACTTTGCTGAAGCTCGTATGTGAGTGGAGTCCATAATGTAGATTTAACGCTTATGCAAAATCAAGAACTTGGTTTGTAATCGAACAATTAAGGAGCTGTTGTAGATTATGGGTACGTGCTAATGTACAAAAATATTCTGACTTACATTAATAATGAATAATAACGAAAATAGGCTTATTGTTTACTTATTTTAATCTCGTATGTTGCCAAAAGCACATGTAAAAGTTCTAAGTACTCCTGTCTGCAATATTTGGTAATTAATTTCTTTTAATTTCTCTTGCACATGAGAGTTAATTAACTTTTGTAATCGAGTTAATTAAGTTTGTAACTATTTATTGTATTTAATAAATAGTCTTCCTAAGTACAAAATTCTCTTATTGAAACATTGGTACATTAAGTAAAGAATAAACACTTGTCTTTGAGTTTAAATTATACTTCATTGAATCTCGTTCCAACTCCTTAACTTTTCAAGAACATGGAAGGTGCTTCAAATAAATCTTTATAATTAATTTATAATTTTTTCAAAACTTCAATTCATGGATTGCTCTGAATATAAGTTATTTAATTTTACTATACATAAATATAACATAGTCATGTTTTGATGATCAGGGAAGTTTAATGTAAAAAAGTATTTTAAGTATTTAAATAAAAAACAACAAAAATTGTAGTAAAATATGTGTATAAAAAATTAGAATTGTATATCGCTTTGAAAAGAATTTTTTTTTGTCCTGCTTATTACTATAAAATTTACAATATTTTTAAAAACACAATTAATAATAATATAAAAAATAAATTAAAATGAAAATTACCTATGTAAAAAAAATATAATATCGATAAAATTAATGCATAATGAAGACATCATGTTGAAAATAATTAAATATATAATAAGATAGTTATTAAAACTATTACATAATCATGGTGTTATTGAGAATTTAGAAAAATATTGGGGGGTTAAAGAATTAAGTAAAAAAAGAATATTATATACAACAATAAGTGCGCGTATACAAATACATATATACTCATATATATCAAACCAACGAAAAAATAGACATAATATCACGGAGATAGATTTAAATTATATTATTAATCAATTTAGTGCGCGTAATAAATTTATAAATAATATATCTTAATTCATAATATTTCGTGGCAGAAATTAATAAAATTAAAAGTTTCTCTTAGCGCGGACGTTTTCGAGTCCCAGCCATAGATATAAAGCAAAAATACTTATTTTTGCATAAATTTCAAGATAGAACGAAAACTAGTCGAGGATAAGAATTGCTCACATATTTAGAATGATCGATGAGTAAAAGTGCTCGATCGAAGTGAGAAACTTTAACCACTAGTTTACTGATATGGCTCATTTATACGCTTCGTGATCCGCGAATTTCTCTTCGTGAATCTGGAAATGTACGTCGGCAAGTCGGACGAGAGAAATTGAGATTGATAAGGAGGATAGATAAAACGAAAAGTTTGGTCACAAAACTCTCGGACACAGGGGTGAAAATTAATATTATTAGCGAAAACAATTATTCGGATATGCAATAGAGCTATTCTGGGGCAGAGAAAACGGCGGGGAAACATTTCACACCCTCGATGATAGCGCCGTTGGATTATTATGGAGCTAGCAATGCTAAAAATAATGGACTAAGTTGTGATGTTAGCGCCAAGGGGGATTTATCCCTTAAACTGGACTTTTACATAAAATTAACATAATTATAATTATATATATATTTACATTATCTTGTACTCTATTACATAATGCATAATGTAATATAAAATTGTTGTAAAATTTGTAATAAAGTACATGTAAAAAAAGTCTTTGCATATTATTACATTAAACAAAAATAATAATGAAATCTATATTATTTATATCTTATATAGTCGTATTGATTTTATCAATGAATGTATGCATAACATATTTATAAAGAATATTTAAATAAGTCAGATGTAACAATGAATTATTCAAATTACTTAATCTCAAATTCTGAAGATGTAAAGATCAATAAAAAATTAATTACAGCATAAACATAGCAGTAAATATTTTTATTAATACTAATAATGGTATAAAGTTTCTATTTTAAAAAAATAAGAAACCGTAATATTATTTATTGCACATATAATCGTGTAAAAAATTTAAATTCAATTATGATTCAATCGTAATCACATGATTATACAACCTTGTTGACAGTTCTCCTCCTCATAAGATATTTAATGTAATTTTGTAAAATATATCTTTTAAAAAAATAAATATTGTAGATGAGATAGGTATACGTGAAATTGAAAGAGCCTAAATAATACCTTTAATGTACAAAAAAAACAATAACAATAAACAAATAAAAAATGAGAGGAGGGAAAGACCGTCGAATCAGATATCGGAGTTGTACCAAATATTTTGAAAAGAATTTAGCAAGTTTGGTGCGAAATAGAAAATTAAGTGATCGTATATACACATGGTCTTTGGTTATTGATTACCTTTTTCGTATACTCGTAAAAAATAAAGAGTTTTCCATCATATTTATCTTTGTACTTAATATATCAGTGTATCAAATACATATAAATTAAAAAATAATATAAACATTTGTTGTAATTATTTTTATTTTTATTACACAGGGAAAGCTTCTTGGCAAAGCAGATGCTTATTTCAGTTCCTTTCGTCGTTGTAATTATCCAAAAATTCGGGCGCCACATGCTACCCCGGAAATAGTTTATGAATGCGCCAGATATTCAAGGTAAGTTTTATTATCAAAACATATTTTGTTTATCATACATACTTTTTCTCTCATCCTTTTTGTTTGTAATTCAGAATAATTTATGATTTCAAAACATTATTTATGAATTTTATATAAGTATTAGTTTGGAAATTATTGATAAGTCCATATTAAAATTCAATAAAATCTGACACCTTAAGTTGATTGACTTAATTAATAACCATAGAAATTTTAGTAAAAACTACATTACTATATTATTATTATTTATAAAATCATTGATCAAGTTTCCTAAAAAAATGACAATAATTTTTCTTGATGTCTTTTTATAAAGTATGGAACTACATTTCAACATAAGAAAAATTTATATAATAAACTATTAATTCAAGGGTCTTCGCTTATGTAGACGATGAGTAAAAATAGTAGTCTCTCAAGACTTTACTTAGCTCATCTTAAAATAAATCAAAACAATTCAGGTAACGAGACCAGAAAATGAATGATTGTTTTACAAAAAAACATAGCTAGTGTTGCTTTAAAGAGAATATATATTGTTTATGATAGACCTGATGGTTTGGACAAAACATCTAAGGAAAAGAGAAAAAGCAAAATATCTATATGATATATTAGTTACAAAAATAAATTTTTGATGTAATTTATATATCGCATGATATATAAATACATTAATATAGCATGAAAGATGATCTAGATGTCAAGATTTTAGTATTGCTCAAACAGATACTCTATACTGATAAGAAAACTTACAAGAAGTTTAATCATTAAAGTTTTCTTTACATTTAGAAATGAGGTCTATTAGGTCATCATTTTATTTTTTTTTTTTTAACTCCTATTAATAGATATTGTAAGTACGTGAGGTCAATAAAATGAGAAGGTATTTCTTCATGCCCTGAACTTGTGTTTAGTGTTAGTGAGAAGAATCTTTTGAGCTCTTTTCTTTCTTTCTTTCTCTTATAAAACCTGAAGAAGTATATTCTATCCAATATCCAATATCCCTTGCATTTTCTTGTCTATATATGATAAACTTTCCCTTTTCACCTTTCCTCTTCCATTTTTAATCTTTTCCTACCTTATCAACGATATTAAGCTCTGATGCATTTGAAGCACTAATTTCGATAGTGGCTATGTTATATTTCACGTGTCACAAATCTACGTTTATCATTTGAATAAATCTTCTCCAAACATATATCATTATTATATAAACATAACATCATTATTATCATGCAATTATTACCACACGATCGATATGAATAAATGTATAGTAATTTTGACCACGAATTTTGAAACGAAATCTTTCATTAAATAATCCAATTTTTTATCTATCCCTTATTTATTATTTTCTTTGTATACATTTCGAACTCAGAAACTGTTAATAGATTTTCGGTCAGTTACATTGTTCGCAATAAAGAACAATTCGTGTCAATTTCAGTTTACGATTTATTGCAACGCGATTATCTTCCGCGTTCCACCAACGTCACTGCAGAAATCAATTTCCAGATTCTGCTTATCGAAATAGATTTTGTAAACTTTATTTTTAGAAATTCAGGCACTTTAACCATTTTATTAATGTCCTAAGCCCTACCCATATTCTAGTATGTGTAATTACACCTGCATATCTATATGCTTGTGCCAAAAGAAGCTTGGATTAAGAAAAGAGAAATAGCGAAATAGAGCTGGAGAGAAAAATTAAAACGATATAGAGAATGGTACAGTATTTATTCTGAAGTAATGTAGCAATAAAATGTCGATGATCAAAATTCCAGCTTCTGGGACATACCAAGTCCTTGGTGGCAGGCGAGTACAGTGACAGTCATTGTTGGTCTCACTATGTCCCTTATCGGGACACTTACAGTTCTTGCAGCTGCCACATCGTTCCTTCCTCACGTATTCAAGATTCCAAAGCAGACGAGGGCTCTTGGCTCTCTTCATTTCGTCGCGGGTAAGTAAGCTATTTTTTTCAATTATTCTCTCCTTTTTAAATTTCCTTAGAATTCCGTAATTTTTTATGATTTATACTGATAAATATTTTAATAATTGATAAACATATTTAGTATATTAATAAGTAAGTATTTTTGAATAAGTAATTGCATATAAATAATAAATTTGGTTTAAGCACAATTTTTTTTTTAATATATTGTTATGTCGTATAATTCTACTATATTTATTTAGTTATACTCCGTAACTACTCATTTATATATTTATTTATTATCGCGTTTATTTGTTACTTATTTATTTCTTCATTTACTCGCTTAATTATAATTCGATGATTTCCCAGTTCTTTTCTACCGTAGCTGAATCGGTCAAAGCGATTCAACCTTTGTGAGGTTTAAGGATTAAAATAAATATAATTATATTATTTCGCGTTTGAAATACCGATTTATAACTCATAAATCGGAAGAGAGAATTCGAAGTGTAATAGTTTTTGTATTACTTGCGTCACTTGTGTTATCGCGAATGTGTGAGTTTGTCGTGTTGTCTTACCGACGAGAGTCACCCACTGGAATTGAATTACTTCGTATTACATTTTTCGTCCGATTCTTGACACTACTGTCTTAATTCATCGATCAGTCGAATCGACCCCATTATTATTCACGTCCCCTGATTTATAGAGAAAAACTGCCAACTCTTTCAGCTCCTCCCACCATGTCGGTGTTCTCCTTTTTAGGCTTAATTCGCAATACTTTAATATTTGCTCACATTTCTTAGTATATTGATTAATAATTGCAGATGTTGACATCATTTCCCAATTTAACGCTTGCACATATTTTTCTTTATGATGATTCTTGTTCTCCTTTCCACTTATTTTGTGCAACATTTATTATTTTATTAATTAAATATGTGAATTCCGTTACATACGTAACAATATATAAAAATATTTAGCCTTTAATAAAAAATATAAAATATAAATCATATTTTTACACTATTTTAAAAGCTGATATATTTATAATATTCGTCAATAAAAAATTAATAAAATGACTGTGTATTTAATTAAAATAATTAAACTTTTAATTTTTGTACAATAATTTAATATGTCAGTAAGTCAAAAAAATTAAAATATTAAAATACCAATGAAAGAAACGTACTAAATTTATTATAAAAATTGATTGGATGAGGTGATGAATAATTATTATAAATTAAAATAAATTTGTTTGTATTCATTATGTTTACAGCAACAGTAATATGTGGAGGCTTAATAATGTATCCTGTTGGGTGGGATAATCAACAAGTACGTGAATCTTGTGGAAAGAGCGCGAATGTTTACAATCTTGGTAAGCTAAGCATTTGTTATTTAAATAAAAATTAATGTAAAAATAAAATTAGAATCCTTTAAACACTATACACCATGAAATGTGTACTCTCTATCACGAGTAAAATATCGGGATTATACTCAAAAATTTTTCGAATTAAAAATTTAATATTTTTACATTTGATAAAATTAAAAAAAAAATATATATAGGCTTGAAAGTAGCCGCGGTTTTTCGTAGGTTGTTTTCTTGTACTTCAAACAGATTTACAACTTAAATTTAACAAAAAAAAATTCACAATATGAGTTAATAAAGATAGAATCGGCTGAAGAGTTGGTTAATTAGTCGAGCCACATGGCCCTTCCATGTTCATTCATAAGTTGCGATGTATTCTTACGTTTTTCATCCAGGTATAAAAAATAGAAATGCACCTATTGTGAACCCGCGGCACTATTCAAGTCTCCTACTGATGCTGAAAGAGCATGTGAATGCTTTTCTCGTTCCCAAATTGGTGTAAATAAAAATAATAATTCATATTTTTATTATTCAAGTTTTTGATTCACCTACACGTACCATGATTTTTAAAAATCTGAGCAAAAATTATAATAATTGTAACTATTCATATAAAATTAAAAATATAAATTATTTCCTTAACATAATTTCAATGTTTTTTTTTCTTTATATTAAGTTATATTCGTATTTATTTTTCCCTTATTATCCTTATCTTTAAAATGAAATCTCTCTCATTTAGATGCCTTTTTTATTCGTGCCCTAGCATTATTTTATCTTTTTCGTGTATTAAATCAAAACCAATTATTACTTAACTTACTGTAAACCGAAATTATACCAAAAATTTAATATAAATTTTACCTTTAAGTTTGTACATAATTTTAAACATCATTCACTAAATATAATTTTTTATTATTTCTTAAAAAATTTTTGTAAATCGTACAATGTTCAAATATGAACAAATATATTTATGTTGACTCAAGATCTGTATTTTACGAATGAACGATGTTACTAAAACATATGCCAAATTGAATATATTAATAATTTTGAACTTTCCCCATGTATATCTGTATATTTGTATGTATATATATATATGTGTGTGTGTGTGTGCGTGTGTGTGCGTACGTATTAATGTATAAAAGTTTTACGTATTCACAGGTAAATGCTCACTATCGTTATCGAGTTACCTATTAGTAGGGGCTGTAATACTACTGATGCTGTGCTTTAGTCTCAGTTTCTGTGCAGCGAGACATAAACCGAGTCACAATCACAATGACCCACTGCGTATTTGACAATCAAGGAAAACAATTAATGCCTATTCGGTAACACCAAAAGAGGCAATGAAAGTATCTATTGTCACAGTTTGTTGATCACAATTTTCATACGACACACGTGATCCATGGATATCACGTATGAGTACGCTTTACAAGTTCTCAAGTTGTTATTCAATTTTTTCTATTTCAATTGTCATTTAAAATATATTATAGTCTCATAAATACTCAAAGATTCGTGTATTATTCATGTATTATAGATAAAGTTTTCTTATTCTATCAAGCGTTACGTGAATTGATATATAATTTATCCATGACTTAAATTTATTATTAGCATCCCACCTAAATATATTATAAAATCAAAAACTATTAATTGTGTATAATAATACATAGAAATTTATGAAAATTATCATAACTATGATGGAAGATATGGTAGAATACATAAAATCATGTTTATCTTTGATAACCTACACACATAAAATAAAATAATATTAAATTTAAATCGTTGTTAAGTATTTGAATGTATATAAGATTTTTTCTAACAATTATATTAAGCATAAATTACCTTTTTTTCTTTTCTTCGTTATTTTTCTTTTAATAATTAAAAAGAACATTTTTATAGAATTCAAAATAAATACCGCATTTATATTAAGCTTTAAAATAAAAAATAAATTTTCAAAACGACATTTAAATTTACAATTATTTTTTAAAGAAGTAATGTTGAGTAATATATTCCATTTAAAAAAGTTTGATAATATATAATTCATCACGCTGAAAATAAAATTTCAAAATAGTTCCGATTATTAGTCAGGAAATAATACTACAAAAGTTTCCAATAATAAAAACATTTGTAACATAAGCTCAAGTCGTATTTTAAACTCACTGATTTATATACTTTGCTTTAATAGAATTTGTCATAAAATAGTTAATATAATTATTGATTAATAGATAATAAAATTTTAATTGTAAATATTTACGTGCCATTTCGTGATATTGATAAGATTGAAATAATTTTTCGTAAATCTTTGATTGTATTAATGATTAAAAAAAAATTGTACATCAACTGTAAAGTTATCAATTTCTTATTTATTTTCTGGGCAGATACATGGATTAGAATTTACAACACCAATGATAATGTGTATTTATAATGTAATTAAATTCTGAACATTATTTGTTAAATAAGAATTATAGGAATTTTATGTTAAACAGAATTTTACAGTAGGTACATTCCCTTATTTTATAATATTGGAAATTATTCTTGAAGTATTTATAATTCATAACACATTTTTTATTTTTTAAAATACTTATTGAAAATTATTAGATTTACAAAATAACAATAACTTATTATTCTATTACGTTAGTTAAATATTTATAATAGAAAATTAAAAATATAAATAATTATAAAGTTTAATAAAGAGAAAAAATTTGATTTATTAATTAAAGATAAAACACGACATAAAAATATAGTACTATAATGATATAATAAATATAGAATATTTTGCAAATTATAAATATATAAAAATTAATTGATGATCGAAAATTAATTAGGGTTAATGAATCTTTGTTTTGCGTTAGAAATAGAAAACCTAATTCTAAATTTGAAAATTTATTGTTGAATATAAAGAAATTAAAATTTAGAAAAAAAATTATTCTGGTCATTTTAGAGTTTTAAAATATTGTATTTAAAAATCTGTTCATTATTTGCGTAATCATTAAATTAAGTACAATTTTCTCGACACTATCAATTTCTGAGAAAAGATAAACATAAATATAATGAACGATAAGAAAAGAAAAAAATTGGATTATTAAAAATCAATTATTATATAATAAGCAATTATATTTTTTAATTTTTATGTATAAAGAGTATATAAAATTAATACAGATAGAGGGAGTAATACGTAATTAAGTCTGAATATTTTTATATTAAAAAGCAATAAAGTTTTTTACGTAGACTAAAATTTTAATTTTAATTAAAAATATTATTAAATTATGTTTTAAAGATACGTATGTTACAATTACTACTGTAGTATTAATTGCATGATTGGTTATTATAAAATTGTAAGTAATTTGTTTAAATGTATATGCGTGCGCGCGTGAGTGTTTGTATGTGTTACTGCTATATCTATAATAAGTTTTTAATAGGAAAAAAATGTATAGTACATATTATATTATTAAGAAGTAAAAAATTTAATTTATATATAATTTTTATAGATATTTCCAATACTAGTAATTATATATTTCTTGTTAAATATCAACTATACTTGTTTTTTTTTACAATTTTGTCAATTAACATCTCTATCTTAATTTTCAAAAAAAAAGGAAAGAAAATTAGATTAATAAAGTATATAATGATGGATTACGTTTATAATGTATACTATAGAGAACTATGTGTAAAAATAAAAAATATACTTTAATTTTATTTTATAAAAGCTGACTACTCGATTTTATTTCAGACAATGCATTTCCCTCTATATTTATAAAATTCTAACTGTGAAATCTAATTATTTTTTAAAATTTTTAATGATGGACTTAGAAAATGAAGAAAAAAACACGCTTTGGATGAAAATAGAGGTAGGAGATCAGTTTTTTTCGTAATTCGAAATTTCGAAGAAATAAAGTATAAAAAGCAGTATCAACGCCAAGGACTTTTATAATAGGCTTATTCCAATATTTTGAAAATCGGAAGATATGTCGAGTTTTATAGTAAAATATTATCAGCCACCATTTTATGAGTATAGGTTTTGAGGAAGTTTATGTAATTTCCAAAGGGTGTTGCTGGAAATATAAGGGTCGGAGATATATTATCTCGTAGTTTTAAAAAAATTCGTGTATCTTTCGCTCGATATATAGAAAATACACTATCAATATTCGAGATTATTTAGATCTTTGACAGGGAAACCTAAAATTTCCCTGACATTCAAATTTATTATCCCAGTTTGAAAATTAGAAGACTATACATTTGTGAACATCGCTATCAATGAAGTTAGCCTCTTTTCCCTTATTAACGTGGGGACTGAGTTCTTCTTTATTGGGAAAAGTTTTTGTTGCAAATTGTGATATAAATAATCAAAATTCACCCTCGCTATATTCCTTCATTGTTTAATTATTTGTTACTTTTACTTTCATATCCACCAGGCCATTTAATTAATATCAACCGAGATATGTTAGAACATGACTAGTAATTTAATACATAATAATACCCAATAATGCACATGTGAAATCTTTAAAATGTTTACATATATATATATATATAATTGAAATAATTAAAAAAGAACCCAAAAAATGTCCCCGTATATTAAGAAATAATATTAATTTAAGTCTCAGTACTACTCAGGTGACATGTAATCCGGATCTTATTATCTAATGAACGCAATGTCTTGATAAGCCGATTAAATTTTGCTTGACGTTTCCGCAATTAAATGCTGAAACGTTGTACAAATAATTTTGTTATTTATTAATGTTAATTCAAAAACATGTCTCTCGACACGTAATAATATTATACATAATAAATATAATACTAATAACTCGGACAAAAATAAATGTTCTTTAATGTACAGTTTTTTCTAAATTTAAAAACAATAAATATTGTTTTCAGTTAACCACAAATAAAATAGATTAAAATTATAAAGATAAATTAAAAATTATTGATTAGATTAATATATTAGAGTTGGTTAAATAAAATTATGTTTATAAAACATTATTTAAGTAAATTATTTACATTCAAAGCCTATTTTACGAATACAGAGAGTTAATTCTTGTTTTTGGTGCAAACTCATAAAAAATCTTGTAAAATTTATCAAATTAAATTTCACGTCATATATTTTTCAATCCAATTTCTATATAATGCCAGCTCAGGCTTCTTATTATCGTTGAAATCCCGATTTATCGACAAGCTTCATATTTTTTATCTTTTTGTTTGTGAATATTTTATTCTCATCCGTCTGCGTCTTCAGAACCATCAGAGCTGCGATGACACTTGGTAATCTACGTCGGGAGAATTTTATTTTCAATGACTAGTCTCCAGGGATAAGAGGAGTGTAAAAACCTATACTCACTCAAGAAATCTGTAGGTTCGGTATTTTTCCAGATATTCATGAATGAGATGATAGTAATCCATGCAAATAGAGATGCCAATGATATAGCTATTCCTAAATACTTATTATTATACCCGTAGTGATTGCATTTTAATTCATCCTTTGGCTATTGAAAAATTCCAAAACATTTTCAAGTGTTGGACTGCCGGTCAACGTGTCTAGTCGCTCTCTTTTAAGGATCGAAATTTGTAATTTTTGCATAGTTGGTTACGTATATAAATGCTTTTTGATGGCAGATCATCAAATCTATCTTCCCACGTACCTCATTTATTGTTACGACCGATATTCGCCCAGAGTGTAAAACCAATAGAGTGAATATAGGCATAGCTTTGAATAATTGAGAGGGTTTTTTCCCTTCATCCTTTCTTATTATCCTTATTATTGAGAATGCCGTTATCTATATTGGGAAGGGTATTGATATTTGAAATACTCAATAAATTTATAAAAAAATGTGTACTAAAAAACAAATACCCTATAAAATAATAAAAGAAAATTCATATATGTACGTCAAATACAAATGTGATATATAACCTCATAGATCGGAGAATTTGACTGTCAAACGAGTGATTCCATAATAATAATATTGAAACCAGTACAAATAATCCTCATTAATAATGATAATCTAATTGTCTATATCAAAAGGCTTATTAAAAAAAATGAAATATTTGACAATTAGAAATAATAACTACAATATTGACAATAGCAATAGACATAACAATATCTTTAATATTATCAATAATTTTGATAAAAATATTGAAAATAATAGTATTATTGACGATAATATTAAAAATATATATCTATATGAGCATATCTTATGGCTATTGTTAATAGTCTTCTTTCAATATATATTTAAAATTTTAATTTTTATCAAATAGATAAATTTTATTTAATATTTTGTAATTTCAAATTAAAGTAGAATAATTATTATAAATTATAATACATGCGTTGCTATGTATGTTTATTAAAAATTTATTTCATATTTTATTCTTAACCATTCAGAATAATTTATTAAGATTATATATATTTAATTATTAAAAAAAATATATTCAATTTACTGTGAAAATTATAATGTATAAATGTAATGTATTATTAAGTAAATTAGTATTATCGCCCTCGTATTCTTTTCATTCATTTAGATTAAAGTATTCATCAAGGAATATCTTTAGGTACGTATATTAATATTTTATCTTTATAAATAAATAACTACACATATCTGAACAAATACATAGTAATCTGATTTAACTAGTAATCCAAAAAAATAAAATAAATACCAATGGCGATCTCTTTATTTTGTAACGTGTGTCCATTTAAATGTTATTATTTATGCAGTATTTGTTATATATAGAAAATTGATTAAACGTTAGTTTATAATGTTTAATTAATATGGACAAAGTATTGAGTGAATATGTACATTTAAATACGAATATTATATTATGTAAATATGTATAAAGAGAATAGCACAAATGTATAATATGACGAATGGTTAGGGAACGGAAGTTTGAACAACAACTATAGAATGAATGGTTGGCAGATTATGTTCACCACGTGAATATTTACAGATGAGATGGATGACATGAAAAATACATTTAATATATAGCACAAAGGTTGAAAAGGTATCGGTTACGATTTTGTCGTCTGGAATTGTTAACAAACCTCACGAGAGAAAATGAGGCTTAAATTAATAATATGCTAGGCCTTTTATATCTGATTGTTAGCATTCCAGGGTTTTCTAGGGATTTATGCACAAATCAATTATAAACATATTAATGATAATAAATTTTAGATCAACAGAGTATTAGTTCAATATCGAATCCAAAGAATTTTGAAAGCTTTTAATACTATTATTCATATTTATAGTATCCTTAAAGTATTATAAATGTGATAACTATTTTACAAAATAATTGTCTACTAAAGGTATTGTGAAATACGTATATTTGATTTTAATAATCTTCGACAACTAGGATCTTGTGTTAAGGTACTTGAGCTTTTCATCTTGTATAAGAACGGTATTTCATTTAGGTTGAAGTACTAGGAATTATTGAATTAGAATTATTTAGCTTACAAGGAAAAATGTGAAGTTTCGATATTCAATAAATAAAAAATTTCAATATGTACACTGGTATTTACATTCTGCTTGATAACTAAAGTCCAATACATTTTAACGTACGTGCGTTATTGGGAGGTATATTGATGTTGAATTATTCAGGTTTTCCTAGGGTATAAATATCTGTACACAATAAACTTCAGTTATTATTACTTAGTGTCTTTCATTTATATTTTGTACTTTTTTTACATGATACATATGTATTGAAGTTTTTAATGAATTTTTTTAATTTTTAAACATATATTTCGTTGATAACCAAAGAAAATTTTATAATACTTTCAACATTTATTTTTCTTTAAGTAATCAAAGATTGTTAATGTAATTAGAGATTCTTAATGTAATTGTTAATGTAATTATATTAAATTAAAAATTTATTTTATATATCAATTAAAAATAATGCATTAAACATTATATTTTAAAATTAATGTTTTAATTATAAATAGGAGAATATTGAATTTGGTGCTAAATTGAATTATTGAAAGGTATGCCACATTAAACTTTCAATTTATAAACTAGCTCCGATGCTTCAACCTATAATTCAAAATTAATTTAATAATTTTTTTATTTAAATTATAAATATTTGGGGCAATCAGTATAATTTTGGAAATAATAAAAATATATTCTCTTTTGTAAATTTATTTTATGGCTAAATAAAAACAGTTTTTTAGTAATCAAAGTGTTATATAACAAATTTATAAATAAATATAAATTATTTTATATTACATATTTATCAATTGTATGATATGAATAATTGTGAAATTATTATAAGTAGATTAATTGAAAAAAATAATAAATATGGAATTATTGTAATGGAAGCATTATGTTTTTAGTTATGTATTTTAATACAATTATACAAGATTACTGATTTATTTCAACATATTAATGATTACAAAAATCATATACAATGATTTACTTATATTTAAAATTAAAATAAAAATTTATTTAAAAGGTAAGTTTACTTATTTTACTATGATCAAATTTAATAAAATTCTGATATAATTAAAATAAGACTTGTACAATGATTTTTATTTAAATAATAATCAAATAACAATACTTAATAGTATGAATACAAAAAATAATCAAAGAGTAAAATTTTGAAGAAATTTACATTCTATATCTTTCACAATTATGTATGTAATTCAGCAGAGTTCATAGATGTATCTCATTTTGTTGCAACGATTTTTGGTCAAAATTGAAACGAGTGTGAATCAATATAAAATGTATTATATTGAAAATGTTATCATTGTAAATATAGATGTATGGACAAGTAAAGCATCATTAACATACTTTTGGAACATGATATTCCGATTTTGCACTAAAAAAATAACTTAATTTATTTATAAAACATAGTCTATTGATAATCTATGACATTGAAACTCGATTGTATTTATTTGAATCGGTATATAGCACTTGGTAATTAAATATCAAGTCATTTAGTTTCATTCAAAGCCAAAGTAAAGTTATGCGAGTGCATATTCGGAGTTAAAAGAAAATTACCTAAATGAAATTGTTGTAGCTTACCGCAGCGGTATTTATTACAAGAAAATTCAAAAAGCAAAACAGTTTTTAGTTAAAATGTAACACCAACAGTGCATAATTTTAAATGCTATTCACACAAATTTCATACGTGATGCGCATAAAATGATTATGATAATATATATATAGTGTAAAATGAGTTCTACCATTATCAAAACATGTATTTAATGTACTAATGTATTTAGTATAAGCTGAGCATAATACGATGAGAATTACGTATTTGATGTGATATGTACAGTTCTATATTCAATTTGTATTTTATGAATCGAATTTTTACTTAAAAAAAATATTTACAGTAAAAAAATAGTTGATGAAGTCCATTCAAAAATTTTTTATATCAGACCTGAATACAACCAATTTTATTAATTATTCTACCTGATATTACAGTAAATATTATTCAAATTATGACATACACTTGAAGTAAAGATATATATTCTATTAACTATCATTATATTCAAACTATTTGTTCATTTAACGTTAATTTATTTATTATTTTAGAAAATATATCAGATAATTAGAAATTTTTGTCGAATATAAACTACAATTTATGTTAAATTTTTTTAATAAAAAAATTTCTTTATATTACGCTGTTTAACAGAAAGCAATTTGTATTATTTCTTGGATGACAATACTATTTAATAAAATTTTTCAACTGATAAACCAAATTACCTTTTTTATTACTACGTCCTCATTTAATATTGAACTCTCAAAAAATGCTCCATCTCTTCACATTTCGTGGTTTCATACAGAAATTCAATTAAATTTCTTTTTTATTTCTTCAGCATATCTATGCAATCTACAATCTTTCTGCTTTCGTGCAAAAATTTCACTCTTATCTTTTAAAACAACAATTTATAAATATTTATTCAATCTTACTACTAATCCTATCATATTTCTTGAACTTTATTCAGATAAATTACAAATTTTAATATTTGTAAATCCATTTATATATAAATATGCTTGTTGATTAAATTTTATAAAGTATTTTTTATTATTTGCAATAGTGTAACTATTTATAATTAAGTAGATCTCATTAAAGTACGTAATATATTCATAGGACTATTATTATTATTATTATTCTTGACTAAAGACGCATTCATTCAATGTTTTTTTTTTTTTTTAAATTAACGGATATTAAATATACATAGTATATATGATAGTTTTAACATGAATTTTTCTAATTATTGCTTTTTAATCGGAAATATCGGGAAACGATACTTTTAATAGCAATATATTTTTTGTAGCTTATAATGAATGCGTTGATGTAACCAAATAATGCAAATTAATCAATATAAAAATAGTAGTAATTCTAATTTAAAAGAAAAATACTGTTTTCAAGAGTTTGCAGAATTTATAAATTATAAAAAAAAACTAATAATTGACATTGATGATTACATATATAATATAATATGTATTATCTATACAAAGAAGAAAAAAGGTAAAATATATAAAGTAGTATATATCACAATTTAGTTTATTAAAAATAATTAAAACATTAACATTTTTTATAGATATTAATATGCATATATGATAATACACCAAATGAATATTTTAACGATTAATTGTGCTGATTTTGTACATAGAATTATATAATATACATTAATGAAATTAATAACTTTTCAAATAATATTTAAAAATAATTTATAATTAATTTTTCTAGTAACAATTTTATACAAACTTTGAGTAACTTAAATTTTTATATAAAAATAATAATCTCACTGTTAATATATTAAATTAAATAAATTTTTCAAATATATATAGATTTTGCTTAAAGTTGAAATTATTTTAAAAAATATTATTGAAATTTTTTGTTATTTTCATAAATGATAATAAAGCCGTTATTCAAATACAATAGATTAGATTAAATATTTTATTTTTTTGATCTAATACATTCATTAGAAAAATATATTTACTCAAGTTAACAGGAACAAAATAAAATTTAAAACAGCTTCATTTTTTGTTGAATTGAATTTAATACAGTTTACAGAAAATTAAAACTAAAACCATATTAAAGTAAAGTATATTTAGTTAAAAAATAAAATACCTTGTAAAAGGAAACTATTCGTATTTACATTCGGAAATAAATTAATGTTAATACTGTTGAACTTGTTTTAGTATATTTATTTATTATTTTAATTATAAATAAATTCACAGTGGTTTCTTAAATTATTTTTAAAATTTTATATTAAAATAATAAATATCAAATAAAAAGAATAATAAAAATTTATTATATCTTAATAGTCGTGTTATTCAAACGTGATATTTTTTAATAACCACAATAGTAATACCTTTCAAGAGAATTTAAAGCTACTTCGTGCCTATAAACATATCACTACTTAAATCCACAAAATTTTGAAATTATTTATATTTCTTTAAAGTCATAAAATTTATTTATTTTTTTTATTAAAAAGTATCGGTAATACTATTGATTTTTTTTTAAAATTAAAGTAACAATTTTAATTAACTTAATAAATAATTTTTAATTAAAGTAATAAAAATGAAGTTGTTCTATATCATATTAGTTGTTTTTTGTTGCATTATACAAATAAAGGGTATGTATGTAATACACTTAACATATTTGGTATGATGACTGAAAATAATGTCTGTCTTTTATATAATTTAGGAGTCTCGATCACTGTCACATTACGAGATTGCAAAAATTGCTGTGATAGTAATATACTTTTTTATTTTTTATATTTGAATATTAATTTTTGAATAAAAATCTTTTTAACGATAATATAAAAATATATTATAGAAGTATAGTACAGAAGTATATTATAATGTTTTATAATAATATTTAATAAGATACTCATGTAGAACATTAAAATACAAGTGTTTTAATATTATATATGAATGTAAATGAATAAATATTGTAAATTCATTATACAAGTTTTGTATAAAAGTATAGCTTGAAAATCAAAAAAAATTAGTGTAATTAAAAAAATGTAATTGTAATTACTATCTTAAATTTAGTTTTTTGATTGAATAGATTTGTGATGATAGTGAAATTTGATTAAGTAATGAAAAATTCCTCATAGTAAAGCTTATCAACTCAAATTATATAAATTTATGAATTAATATAATTACGATTAATGTACTTAAACACAGGTAAATAGAATCCGCTCTAATAAAAAATGAGGAGTCAGTCGCAAAGTTATAATTTATCAATATTTAAGTATTAAGTTCTATAAAACAATGAATATATAAGACTAGTTTCATTACAATATTACTATAGTCAAATTACAAAGCATGTTACATTTCACAATATTATTTACGAGAATATAAAATGCCATAGTAATGAGTCAACTAATTACATAAATACAATATATAATTTTTTTTTTAAAAAATTGAAACAAGAGAATTTTTTCCCATTTGGACGTTCAATTCGATTTATATCAACATAGAAGACTATTATACGTAAAGCAATAGGAAAAAAGGCTTTCCTTGTTTAGCAAATAATTTAATATTTATTTCTTCATAAAAAGTTGTGTTAACATATATTAACTATAAATTTAGTATAAATAAGAATAGATTATAAAAGAAAGACTCAATATATATATATATCACTCACATTTGTAGTATATTAAATGAATATTAACTGTTTTATTAAAAATATCAAGCAGAGAATGGCGAAATTTATCACTTATATCTATAAGTTATTTAGTAATTGTCGAATTAAAATGAAGATCAAATTGCAAAAATTTCATAGTTTTATATTATATTTTAAACTTTCATATATAAGTTATGACTTACATTATGAGACTAATGTTAGCACAGAATAAATTCGATTACATTAAATACTGGTGACTGAAAAATGTTTAAGTTTATATAGTTATAGTATGTGTTTAGAAAATTTTTAGTAAAATAGCAAACTATAAATCTTGTGAAATATCGCGTAAAAATTGAAAAAAAATCATCACTGTTATCTACAATTTTTTGACAAAACTCTATGGGAATAAATATTTATCAAGTGCATAAGTGATTTTAACGTTTTTAATCTGAGCTATAACATGGTGATCCTCAATATGCGATCAAAGTTTATAAGAATGTCTAAAAAAATGTATAATGCGATTTAAAGTAAGCGTTAGTCAAATATTTATGCTAGTGCTAATTTCAAAAACATCAACAAAATAAATGTTAAACATGTTCAAAATTGAAGAGGTTAGTAATATTTGATGAATTGTAATTTTTTTTTTTTTAAAGGAAGTAGTCATCAAGTATCAAGTATTGGAATATTCCATTTTCATTAAGAGCAATTAAAACTCGAACGAGACAACAAAAATTGAAAATAATGATACATGATTTTTTTAATTGATAACTATAAGTGAAAAAGAAAGAATCAACCATGTTAGTACAAAAGATATCTTCATTACCCAATTATGCAATGGACTAGCTCATGCATCATTATCTATTAGGAAATTTTTAGCCAACAATTATATTATTTATCTTAGTTGTTAGGTTTATTGCCATGAAATTTTTATTGATTCTTAAAATTTAAATGTATCGAAGAACATAACATTCTAGTTTACTATAGCTATAAAAGTAAAATCATTACACATTTTAAAGAAGCTGGAAGAAAAAAAATTTCACTAATATTTAAAAATAAAATTAACAGCATTATAATAATGAAACTCAAATTGTTGAAGATGAAAATAAAGACATATGTCTGGAAATAAAATTCCTTCTATAAATTCAGTCTCGTTATTGGATAGCCGGATCTAATGTTATGTCATTGTGTAACACTTCGATGTAGATGAGTGAACAACTAAAATAGTAATGGTGCGGAGATAATCCAGTAGAAAATCCTATGTGATTCTCAAAAGCAAATAAACTTCGCATTGACTCAATAATATACTTTTGTTCGTCAAAACTTTATTAAAACATTTAAATGAAGATTAAGTTAACAATGTTTTTTTATTTTTTGAATTACAAAACTATGCGCAGGAAAATCGATTAAAATAGGAAAAGATTTTATTCAATGCTTAATAGTTGATAATGGTCAATTATTTAAGTCTAAAAAACCTTTAAATTGAAAGCAATTTTCAATCATAAGATTTTTGTTACTGCAGTGAAATATTATTCATTGTAATAATGTTAATAATTCAATATTTTAATAATGAATTACAAATATAATATTATAAAAATATATAATAATATAATGTATAATTTGAATATGTGCTATATTCAAATGTCAGTAATTTAAAAATTCCATTGAGACATGAAGCAATTTCATCATTCAACATCTAATATTCATTACCAGTGGATTTTCAATGGTTTGAAAGCATGCTTTTTTAAAATTTGATCTGCACAATTATTGGTTTAAATGTTGCATATTGTCTCATATGGTAAACTTTGATTCTGTTATATTTTTTTTTATAAAAATCATAACTATTTATAGTATGCTGCTTTTTGAAACATATTTTTATTTAATTTGAGTAAAAAATAAATGTACATAAGATAAATCTAATTTATCTATTATTAATATTATAAATAAATACTTTATTGATTTAATTTTATTGAACAGCTGGTTCTCGGTCTGATATGGAGAAATGCAGAGGAAAATGTACATATTTATTTAAAAGTGGTAAGGAATGAATTAAAAAATATTCTCTTATCTATGATATTTTAATATTTTCTTAATTCTCACTAAAAATATTAATATTAAATTTTATTTTAATTCTATTGCCGTAAATGTTTTCTTGAATAAATATATACTTTATAATTGGAAAAAAACTGGCTTGTCATGCATATATTTATAATACTAAAATTATTCAAATAAAAACGGTAGAATAAAAATACAAATGTACGTATAATACATTTTATAAATAATTGACTTGAAATCATTAAATACACAATAATACATTTTTCATTTATTATAACATTTATTTTAACTTGCTGATATCATATTAAAACTTTATTGACCTCATTGATTATGTAAAATTCTTATTCATTTATTTTTCCTCTATAGGATTTCACTTGACCCTTTAATACGTTGTGTATTTTACAATATACGATTCAATCTGATCCTGATTTCATAAGAACTATATTGTATGTCTCTATTCAAGATTATAACTTTATTAGTAGTGATAGTGATAATGTAGAGTAATAGTGATGAGAAGATTGAAGGAATATCTCAACAAAGGGATGCAAGATTACGCTTTATGTACTTTGTCCAAAATTAAGTAGAACCTTATGTACTGACTTTAGCTGCAGCTACAATATGAGGAGTTAAACAACTTTTATATAAACAAGTCTTCTTAGACGGGTTGTTCATTTGCATTATATCGCCCTATGTTAAATTGTCATTCGTTTGTTACAACGAATGATAACCTGTTGGAGAAGTTTAACAACTACAGTATATCTCAGAATATTAAAATTGTGGCTAAACATCCACCAAGTATCCTCTCTTACTCTAATAGACATAGAACAATAGTATAGATGATGATCAGTCGTTTCGGCTCTATTCATCTATTCTAAAAATAACATCTAAAAATTTCTTTGTTTTGGAAATCTTTATTTATTTATGGAATAATTGACTTTTTATCGGCATGTAATTGAATACATTATCAATCTGATATTTTTTACCTCGAGCCTGTATTATTTTTGTTTCCTTTATGTAGTTAAAGAGGTCGTATTTTATTTTATATTTTTATGAGTGTCGACCTTGAATTTCATTACTATTCCACGAGGAATCTTATGAGCATTTAATGTCTACTTGAGCATATTTCAACACGTTGTAGAAGAAATAACAATGTCTGACTGTTTAAATTGACGGTAACAGTAGGTTTGTTTCTTTTATCATCTGCTTCACATTTTGTATGGCAAATTTAATTTGAGCAAGACATATCGAAGTGATATAGAATACAAATATTCTTTTGAGAAATTCCGAATTGTCATGCACACAGTTCTATACTGTATTCATTGATGGATAGATGTAAAGCAAATAGTACCATTGAGAGTTGTTTGATCGTGCTCATCCAACTTTTCCTAGTGTGACTCAGTAACTGATATGATTTATCATCCAAACATGTCACTAATAATGTATGGTAATTCATGTTTTTTAATAGTTTTACACAAGGGAGCTTTTTTTATTCTGTTATGAATGCTCTGTAACTTCCCCTTGATTCACACGTAACTATAGGAGGTGATAATTATTTTATACAATGAGAAATTCTCAGTATAAACTCAGTAATAATTTCTGGTATCATATTCATGACAATTTTCATATTCCTCGGCATATGCTACTAACCTTTACTGAGTTCTTTAAAATTCCAGTTGAAATAGTTGTAAATTCAATAATCACTTCGTATGTTTATCTGAAGTTTTGTTAGAAGTGGTATGAATTGCTAAAGGCTATTCTGTAAATCCAATAAGTACCAATAGCTTTTTAATACTTTATTTAGCGTGAATAGTTTATCTTTCTGCTACATATTATACTTTGAGATATTTGACCTAGTTAACCATGCATCGTAATTAACAATTTAGTCTTTTTAATACATTGCATTTATATCTGATTGTGAATAATTTGATTTTAATCTTTCATTTTATAATTTATAATCCATTTAGTCAATTTTTAAATTAATAATTTAAAGAGTTTTTTATATTAATCCGATCAATATACTATAGTCGTCTTTCCTTGTTATAATAATAAATGACTTGAATTGGCCTCTTTATAAAAGTTGATGTTATATATGTTTACCAGTCAATTTTCAGTAATAATTTAAAATATCAATCTGCATTAAAGAAAGTATGCTTTAATAATTTCTTGTACGTGGTTATTTTTAATATAATAATTATTTGTTATTATAGTTTCTTACTCATCTACACTAATTCTCATTTATAATTCAGTACTCGATGAATATAATATTTAGTAAATATTGAATACTTATCTTATTCATATACAATAATACAAATTAGTACATAATGTATAATTATTATTATATTAATTATACTTCTAAGACAAAAACTTCTATTCCTTTATGTAATAAATGATTTAAACCTTAAATTTTCATATCAAATTAAATCGCCAAAAAACAGTACATATTTATAAACTTACATTTACAATGCATTCACTACATTTTACTTTTCATTTCATTTGTTATTAAGTATATAACAATATATTTAATTATATTTTTATTTTATCATATATAGGTTTGGTTGTATTTCATACAAAGGACAAGTGTCACGAAATGTGTCAAAGTAAGTTGTTTATATACGAAATTATTTTCAATATTTAATTAAATATAAATTACTTTTAAAAACGTACGATGTTATAATTTTATTTATATCATGCGATATTACTATAATATTTTTAATAGAAAAAATATATGAATTCAAAATCGTTTAGAATCTATTTATTATTATTATTTTTAAATTTCAAGATAAAGATTAAAAGTTATAAAGAATTAGTAAGTACATAGTAAACTTACTGAAGCATTTATTTTAAATAAATTTTTCTAGAAAATAAAAACAATGAAGTAATTTTTTTATCGTTAAATTTTGTACATGCAGAGCCAAAAAAGTTTATAGTGAATAAATTAAAATAATAATTTATTCCATTTTTTTAAATAATGAAATAAATTTGTAGAACTTTAGGACTAAGATTAATTAATCACTGCAAACTAGAACATTCAAATTTTTTAACATGAAAATGTATATGAAGATTGTGCAAATGATTCGACTTAATTCTATTTTTTTTTAATTACTAAATGTACATTATCCACTTTTTTGTAGTCTATTTTAATATTAATGCATCAAATTTATTTTAAATTTAAAAATTATATTTTATTGAAATTAAATCCTATTTACATAACTATCTCTAGTTTTCATAAGTGCTACAAATTTGTTTATGTTTCATGAGTAATAATTATCTGTAAATTAACATAATCCATAAAATAACAAACCCATTTTCTTTTTTGTAAATTCAAGGATTTAAAATTTAATTGTAAACTACGCAATAGAGGATTGGTAATTAATGTAATTAACGTAATAAACGTAAAATCAAACTTAAGAACCGGATCCCAGAGTTCAGTTCCCACAAAATAAAAAAAATCATTGATATAGCTGTAGTGGTTCCCAAGATAATCATTATAAGGGTTTACCAATAGCTACTAGCCCCTTTATTATTACTATATATATATATAATTCTATCCCCTGAGTTCTTTTTCTTTCCAGTACTCATATACTTTAGAGCACTTGCCCATTTTTTATTACCTTTTTCTGAATTTTGGAGCTAATCTAAAATCTTTTTTAAAAAAATTAGAGATGTCAAGTTAAATTGTAATTGTTTTTAAAACAACCTTTTAAAAAACATGATTCCGTACAATATATAAAATTAAGAAAATTTTGACATAAATTAGTTAAAAATTAAATAATGATTAAATGAATGATGCAATAAAGTATAAATTTCACCAAAATATTTTTTATACTAAAATAATTCTTTATCGTTAAATTATCAATTAAAAATAATTTTAATAATTAAAGAAATGCTAATTCATATATTAATAATTCTTAATAAATATATAATTGAATGAATATATATAGATGGATTTATATTTAACCTATTCAATCCACAACAGTACTGGAAAACATTAAGTAGTTTTATAAGAGGATATTAAATAATAAAAAGTCTGTTAGGAGTAATAAATTTAATTTGTTACTTGAAGGCAAAATTGAAAAAAGTAAAATAAAGAATACAAAATGAATGATAAAATGATTTGATAAATAAACATAATCAAATTCAATAGTTTCTTAATAATTCATTATCGAGCTCATAAAATAGTTTACAAAATTAAAAAGATCTTGTTCAATTTTATTAAATTATTCTTGTATTTATTAAATTGAAGTAATAATTTTACCTTATTTTATCTGTAATTTTGCCCTCATTATTTTACTTGAATTTTTAATTGGTACTTTCTTTTGTACAGTTCCGTTAAATACATAATAGTATTTAAAGGAATTATTGTAAATGGTCCTTTGATGAATGTGGATTATAAAATATATTTCAGAATTTATGAGGCTAAAAATACGTATATCTGACGTAAATGTAATATATTATACTTTTTATATAAATCTGGAGTCTTTCCAAAATTAATAATTTGAATAAAATTTTTTACATATTATTTATAAAAAAAATTGAAATATTATAGAATATTATTTAATAAAATATTAACGTATTTTTTTATAGGAAACAAACATTTTGGATTCACACCATGTTGCGAAAGAATGTGTGATGCAAAATATAGAAAGGTATAGTCATTTAAAATTTATACAATACAATTATTTTGTAAATAACATATTCATATTACGGGTGATTTCAGACTGACAATTAATGAAGCAAAACATTTTTTTAATTTAAAATTATACTAAAAGTTTACATTTTAATTTCAATAATGAATAATGAGATATCAACAAAAATAATGTATTTTATGTTTAATTATGAAAAATTAAATATGATATTTGTCAATTAGAATAATTCCATGAATTTTATGATTCATAATTGTATTTTTAAATTAATTTACTATGAAGATAAACACAATATTATAGGAAACTTAATTTAAATCACGATAATAAAATATTCTTTCAAACATAAATCTTTGTAATTTGTTACCAAAATAATTAAATTTATTAAATTTTCGAATTATCATAAAAAAACAAAATTTCTTCAGAATTTATTTTTTACATTTTATAATAAAAAAATATATAAATTTTTTACAAATTATAATTTATAAACATACAATTCTAAATGTTGAACTAAATATTATTTTATTTATTTACATTTTTATTTGTTGAACTAAATATTAAAAAATGTTTTTGTCAATATAAATAGCTTGTAATTTATTAAATTAATTAAATTCGGAATGTGTAGATGTATTAAACTTTTAATTTAAATATTCATTATTTTTGTATAAATAATAATTGATTTAAAACCTATTATTATTTCATATTAGTATAAAATAATAAAAAATATATAAATAAATATATTTCTATTATGATGATTATTTTATTCTTTCTTTTCATTTATATATTTCAAAATCATATAAATAAATTTTAAGAAGTTTAATTTATATTTTAATTTTAACAAAATTGTGTTTTTATTTAAAAGAATTTGTAATTATAACAAATATATTTATTTTTTGCAAAATAGAATGTAATATACATATTTATATTTTTTGCATTTATACATGACTGTATTCGAAATGAGGAATATTGAAAGATTATTTTTATCATTAAAAACAATATTATATTCAGAAAAGAAATTTATTACTATTTTTACATCGCAAGTCATTGTTGAAGTTATTTTTAGTTCAAGCTGAGGAATCTTAATTAATACCCATTCCAGAAAAGTTTTTAGTTTCAGGATATCAACTTAGTTTAAATACAATAAACTAGTAATAACAAAATATAATCGTATATAATCAAAAATTAGTAAAAAAAAATATAAAGTAGTAGACTCATATTTCAAAAATAATATATTCGATAAAGAAATCTACATAAATAGTTATATTTGGCTATCTGGAAAGTTAATATTTAAATAATCTAAAATTTGAGAACAAAATGAGAGCAAATTGAGTAAAAATATTAGAATTTTCATGAATCAGGGGACATAAATTTAGTAAATTAGAATTATTTTGATCAAGAAGTATTTCGAACAATATATTGATTACTGATGTTTCAGATACTAGCATTTATATCTTTTTATAAAATATATATCATTTTATTGTTCATAAAATCATTTTTATACTAAAGACAATTAACTGAAAATAAATACTTAGTAAAATGTGTTTTTTTATTTTAGTTAATTTTTTGAAATATATTAAGTTTATCAGAAAATATTTAGTATACGATGAAAAGTTGAATGTATAATTATACAAAAAAGGGGAAAAAAGAAAAGACCTTGCCTTCGATAGTTTATTTCAAATTGAAAGGATTCATTAAGGAATTTAATAAAGAATATTAGAAATATTCTACATATAGAACTTGAGGTTTGTAAAGAAATATCAATAGATCACAATTATTTTATGTAATTTTTAGTCAATAAAATTACAACGCCTACTATTTCTCTATAAAAGAGTTTATATAGAATGCCTTGTGTTTGAAGATTAAATATATCATTACTATCATTCCATAGCTTAATGACATATAAAGAAAATGATACTATGGAATATACAGTTTTAGAAAACATGAATTACTTAAATATAAGCAGTATAGATATAATGCAGTACGTATCAGAGAAATTGCATCTTATTGAATTAGATGCTTATAAGGATCTAGTCAAACTCAAGTTGAAAAAACGTAGAATATAATGCAATTATTTTTTATTAATTCATAAATGATGCTGTATAATAAACTAGTTTAATTAAGAGCTTGTCATCTAACACACAAGTTGTCAACTTATAGAAGGATGACGTTCATTCTTATAATCCAACGATTATGAGAATGAGCTCTAGTTAAAACTGAGAAAAGTAAAAAGCACTGGATGATAACAGCAAAAGTCCAAACTATAAATTTCATTTCAAAGCGTAAAATATAAACTTTATTTAAGATAGGAAAGTTACTATTCGCATCAATCTCAGTAGAATGTATCACTGAAGATGACTGCAAAGAGAGTGCAAGATATGCGAGATTTCAAACACCCAAAGTACAAGACTTGACAATTGATTTTATAAAGCCTGCAAAAATTTTATACATTTTATACTGCTTTCACTGATTGTACGAAACTCAAAATGTATGCGTTAATTGAATTCTCCTTAGAGTTTTATTGCTGACTGTGGACAAAACTTTCTGTGTTATTCAATTATTATCGTCAAATGTGGAAGATTATAGCGTGAAAATATTGAAAAGAAGCTTATCGTTTAAGATCAACATTAACCATTTTAAATATATAAATGATCGATAGACAAATGATTTTGCTTTAAGATATTATTGCTAGAAACATTTGTTTAAATTGCGAATTAGAAAATTTTAATACGTAAAGATTTTATTATTTCCAGTTGTTGTATGTCAAATAAAATTACTAATAATATCTAATTATACAATTGAAGCCATTGCAAATACAGTTAATAATTTCTAGTCTGTGCTTGGCATTACTTACAGTGTCACTAATAATCATTTAAGATGAATACAAAAAGTGAAAAGAGTGAGAGGTTACAGAAGAATGAAAAGAAAAAGTTAAATGCATTAAAAAGCGTCAAGAAAAATGATGTTTTTGACAATATAATACCATCAGAATATGGTGTTAATTGATCGATGATGTGTATTCTTTTGCATATTACACACACTTCAAAAAACATTGTTCCCTTTATTTTCTCAGTAGAGCAGGGTAATACAATAACGCAGTGCCAGATATAATCGTTTTCTTTGTGATTGCTGGTTTTGTCATTTCAATTGATAATCAATGACTGACCAAGGCATGCCAATAGGCAATTTATTAAATATTAAAGCTTGAATATGTCAATCACAAGTTGAGATGAGTTATGGTGTCACATCGTACAAGTATATCTACCATTTCTTTAAAATAATTAATTTTATTCCATTAATAATATGAATATAAGGAAACCAATAATGAGTTATAATTCATAATATAGCATTAATGATTTATGTTATATACCTACAATAATTAATTTATACTTTGAGCATAGTATCTTATTCATTAATTTTTCGGTTTTTTTCTATTAAATATTATAAATATTTTTATGTTACCGACTGTTTTTAAAATTTTTTTCAATTTACTTTTGTACACGTCTGAATTATTAAATCAATTTTGCAATAAATCACATTAAATATTTGTACTACTTTAATTAATTCATATGTGATTTTTATTTCAAAAATTTAATTTGGCAGGTTTTTCTTTTAAGAATATCATTTTAATTTTACAAATTAATTAAAGATTTTAAAGTATAAATTTGTAAATTTTATAATAATAATTAGATTTATATTCGTCTTTAGATATTGAGTTTATTTATTTTACTATATATTTATAATTTTATTTCAAAGCATGATTTCCTATACCAGCTGAATGCTCGTGGAAGAACCGGTTATTGGCAAACGCTATAGGAAGATATTTATAATATTTGTATAAAAAAATGATTTTATTCATTATTATATTTAATAGTAATAAATTAAATAAAATTTTATGCAATATGTAAACACAATCATTTTTCCTGATTCCTCTGGAATATTCGTCCTGTTATATAATTTATAAAAGAAATTTAATGATAGCTTGTTTTATTCAAAGTAATTATTTTTATTACTGAGTTTTGTTTAGACCATTTTTTAGTAATTAGTTTACTGTATATAATTATAATAAATTATTAAATTATTAACATTGATTAAATGTAATTTCTCCATCATTTTAATCAATATGTAAATATAAAAAGTATTGAACTTTTTTAAAAAAAAGAAACTAAAAAGTAATTAAATATAATAACTAAATATTTATGAGAACAAATAAAAATATTGTTCATACTTATAAAAAAAATATAAAAATAAAATAAAATTATATACAATAAATTAATAATTGTAGAATGAATAGGAATAATACATCTTATATGATTATGGACATGTCATTAAAATATTTATGCTACCAATTTCCACTTTGTATAAACTGTAATATTTTTTAGGAACTAGAATTAGAAGCAGCAAGATCAAGTACAACAGCTCAAGGCTAAATATTTTTATTTTGTAGTAAAAATTTTGATAAATATATTTGGAAAATACAAAAAATATTTGTTCTACTTTAATCACAGCGTATTCTTTTATAATAAAATAAAAATTTAAAAAATCCAATTTGAATACATATATTTTGTATTGATATGTTATTACTTATGTAAATTATTATTTAGAAACAGATTAATACTAAAACTATTTCATTACAATGTTTAGTGTAAGTATCTATTTAAAGTATTGTTTTTTGTTGAATTTATTTGATTTGCATAGTTGCTGCATGATTGACTCAAGTACCCAGCTTATCTAAGAACACACACGAATGATTTCTCGATTGTTATGCTCAAACCACTGGTTCTAATATTTCATAATTAGGTCATCATAATTTCCTTATAATCCTGATGGATTTTACCAATGTGTTTTAAATAAGAACAACCGATTGTTGTACGTTTGGAGTCTATCGATTTCGGTATAAATACGTATAATCTATTTTACAATCAACCACAATTATTCTGAATTTAATTTCAAATAGTTTATATCAAAATTTATTTGAATACTAAGTGACTAATAAGGTTAATTTCGTGGCTTCAAAATTTTTTTTTTTTTATTCAATTTTATGGAATGATTATAGTATTAACACGGAAATATTTACATATTCTAAAGCAAATATCAAATCTAAATAGTATCTTTTAAAGATTTATTATTTATTTTTTGAAAATGATTACTAAATTTTCAGTTTAATTTGAATAGTTAAATGAATTCATATGTCGCATTTATGTATTATAATTAATTTTTAAAATCCATGTTGTGTTTTTCAATTTTCACTTTTATATGTAATATTAATTCATATTGTGACGAATAGAAAGTTCAATGCTAATAAAAAGAGTTTTTAAGTATATAAATATAATGAAAACTAATTATGAAACTATTTAAATGCAATTAAAGTATGAATATAAAACAATTATATCGAAATAAAAACATTTTAAATCGGTTAATTTTTGATGTTATTGTTAATTACAGCTATTGTTCATTCTATCATTCAAAATGTACTCTTATAAGATAATTTAATGAAAATCAGTAATTAAATTGTAGCCATCAAACATGCATTACATAAAATACAGTTTCATGATCAAATAACTATCTCAAAAGCGTTTTAATCATTTATAATATAAATGAGATAATAATTCAAAAATATATATGGGTCTATTCTACAACAATATTATTAATTATTCAATGAAATACATAATAATAGTAATATAATGAATTTTTAAATTCTATAGTAAATAAATATTCATTTACAAATAGAAAAACATATTTATATAATTTATTTTATACATTATATTAATTTATACATAAATATAAATATAATTGAATGTATTTATCTAATTGAAAAATAGTGGACCTCTTCTAAAGTTAAAAAGAAGATAATGAATTAGTAAAATGACGATTCTGATTTAATTCGCTCATTATACATGTATAAGTAATTTATTTTTAAAAGATTTTTAAAAATATACTTTTAATATTCACTTTTAAAAAGACCAAAAAATTTGATATTATATAATAGCTAAAATACAAGAAATTAAAATAAAATAAAAAAATGTTTTTGATGTAAATTTTTTTCAATTTTTATTTAAATATTACATAAAATATCAAAATATTCATTTTACCAAAAATATTCACATTAATGTTTATGTTGAATACTTTTATTTAAGAGAATTATTATTTTCATATATATTTTTTTTGTTAAAAAAATATTTTATTACATAAATTATAATAATAATTGTAATAATAAAAATTATAAAAAAATTTTAAAAAAATAAAACAAAATAATTGAGATTTTATTGACATTTTATGAAAAAAGGGAAAATGAAATTGTTCGAAGTTTTCACTGGATCCAAATTAAGAAAAAGTGTATAGTACTATGATTTGTCAATACTGCGTGATCATACTTAAAGTTAATAATAAATGAAATCTGTTCTTTAAAAAGGCGGAGAGAGAACAAAATGAAAAACAAAAGAGAAAAGTATTTTTGTGTGATCAAACAATTCTTTGTTTAAAAAAGAAAAAGAGAAAGAAAGACAGAGAAAAAGTAAAAAAGAGTAGAAATGTCAAAACTATTTCCTATGAGATTCGATTCAATTTATCTACTCGAAAGCTAGTGGAATTTCCAGTTGTCTAAAAATACGTAGGAACGATAAATGAAAGACTCTCGAAAAATAAGTCCTTTGACTATTCGTTTCAATTGCGACATTGATATGATTTAAATTCTTTCCTTTTTCATCTAAATAAAGAATAGAGTATACTCGAAGAAAAGTAAAAAAAACGTAATACTTCTAAAGATCTGGAAAATATTATATTTTAATACATACCAATAGAATATCAGGTATTAACATTTTATTTGAAAAAGTTTCATCATAGTTTTAGTCAAATAATTTTTTTGCAACCTAATAAATTTTATCTATCATTTATTTAAAATGTAGACAATACCAAAAGAATATGTAGTAAATAATAAATTTTCAATCATTTATTATGCAATATTCTAGTATAAAAAATTTTTAGGTAGATAGGAGTAATTAGATAAGTAGTTGCAATTCTAGTAAATCATTTAAATGAAAGAAGTTCTATCATTCATTTAAGGAACATTAATTTTTGAAACTTTATCATAATTATATATATTAATTTAGGTCATAAAATATTAATTTAAATGAAAATGAACTTAATTTTAACTGAAAATGATTAATACAGTAATAATAGATCTTTGAAAAGTACTTCAGCGTAATCATATATAAATTCTATACTGATAATTGTAATTTATAAAATTTACGAAAATGTAATGAAACTTTTTAATTTAACTTTATATTATTCTTTTATATTTATAATAGATTTAAACAAAATAATCAAGTTCTTGTACTTCGTTGTCATTTTTTTTATTTTCTTTTACATTTTTTACCACAGTATCAATATGAAGCAATAAATCAATGTTTTTTACATTATTAATCTACGATACCAGGGACACAACTGTTATTTTTATAAAAAATTGATTGGTAAAATTAAATTAAATATATAAAGTAAAAAAAACTAAATCCTATCATTTATTATTATTAAAAATAAATATTTGGTTTTAAATTATTTTACTTTCTAAATTATTATTATTATTATTATTATTAATTCTAAATTTAGTTTCTAAAAATATATTTCAGATGAATTTAATTGTTTGAGAAATAGATTATAATTTTTTCAATTTATACTTTGATGAAATATTGTATATAATATTGATCTTTAAATAGAGTTAATGAATTCCTACTCCTGATATATCTATAAATTACTAATCTATTTATAAAACTATTATACATAGAAATATTTTAGAAGTAGTAGTAGTATATTAGTAAGGATAGTCAGCCATCCCTACTTGTGAATATATAATTCCTTCTCCACTTTGTTTCTTCTCAAATAACTTATGAGCATTGTTCATTGATTATCCAACTAAAGATAAACCAATTTATAAATTTATTAGTAATTCAATTCACAGATTTCGATAGATATTTAGATCTTTTTATTTGACTTTAACCATATTTATCCTTGAGCATCTTATAATAGTGCCTCGAAATAAGCGACAATAAACCAAAATACAGAATTATCTCAAAAAAGAGATACAAATCTAGGCCGCATCTGCTTAGTTTCATAATTTAGTGACCTCAATATTAGTTGTGACTTACAGATTTATCCTTTCTAGTTGGAAAAGATTTCATAGAATAATAATCTTCCAATATGTTTTTGTCCACTTTTTAGTTTGCTATTCATTTGTTTATACAAATCGTATATTTATTTCATTAGAAATAATATTACACGAATGTCAGTATAATGTCCCTTTAATATAGCTGAAATGGAAAAGAAGAATTCTTAATATCTTAATATCTATTATATCATATAATAATATCTAGACCTAATGAAGTCAAGATTCGGATTCACTAAAACAAGATTTTATAACGAGTCTTTGACTTTGTAACATTGACTAGACATTTCTATTTTAAAGTTTATTTTATCTAGATTATACAAAAACATTTTAAAGTTTCTTAAAATTTCGTATCAAAATTGTAAATTTTCAATTTAGAGAAAAAAGTAAAAAGTTTCTTAGATAAAAATCTGAATTTGAATTTTTACAAAAGAAAATACAGAAGACATACAATCAATTATGTTATATTATAACTAGTCAAAATTCATCTTGAACGCACGTAAGGAATGGTAACTGTAACATTTTATAAGATATTTACATTAATAGTAATTGACGCAATACAATTAGACTAAATAATAAAAAATGATCCAAAAATATCAAAGACAGTTGGCATTTATATACACATGCACTCTCTAGATTATAAAAATAATTCAATATTAACGAATTATTGAATAGCTCATAATTCATGATAGTGAATCCATCCGATGATTTAGAAAACTCATTATGAAAGAGATTAGGATAAACTGAGAATAACAACGTTGAATCGCATTTCTTCTATACAAAAGGATGTGACTCCTTAAAACATGTTTTATCTAAGCTATTCATAGCTAATTTAGATCTTGTGCATATATTAGCGTTCTGGATGTAGGCCAACGTTCAGTTTGTTAAAAATGGAAAGATGGAAGAACACAACACTGGTCCTTCAAACTTATAGTTTTATCTTTCGAATATTATTAATACATAAAACAATAAAAAAAAATGAAAAAAACTAAAGATAAATTTACAAACAACAACATTTTTAAATTTAGATATTTACATTGCAGATAACGTGCATACTAAAAATAAATTATATAACATGAATAATCATAAATGATTTACACATAGCTCATGAAAATCAAACATTTTATACGTATCAGTGTACAGATAATGTACAAATTCTAGTTAAAGGATTTCTATAGATACTTGGTTGCACGGTATATCAATCAGTTCAGAATAGACAAAGGTAACGATATTCTTAATAATCCGATATAAAGTGAAATCGACTCGTGGTTCATAATTCAATAACTATATGTTTCACGACCCCTGAATCTAAATATCGAAGAGTAGCCTAGAATAGATAATATCGTTATCGACAATAGAAGTTAATATCGTTATACTTCGTATAAATCAAGTCATGTAAATCACCATTTCGAATATACATAAAATGTTTATTTCATACATTACTGTCTATATTTGAAAAAATAATTATTACCTTTTTATATTTTTTATTATAAATGACTTGCAATGACCACTGCAAAGTTTATAATTGCGAACGCCGAGCCGGAACTGAATAAAAAGTATCGCTTCAACTTTGTTAGAATTTTAGATGGCTCAACAAGCTATGCAGACATATACGATGGGTGATAAAAATCAATAATACGCAGTAATAAATAGAAGGAAAAAAATGCCAATTGAAAGAAGAGAAATTGGTTTAACTGTGCAGTGTCACTGCGTCACTATCTGTAGCAGTATTTCCGAATATTAGGAAATAGTCGTTTTAATTAATGAATAAAGTCAAAAAATAAATAATTATTTTAAAAAAATTATATAACTATTAAAAATTTTATTAAATTAAATTGACAATAGATATTTAAATGGTAAAATATAAAAGAAGTTACACATATAAATAAATATTAATTTACTAAAAATATATGGAGTAAATAAAATCCAATTCCTACATATTTTGTTATATGTAACTGAATAAAGTTACTATTTTAAATAATATACAATCTAAAAACAATTATCTCTAGTGCAATTTCAGAAATTGCATTTAGAAATTTTAGTATAAAAAAAAAAATTAAAAATGTTGATATTACAAAACATTAAATACAAGTATTCCTTGAAGTAACTGTTTTGTTTCAACTTGAAAAATTATATAAAAATAATTGTAGAAGGATATTATTAATATAACCGTAACAATTGTAACATTACATTTCGAGAAACTGATAAATCAATCCATTTGATTTATTAATTCGTAATTTATTTCCGATAATTATATGTACCTTCAAATACCCGATATTATGAGATTTATCTTATTGCAATTGTTTTTCAATATTATAATTCAAGATTTGTGGAATGAATTTCAATAATAATTATAACCAATCATAAACAAATAACACCATAAAATTTCTTTTGAATATTTTGCACAAACCCACAAAGATTTTATTTCGTATTTTATTTCGGACCATCAGCTTAATAACAATACATCTACAAGGACACTTTTTTCTTCTCTATTTTATTTTACTTAGTTTCTTCTCTAAGTCTAATCAATCTCTTTGATTTATTAATCTTATAAATTTTTGTGACACACAAAAATTTTAAGAGAATTTTTAATTAAAGTTAATGGAGGCACAAAGTAGCTTATTAAAAAAAAATTATTATAACACTTGAATACTTCGCATTCACTAAATATTTTCTTATTCTATTTAAAATTGTATTGAAGAAGTAATCTTAAGTAGTTTTAAATCTCATCTTATAAAAAACACAGATTCATACATGTTAACATGAATCTTTGAAATTTTATTTTGCATAAAATATATTTTTCAAAATTCATACAATATTATCATTTAGATTATAGTATAGTTCCTGTAATCATCTTTGCATTTTGAATTGTATAATGAGACTCATATTATTACAAAAATATATCTCCCAAGCATCAACTGGTATGTACAACAATATCCCAGAGATTTTCTCGATAGCATTAATACATTAATTATTCGAAGAATATTAATAATAATCAACACCATTAAAGTAATTCTGAACAATGTCTAAGAGATTCCTTGATCAGCATTACAAGAACTGTCGCGTTTTCATCGTCTACCACCCCGAACCGATGGTACCATCATAAACGACAACTCTCCCCTAGATCTTACACCATCAAGCTGAGAGTATGTGTGCAACCTGTGCGACTATTCACAGGCCGCAAAACTTTATAAAAGTCTCGCAAAAATTCTCGAAAGTTATAGAGTGCTTCGGACCTTTGATGACTAAATGTTCTTGCGCGTTAGCTACTCCATCGGTCGTTCTTGCTCGACAATTACTCTCTTGTTAAATGTTCTTGTGCACCAACTTTCCAGATCGATCATTCTTATGAGTCGACCTATTTTATTGTAATAAAAAATTAATTAAAAAATAAAATCTTAATTTATAAACCATTGGAAGCAAGTAGGGTCACTGTGATTTTAAATTCAAGAGCCAATAAGTAATTGATGTGGTGCAGCGATTTGATCGGCTCTTTATTCTATGCAATGTATGTGATACATTACTCAAGGTTTAACAAATTAGCATAGCATTGTGATTGATAATATAGAATTTTTTAATAAAATTAATTAAACTTTAGTGCTAGTATAAATAATAGAATCAAATTTTCTTTTGTATAGGCGAAAATAAATTGTAAAATATCTAAATTTAATTAAAAATTTAAATTTTTTCATTTACAAAAATCTTCATAATTCATTTTTGCAAACAAAAAAAAATTATTATACGTCGCTTTAATTAAAAACAAAGCTAAATTTCAAGTCATGAGAAAAAAACGACTGTGGGAACGTACAATACACAGTTTATTTTCTTTGTGTTAAATATTCAATCTTTTTTGTACATTATATAGGGATTCATTACCCTGTTTACTTCTCTATCAAATCTCCATAATTAATGTGGACTATTTTTAATTCTAATTGATTTAGCAGATATGAAAATAAATTTCGTGCAATTTTTTATATACAGATTTTATAACTAATTAGTCATATTATTTTTATATTGAATGATATATATTTATAAATTTATAGTGCTTTAAAAAAATATAATTTCATTATGCGAATAGTAATTATATCTTTTTGAATATTTATATGTAAAATTTCTTATTAATAATAAATTTTATATATTCTCAATTGAAATATTTGTAACTAAATACCAGTATAATAATATAATTTAATAATAAAAATAAAACATAAAATGTTTATGTAAATGTAATAGCATCATATAATTAAGATTATAGTTAGATATAGGTTTTAATACAAAAATAATACGAAAATACATTATATTAAGCACAAATACTAAATAACAATTATTACCATTAAAAAATATTTAACTTTTAGTGGTAAGCTTAGAAAATACGAGCGTCATATTCTATCCCCACATAATGCATTGAAAATTTACAAGGACTTATTTATAAAAGATGTCTTGATTCACATAATAAAATGTGTAGGTGAAAAATTGAACTTGACACCAAACAAATGTTGTTGTAGAAAAAAAGATCGATAAGAGTATTCTTAAAATAAAAAAATGAGATATAATAATAAAAAAAAAAGATTGAAGTATACTTTCCAAAGGAAAATTTATGGTAAAAAGGGAATTGATGTTTGAAAGAAAGTAGGTGCAGACACATTCAGGGGTAAAAGAGAAAAAAAGAAAGTAGAAGAAAAGAAAAACAGATTCTTTAGGCTTGAATCTAGATCACACTAATGAGGGGAGTTTATCTTTTGCGAAGCTATGAAATGGCCAATTAAAAATTTAAGCCTGCGTATGGAAATGTAGTAATAGTGTATGAAGAATGTCTGTCAGATAGAACTAATTCCATTTTTTCTAAGTAGTTCTTGAGTCTATTCAATATTTTAATGTAAATGTGAGAAAAAGAGAGAGACACACAGAGAGAGAGAGAGAGAGAGAAATTCGTTGAAACGGAATGAAAAAGCATTGCACAGAGAAAGACAGTTATCTAAGCAGAAAAATAGAGATAAGTACAAAATCAATATAGGACATTCTATTTTTCATGAATTCAGATTATGAAGTTAGCTTATATGTCATCTGAGTTAAAACTTTCACTTTTTGCGGTATTGAATTTCTATATAAATCTTCTTTTGTTTCTTCTCTTAATGCATCTCTACATGTTTATCTTCAAACATATATCTTCATTTTCATTACTTATTTATATTTTCAATTTATTATTTGAATTTCTTATATTATAATTTATAAATAAGTAAACAATATCAAAAATAATTTTTACATTAAAAAGATAAAGATAGAATTTCATCATGCATATTTATTTAATTTGAATTTATATTTATTACCTTAAACATGTCTAAATATTATAAAAAAATAAATTTTAATTAAAGTCATATTATTAAACATAATATTAAAATATTAAAGTAAATAATATGACATTATTTATTATTGTTTAAAAAATATATTTTTAATAATTGCTTTAAAAAGTAAATATGCTTAAATTTAATTTTCATTATTTATCTTTTATGTAATATTTTTCAATAAATTATTAATATTGTAATATTTTCAATAAAGTAATCAACTATGTATTTTTGTATGAAATGAAAAAATATGAATTCAATGCAGGTATAATATTAAAAATATAAAATATAAACAAAATTATTTTAAAATATATTATACATGAAAATGAAATGCTAGTACAGAATTTCAGTTAGTACATATTTTGTGCCTCACAAACTCGTGGGAATTATTAGTAACATTCTTTGGATTGATACAATTTTCGAGATTAACAGAAATACAGCACTAATAATAGAATATTTTTACCATTGTAAACTAAACATATAAATAAATAATTAAAACAATATACTCATCGATCAAAAAATTTCTACACCAATTAGTTTATTTCCAATGAAAATAATGTTGACTGCCTGAAAATAAAATTACTTTATATTTTATATAATATTATTTATACATTTAATGATACCCATAAGAAGAATTTGATATAATTGCCTATGATATAAATAAATATTATCACGTATTAGGCTTTCTCATAGGAGAAATAACATGAACATTTTCGAGTATATGAAAACTGGAATTACTGACATTGTTGGGGTGTAATCAAATTCCATTGTAAGATGAAAATGATGTTTACCAACTTCATTAATGTTCAGGTCGCGAGCTCTACATACACTATCATATTCACGACATATCTAGCCATAGATACTCAAAACTTTCGTCGGATTTTACACACTGAATATATCTAAGTATTAATTTAGTGCTTGATTAAATCCACCAATCAGTTTCTACAGGTATGTATGCATCAATTATAATTAATTATTGTCTCGGTTCATTGCTTCGCTTTAACACTAAACATAAAGCTGCAGCTTTTTGTTCACATAACAATAAAATTAAATTTTTTCAAAATTTAATTTATCATAAAAATTGAGTATTAAATTAAATAAAAAATAAGTAAATATATAATTATTTATGTACCATTTAATGTTCTTTTTAAATTGCTCTTATTATAAAAAGAAACTTGCACAAGTTTTTAATATTCATAAAAACTTAATTTAATTTTTGAAAGTAATAATTAAGCATAATAATAAAACAATATAAATATGTTGACTTGTACTCAATATTCATTATATTTTTAAATATATTTGTAATGCTATTACTTTTAATATATGTAAATGATGTACTTGACACAAGCTATTTTAATTCAAATATTTTTTCAATTTTTTACGAACATAATAAATATTAAAAAAATTGTTTCTAATTTCATGTAATTCAAAAAATTATCAAAAGATAATAAATAATAATGGTTAACTAAAATTATTATATAATTTTTCATTTTTTTTAAATGTAATTCGAAAAATGAATTTGAATAAAAAAATGAAATTACTAATAAAATTAAGTTATACAAGTCATAGGTGTAAGTTTTGCGATACCTTAATTAAATGTTGCAGTACTTATTTGTGTTTTTGTAAAATTAAACAATTTAAATCTCATTATTTTTTCGGTATAAAGTAAATCAAGTAAATTATTAATTGATTATTATTAATAAGCAAAAATGACTGATAAAATCAGATTAGTACAACGTAATCAATGATTCTGTAGACTGTAATTGCAACTTAATATTATAACTAAATAAGAGGATGTTAACGATTATCTTGAAGTGCTTTTAATAAATACAATTATTTTGTTTAAAAAATTAATTTTACATGCAATTCTGGAACAGGAATCTTTTCAAACATAAAACTATTCTTTAAAACTAATTTAGGTTCAATGTTAAGTATTCCATAATAAATGCTATTATTAAGAAACTCATTTGAATCTCAAATGAAAATCATGTTGTTTCTTTTCAACATAATTAAAAAAATCTTATTAAATAATATTTGATATTATATTAAAGAATAAATTTTAAGAATTGAAACCAATTTAACGGATAACAATGTCATTCTTACAAAACTAGATTTCATCAATGGCTATATCTCTTATGCTATTTGATATATTCAAAAGTAACATACATAATTCAGATAATCTAAAGGAGATGGGAAATGATAATGAGAGAAATTCAATCAAGGACGGATACTCAAAGGTGGTTGAATACCAATAGATACTAATAATATACATAAAATTAAGAGCCAATTTTAGAGTATTAAATAGGAATGAACAAATATAAATAACTCACTAATATTGAGCACTGCAATTCGGACATAGAGTTTTCCATAATAATTATAACAAAACATAATAGTCTTAAATTAGCTTATATAGTAAGTATTCGATCTCAAATTCAATTTCATTTAAGTTGAATTTTATTTTTATATACAGTTTATATAAAGTTTTATATACAGTTTATGTTTCAAAGAAAATTATATTGAACATCTTATACTGAATAAATAAAATAGAAGTACAAAATTTAAAGTGATACTAATTAAATATAAAGAAACGAAGGTGGTGATAAAAGTAGAAATGTTTTGTGAGAAACTAAATGGTGTTGAATTTTATAAATTTTTATCTATAGTAAATTGAGCTCTAAAATGAACATAAGATAGTGTTAATATAGATGGATAGAAAGAATAATCTTTCATTATGTGTAAAAGCCAGAAAAACTTTATATCTATTTTCTAAATAGTGGTAAACAAAAAATTACTCTACTTCATAATGAGAATAAGGGATATGTTCACACCAGATGAGGGTGAAAGAGATGTTCGAATTAGTTATAGATCCATCAGAGGGATAAAAACACAAAAAAAAAAAATAGTTAATTCAACAAATAAAATAAAAGTTACTTATGGTTACATAAAATCTGCCTCATCATTTACACTTAGTAAGAACAGAGTTTCATATTTATGTTCGACAAAGAAAAAAATTGTGCAATTTTACTTAAAATATTTAAAAAAATTTGCTCGTGGATATCTACCTAAAATGGTAATAAATTTAAGTATATTATAGGATTTCGAATTTTCTATTTAAAATAAATGTATCTAAATTTATTTAAATGTATATATTATAAAATATGTTGTCTATGAGTTACTACATTCTTTAAAATAAAATTCAATATAACTTTTATATACCATTCAATACATCATGTATACAATGTGTAAATCTATACAGCGTGTGTCTATAAATCATAGTTTTTTAAAAATTTATTTTAAACATTACATCACAAATACAGAATAATAAAATTATATTACATATCATATACACTTATAACATAGATTTTTGGTTTTTTTAGTAAAATATTTAATTTTTAAATAAAGTATTTATAGTATAAATACAACAGTGAATAATACAACATAGAAATAATACACTTAAATATTTTAGAGAGACAATATTTTTAGATTTGACAATATGAAATTAAAGAATCGAAATGGATTTTATCCTGAACATTAATATCCTTTATGTTATCAACCTATATTCTATCGCGAATATTTGATACTGAACATCACTTTTCCACATTAACGATATTTATACACATTACAATAATAAACTACCACAGTCATCAGAAAGCAAAATTAAGGGATGCAATAAGTAACGTCAATAAAAAATCAGAAAAAAAGTGCATCAAGAACTTGGCCTTTTTATTTTTGAATCGTAGTATAGTGGTGGGTAAGAAAATTGGCAAAATGAAAATCTTCGTGGTGATTCATGTTGGATGTATTAACTGAAACGATCTTCGAGTGTCTGTATCTCTATTACTTTCTTTTTACTTCTCTTTCTTTATCTCCCTCTTTCGCATTCGCTTTCGAATTTACGCCTTCAAAAACTATCGAATACTGGTGACTATTGTAATAGGTGCACATTTTTATACTCATAAAAGTAGTGGTATAATGAAAAATAGTCTCAATATGGTATTCCTGTTGGTGTCAAAATAATTCTTTTTTTTGCTATGTTTTATTCATGAAGATGCTTTTCTTGAGAGCAAAATTACAAATAGCTGTTATAGGATTCCGTTGTTATTAGTCATTAAAAAGATACATAGCTGATCTATTATTATAATTTTAATTGATATATTCCTATTTATTATTTAAATATAAAAAATTATAAAGAAAAATGTTATGCTATATAATTTAGATATGAAAATTATTGCGAAGAAATTAATTTTAAGTTTGTTTGATTACGATAATGTTTTTTGTAATTCTGGAAATTTTTTTTAATATAGATATCAAATGGATTTAATAAATTTATTTTAATTCTATATGCGATCAACATTATACCATCATATGAAATTGAAAGTGTTTTATAAATTAAAACTATGATATGATAGTAAATAACTATTTATTTAATTTTAAAGACATTATTATTTGCATACAAATAAAAAAATATATATATTATTATTATACATACTTATTTTTTATATAAAATATTATAAATTTTCAACTTAAAGTACGCACCCGAAAACTCGCGGCTTGTTTATCTGTGCGACTGATCAACCGAACACCGCCTTAAGGGAACAAACAGGTAGATCTGCAAAGATGAAAAAAGGGACAACCTTTTCTAAAAGTAATCTTTCTTTGGGTGAGATAGGTTTCACCCGTAACCAAGTAAGTAGCGTCTGGGTACCCTTTTCTCTTCCGATTTCCCGCTGTAGTCTGTGTATTAGTGAGTGGTATGTATCTCTGAAATCGGTGCTTCCTCGTGATCTTCATCATCAAGACAGTGAAGTTGGAGAGTGCAAAAGGATGTGTCTAGTTGACAAGATAAGCAAAAGTCTGTTGACTTTCTAAGGTAAGGTCCAAGACAATTTCCGGGACAGTATATCCTTCGCCATTCGCGGATTTACACTTCGCCGCACTCCATTTTCGAGGCGCTCAATTACAATTCAGTAATTACACGTACCTCAAATTGCACAGCTCCAAATTATCGGTGCAAAATGGTGGTTTATTAAATTTCCACGTTTAATTATAATGTTTTCCAATATTTTGATCGAGCGAATTATAAATCAACGATATTCTTGGATAAAAAAATTAATATAAATAACCACAAAGTAATTAACCAATATTATTTAACTAAATCCTATTTTTTATAATATAAGATAAAGTTATTATGTACGAGAACAATAAATTTCACACTATATGAACTCTAGATAAATCGATTAATTTACAGTAATATTAAAAACTTTATATGTAGAAATTTATGTATAAAAATAGTAAATGCAAATTGTTTTTTAATTAACTTTAAATATATTTAGTAATAATCAAACAAATGTTTTTGAGCAAGCATGAAAGGCTCTTTAAAAAAAAAAAATGTTAACATAATAAATCTAGTGTATCATAAATCATGAAACATTTTTGCAATTAATATTTTTAACAGTAAACACAGCGATTATTATTTTATAGACACAGTTTAAAGACTAGATATTTTGAAAAATAAAAAAGAAGTTACAGATAAAGGATGAATACGAAAATACAAAATAAAATTTTATAATCAATAACGACAGAGAAAACTATAGAACGAAAAGACTTTTTAGTTTTAAAGTTATTTCAATTTTGTTATTTTCAAACCTTTGCTTACATGTATTCTCGACATTTATTTTTTTTTTATTATTCAAATTTCGTTCTATTTATTTTAATTTGTAAATTTTTCTTTACGACGTTTGTCTTTTCATTTTTTTTCTTTTAGTTCTATCTATTCGTACATTTTCTTTCCCTCCTTTTAAGTGGCTTTACTATTTCGTTTGACTATTCATCTACTTCTTTCCCTTATTAGTTTTTTTCAGACATCAGACATCTTCCATCCATCGTGTACTGTAAGCTTATGCTTCCACGTAGTTGGAATATAACTTTCTTTTTCCATTTCACGAAAACTAAATATTTGTTTCAATTTATGCAAGTGAAAGTAATTCGCACAAGTTAAATGTTCGTCGTTTTCTCGATCTTTCTATAATGAGTCGTTATACGTTGTGAACTTAAATTTGAAGTAGCTACAGGGATTGTACAAAGTTGTTAAGTCCAATGACGTAGATATGAAAAATGTTCAAGTGATGAATTGGCGATCAAAGATAAAATATATTATAAAAGCAATCATTTTTATTAGAACGCTTTTATAATTAATTTCAAATGATTAATTGTATAATTTTTTAAAGCCGGTTCAATTAACCACATGAAAAATTTATATTCCGTATTTATATTCTAACATTATTTAAAATATATTAACTTATTTTAATTTTATTTTTATTCATAAGAATTGAATTATTTTTATAATTAAAAAGTTATTGACACAAGTTTTTGATCCACTTTTAAAAAAAATTTAATATAATCTAGTTGCAGTCATAGTACTTGTATCTTTATAAATTATAGACTATATATATACATATATTGAATTTCAAAATTTTTTACATATTTCATAGATTTATTAATAAAAAGATTAATCGTCTTATTCACCATTGAAATTATAAACTTAAAATAATAAGAAATAGTAAATTATTATATAAATATTTGTAAATATTAAAAATAGATATCTTACGAGCATAGTTTGAAAAACTAATACTTTCATTTCATTAAAAAATATAAAATATAAAATTTCCAACTCTCTTTAATATGCAACGATATCGCAAGTCTTTTTTTTGTTCCTCTTTCTTTATATCATTTTGTATTCCGTTTTGTTTCAAATATTAATGGTAATAGTTCCTGTCCAATGTTAAGCGTAAATACAGTAGCGTAAACAAAATTTAACCAAATTACGAAAAAAAAAATTTATTTCATTAACTTTGTAGATCGCCATGTATGTATGTATGAATTATATTCACGTACTTTTAACCCCAAAAAAGGCTACTCATAGAAAGCTATTATAACGATACTGAAACATACCCACGATATTTCGCGCAAAGCGAATAGAAACAATAACAATATAAATGGAAATGCAATTAAAAAAAAAAAATGATTTTTCATTATTTACCTAATTTGTACAAATACATTCAACAAACTTTTTACATTCTATCCAAGTTTTTTTCTCTCTATGTTTTTGTTATTTCAGTGAACGAATTATTTTAAAAAAGTGACAAAATATAGGTCTGCAAGGACATCGTCCTGTCCAAATTCAGCAACGGTTGCGACTTTGAATATAACACAGGTGATGCTAGTTTCCCTACTTGCAAAACGGTAGCCAACTTATACCAAAACAGATTCATCTTGATGTACCAAGGGGATTAAGGGACGACGGAGTGCGATCAAAAGATAAAATATGATTCAGAAGAAACAAGAAATGGAAGAAACAAAAACAAACAAATAATATGTAATAAGGGATAAAATAAAATAATATAGAAAATGTGTGAATGTAAAAATATAAATAAATGTGAACATCACTTATTTTAATGTAATGTTTCTCTCTTCTTTAAAAAAAATAGCCTAAATATTTTATCCGAAACATTAATTTATATATTCAGTTTATTATTCCATTAATACCTTATTTTATGTATTACTTTGCCTCAAGAAGCTTTTCCTTAAAAATATACAAAATTCTTGAAATAGTCAACTATTCAATTCAACATTATAATATAAAAAGCGAAGGATTCGGTGATAATAATATTACAAAACTGCGAACAAAAATAGCAGTGCATAAAAATTTTTAATAGCAACAATAAAGATTTTATAATGTTTAGAAACAGTTTTTCTTTATTCCACTGTTTCACAACTCTATAGTTAACATTGCGCATTTAAATCCAAATCTTTATTTCAAACTCCAAGAGAGAAAAATAGTTTGATAACGCATTTCCTCTGTGAAATATTTGTTACACACAAATTTTTTTGTTAAGAAAGGTAATTTTATGCAATTTTGTTATGGCTTAAGTAAGTGTTTTTATAAAAATAATGTAAAATGCAAAATTCCTCGCTCACTTTTCGCATAGCAGCATTTTTATACATCAGGCGCCTATCCACATTTACCTCGCGGATTTTACGGGGCGCATACGTGAGAGAATAGGACAGGTGTGCCGTAAAGTAGAGTAAAGTATACAGTACACACGCAGCTTTACCGCTTATGAAGAGAGCGTAATCAAGATTCAAGCATACGTATAAAATTTATGTGCGCCTATGTATAACCATTTCGTACGCGACGCCCGAATATTACACTACTTTTTCTAAGTGATATTTTATTGTTCATTCAAATGTATAACAAATATCTTTTGTTCAGAATTATTACGCATGAAGGATAAATGCGCTTTCCCGAGACTAATATATTTTTTTTCATACAATACCTTCTGCGAAATTTAAAATATCTTTTATAAAACTTATTTAATGGGATTTTTCTACTTTTTGAATATTCTTTATACGCGTTCTAGCTGTTTCAAATTCTAGAAAAATTATACATTTTGATCTGAAAATAATATTCTGAAAAATCTTTTATTCCTTTAAAAGTAGATTGCTTTAGAGTACATTTTATTTATAATGCACAATTTAAATATTTGAATAATATTAATATTATGTCAAACCTATTAGAGATACTTTTTTCGACAATCAACATAGCATGGATATTTGATTTTGAGAATAGGTAAGTCTTAACGCTTTCTTTCATTTAGAATATTAATAAAAAATTTGAAAAGAGGAATCATAAATATTACATGATAGAATGACTATATAAGGTAAGCTTGCACTAATACAAACAGTGACAGTCAATTTATACCTTCTTCTGAGACTTTCAAAGTGAATCAATTATTGTTAGATCATTAAGATGGATAGGTGAAAAAAGAAAATATTCTAGTAGTGATTAATATGTATGCCAGTAATCAATAATTTAAAAAAAAAATTTAAGATAAAAAAAACGGAAATAACAAAAGAATCAGGGGTAAGAAAATTTTTCATTTATGAAAATATAAAAGTTTAAAAGTTTTTTGAAAAAAATCTATATATGCCAACATGACGCAAACTCTCGCATATATACAGTTTTGTTTGATAAGCAATCCTCGTAAAATATGAGTCTAGTCTGCTCCTTACAGTAATGTGCATGTAGTTGAACAACGTGGTAGATTAGTAGGTTGGAAAATTATTTAGATCTCTTTAAATGTCTATAGCATTTATTTTTATTGGTTATAAGAAAGATAAATCTAGAAGTAATTTAGAGTATTTTAAGAGATTGAGTATATTATTTTTCGTTCAACTCGAAGGGAAAGACGAGTGTGTAAAATAGTCCATAGGTAATTGAGGACATTATTAGTTTTAGAAATATATAGAAGAGGATTATAGTCACGTATCTTAATAAATTCTAAAGGCCTATATTATTTAGTACTGTAAAATGATACCATGTTAATGTATTGAGTTGCAAAAGCGACGCGATTATATCTAAAATTGCAGTAATTAAGTCATGTTCATTAGGAAAAGAGCATTCAACCTTGTTTTAGACAATACTATGATAATATTCATGTACGCATTCATATCCATCCAAGTATTAGGTGAAAAAGTATACCACAAAATAGGGATACTGAAATGGCATGCGTTTCAGTATGTTGGTAGGATTAGATTCAAGAATACAAGATTAAAACTTTTGAACAGTAGGAAAAGCTGACAAGGACTAACTCAGTTGATAGGGATTCTTGTGTTGCTATAAGTTAATTTAAATATATAGTTAGTTAAGGTGAGAAGGCATGAGTTAATGGAAAGGATTCTTGGGCCATCAAAGAAGGCAAATCTGAATTTATCCTGAAAAGAGAATTTTAATCTTGAACCAAGTTTAACTTTGTTTTTGTAAAATATCAACTTTGTACGTGAGAAGATAAATTTCATCCAGTGCCGTTATATGAAAAGCAAATTCCTGTACTTGAGATAAGAGAAAAGAAAATTTTTTTGTCTAATTTTGCCTCTAATTAAGCAAACATCGTTGTTTCAGGTTGAAAAAACATACTAACAGTAATCATGATGATGGATGATGCTCTTGTATTAAAAGCATTATCAGAAAAAATACATCAAAACAAACGAGGACAAGATAAAAGTCGAAAATAGCACATATAATATTCTCATTTAGTCAGTAACAAAAAGGCCTTTATTTTAGTTTTATTATTATTTACAATAGTCATATCTGATGCACGGATTGTATGGAATATAATATCTTATCACAAATACCACATGAATGTATCAAAATTAAAGGTTTATAGAGAGAACAAGAGAACATATTTGTTCTTATTGTTAAATAAATCGAAGAAGCCACTTGTCCGGGGATGTGGTAGCATAAAACCACAGTTCGTGAATCTATTCGACAATAAAAAAAGGGAAACTAATAAAATTTTAAGTACCATAAAATTCAAATTAAAATTTTTTACAAATTATTAACTGGAAAACAGCATCCACGTTACTTTTTTTTCATCTTTATTTATGTGCTATGGGTGGAAAATTTCAAAGCACTATCTGTTAGCATTAAAAAAATATTTTGTACACTAAGACTATATCCACTAGGTTGAACAATCAGAGACGTTTTCAGTGTTTTTGAATTTAATAAGAGGAAGTTTTATTTCGTAAGAAAGGCAATAACAATGTCATAGATTTTATTGGAAATAATGAGAGTAAGGCAATAAAGAAGACTTTTCAGGAAAAATCCAAAAAGAAAAAAAGAAAACGATGAGAAAGCAGAAAAAATAAATAAGGAATATGAGTGAAATGGAGGAATGTTTGAACGTTAAACGCATGGACAGCAGGTGGACACTGGACCCATTCAATTACGATGGTAGAGACATAAGGCGTTAACGAAATCGACCCTCCGTAACCTTCACGCCACATCTATAATCAGAAAACGCTCAATGAACCAACTCCGATGAAACAGCAAAAAATGACGATAAATTTCGACTCCTTCCATTCTACCTTTTCCTTTTGTCTTTTATTCCCTGTTTATACCATAACTTTTTCATTATTAATTTCTTATAAAATTAATGTTGGCGATTATACTTGTCATATTAAATAAAAAACAAAGAGATCTAAACATTATAATGTGTACGTGTTTTTAAAGCTTTACGAATTTTAATGTTATTTTGTTTTTTTTTTTTTTTATTAATTTTATTCTTTTTATTCTAAGTATAATTCAATAATTGAACGATATTTTCATGGACGCTTCTCTTGCTTTACACTTTAAACATTGTAATAGATAAACATATTTCCATTAAAGATAGGAATAATCAATATAATAAAATTTAGAAAAAAGTAATTTAAAAACTCATCCAATTTTATAAATCGATTTATTACAATGTTAATAAATTTATAGTACCTAATTAGTGGTCAATTTGAAATCATATATCTTGTACTATATTTCATTAAATTCTTAAAAACATTTTCATATTGTAATAATTAATTCAAACCTATGTATAAAATAAATAACAAAAGCTAATTAATTTTCATTTTTAAATTCATATTATATATTATACATTTATTGTTAATTTCGAATGAGATTCTTCAATTCAAAATATTATAATTATAAATTAAAATATTTTAATGTAATTATAAATATAATAACATTTATCCGTTTTAGTATTATAATTTATTATTTTAAAATTTAAAGTGAGTTTATCGAAAAATACCAAAATAAACTGTTTATAATTTATATTTTTTGTTTTGATAAATCTCAATAAATGCACTTCAATTGCTACTTTTCATTTTTACAATATTTTCATTTTAATAATATGGAAATATCGTTTTTATTAACTTAATTCAAATTCATCTTTTACTTTGTTGTTAATAGAACTATTTTACCAACTTTCATAATCTGCAATATTTAATATTGTGCAACTAGTAATTTACTTTTCATATTTCTCATTAACTTTGTACTCAAGAGTAACGTATCATGCAGAAACTTGAAACATTTAATTTTTTCTCTACAATTTCACATGGACATACCAAATTTAATTATTCATAAGTATAGAGTTCACATAATACTAAGAAATAGAAGAGCACGCGTGCAAAGAAGTTATAGCCTTGGATGAAGAGAAATAATAGCTATTTTCTCGGGAAACCTCCACTCCTGCACCTTCAAATCCGTCTCTTAAATAATGAAACTTAATTCTCTCCAAGCGATTTCCATAAATCAAATGAAAAATTGTGGAACAACTTACGTTTATAATGTAGCTGAAGCGAGTAAAAGTTTAAAAGCACCAAGAATCAAAAGGGAAAGGTAAGGTAGACCCGTTGGATGAAAAGTGACACTGCGATGCAAAGCAACCATACGTATTTTCTGGATAGAAGAAGAGGAATATGCCTATGCATATTCCTTCTAAAGCTTGTACATCGTCTGGGGAATTGAGGTAAGCACATATTTTTATTCCTGTTTATACGTCTTTATCAATGTATGTCAGTAGAAAGGATGTGACTGCATTTATACTAATGAAAATTATATTTTTCTTAATAAAATGTAACTTCTTGAATTTTAATGTTAAATTAACTTTATTAAAGAATTTTGAGCTCATTCCATGTAGAATATAATAACTCTATGGGATAAATATTATTTATAAATAATTTTAAAACAATTTTAAATAATAAAATTTATTAGGAATTATCAATATTCAATTATGTCGATCTAAATCATTTAAAACAAAATAATTAATTTTCTATCGTTAAAAATAGTATAATTAAACTGATATATTTTTTAAGTTAATTCTTTGCACTTCTAAAGATTCATTTAAATCTAAAATTAAATAAGTATAAAGAAATATTACACAAAATTTGAATTATATGATTATAGTAGCAAAATAAAGTTGCTGCATATATTTTATTACCTCGATAAACATTTCAATTATTCTGTTTTCGCATCTAATATAAAGTATGTTTAAAATAAGCAAATAAATTTTTTCAAAAACATAGGCATAAATAAAATTTAAAAATAAAAACTGTTTTATAACTATCCGGGAGTAATAGCATAATATTATACTTAATATTATTTTTAAAAACAGATTTTAAAACATAAATGAAATAAAATATCCATTCCTATTGATATCTCTGATATCAAATTAAAATTATTGCAATTTTAAAGTTCCAGAAATAATGTCCATAACATACAATATAACAAATTATTTTATTAATGAAACGTGATAAAAATTTTATTAATAATTATTTATTGAGCGACGCTAACAGAAACTATATTTAAAAAATCATAGGCAATTTTTCTTCGATACCTTAAATAATATAAAAATATTATTTAATGTATTACATTAATCTTTATAGCAATAAAAAGATAATATCTATATAACAATAGTAGATAATAACATGGAATAAACAATATTCTTAAAATATTTTTTGTAATTAATTTTTAAGATTCAAAATAATTGATAAAAGAAATATTTTAGAATAAATATTATTACAAATTGTTAAAAATACTGAAAATTAGTTTCAGTTAATTAAAAGAAAAAATAAAATAAAAAATTGAGTAAGTTCATTGCGTATTCGTTTTCTACTAAAACAAGCTCCTGGTCCCGAATAACTAATTAAAATACATCTGTGCCACAGTTTACAGACTCTCCGGTCAATAAGATTAATTTTATTTATTCTACAACCTTTAAATGTATAATAACACACTTATATTTTAAAAATACTAAAGTTACGATTATATAAGCAGTGGCTCTGCCGTAAAAGAAGATTAAAAGAAAAAAAACAGTTCTTAGATTTTCGATGTTTTACAGTGTGAATGCTCGGCAGCAGTACGTCGTAAAATTCTCTCTAACCAAGGGTTGTTGTTTCACATTTTATATTACACCCCAGGAAGAACGCAAACACTTTTGAAAGTGTATCAATAAAGAGTTGTGTTATTCGTTTTTTATTTTTAGTAAAAAGTAAACTACAATTTCAAACTACAATTTTAAGATACAAGAACACAATGATTTTATACGATTATGTAAATAGCAGAAACTACTGGTAATAACTAATCTACACAAATAACATTTTTACTAATAAGTTGTAAAAATAACAATAACATTAAAAATTATGAAAGAAAATTTAACAAAACGACTAAAATATTAACTTTATTTTATGATTGTAAATTTTAAACTAATAAATAAAAAAAAAATTTTTTCTCGTTTCTCTAGAAATTGGTTACAGGTATCACATATATTATAGATATTATTAGATAACGTCTTCCTGTAATCATGTATTGCATCATATAAATAAATTAAAAATAGTATATACTGATTGACATATTAGAACTAATTTTCAAAGAAAATTACGTTTTAATCTTTTATATTCATACTTTAAATTTAGTATTACATATGAAATATCAATTAAATACATTATTGAAATTTTGAACATATAAAATGATTCATCACTTTAATGTTAAACATTAAATTTCTTCTATATCACTAAATTTTATTTCAATGCAATAATATTTAAATTTAATATTTTTTGAAAATATATATTATCATATATGATAATTTTAAGTTTTGTATATACTTATTTAAGAAATTAACATCTATTGTATTAAAATTCCTTGACCTAAAATAATATTACATCTGTTCCCTTAATAATATATATTTTAATAATACTCGTAAATTTATGATCCATAAATTTTAAAAAATTTTTAAAAAGATGATAATGAAAATTATATAATTAAAAACATGAAACGACAAACCAAAAGCTACAAGTCAAAAAGTACAATACATACCAATAGCTTTGATATACTTCCTTAGATCTATTCTAAACTTCTCTCACAAACACATAAATTCGACTCAGTTGGTATCTTTTATTTTTCCTGTGTTTAATTTTTTACATTAATTTAAATTTATGTATTTTTGATACTTTCATATACGTGACAAAATATGCAAATATGTTTTCAGAAAGCAAATCTATGATATAAAATAGTTTTTACAAACATTTGTAGTTATGTTTCGTTATCGTGTAAAAATACACAAGAAAAGTAAAATAAATAATAAAATTTAGTACATAATGAAGAATAATAGACGAAAGTATTGTTCGGATACACAATAATTCACAAACGCTTTTCAGTGCATTGCACTGTAAACTTTTCGTCGACTTGAACGAAATTCATGATGCAACAAATTTTCTACTTTTAGTCTTTTTTCACAGGAGACTTATTTTGAGTAATGCTAAAGAAAACTCAATAGTGCCTAGTTTATATATATATATATATATATATATATTCTTCATCTAAAAGTTTTTCCGATGTTGCTAAGAAATATTGAACTGATTTACTTTGAAAATTATAGAACTTGAATATTTATATTCAAAATATTTAAATATTTGTAACGCTATGACCTTTTGTCTTAATTCAGATGTACTATAGTCGTGTAAGAACTCAAAATATATTTATAAATCTATGAAAAAATATAACATATTTTAATATAAAAAAAAATTATTCAGATTTGGGAATTGAACCCGATTCCGATGAGTCGTTGTTCATTTCTCCCATTCAGTTTTTAGCGAAACTGCTGTCGTCCTTGTGTTCTAATAAAATTACATAAGTCTTGTTTTTTGTCGTATATGATCTTAATAGAATTTCTGTAATTGCTTGAATATTGTCTTAATGATAGTCGCACAGCACTTTAGAAATAGATTCTTACAATAGGAGATGTAGTATGATTTTGAAATGCCAATGGTGATAGACAAAATTAAAATTCTATCACTAATAGGGAAGTTCAAATCTAATTTTGTGTTAACTTAATGACATAAGCTACTCAATTAAAATAAATAGTCATTTCAAGTCTCACCGAGGATTTATTATGATTGTGCGTACAAAATACCTATATTTTTTAAATTTTTTAATTTTTGCACATGATAGCGTTTAAGATTCCAATGTTTCATAGTATTATAAATATGTATATATACATGGTGTATCCCCGAAGTATCGAGTTTTTTTTTCATTTTACGCCTATGCATCGTAGAAATTCGGGAGAAGTCTTAAAATGTCGACAAACTCTTTCCGCATTTGTCCTTTTTTTTTTTTTTGTTTTTCGATAATTAGGCCCGGCAGGATTTAACTTCGCGAGAAGGGTATTTTTCACATTTTTGACACGTCGCGCTGAAGCAATTAGCGGAAAACCACTACGCGAGAATGTTTTGTTTAAATAATATAAAAAAAAAAATTCTTACTTTTCTTTTATGAAAAATGATTTATTGGTGGAATTATAAACAGGGTAAAATAAAAATTTTAAATTCTTCGAAATAATTTCCTCCTACATCAACACATTTTTGAAGGCGTATTTTCCAAATTTCAAATACATCTTCAAACTCTTCAGATTTGATGTTTTTTAAAAAACTTTTCGTATTTCTAAATGTTTTTGCACTATATTGTACACTGTAGATCACGTTGAATTCAGTATTTTCTGAATTGCTTTATCTCTTAATCGACAGTCGAAATTTAAAATTTCTAACACGCGCCGGGTGTTCATAGCCATTCGAAAGCTTTTTGGTCGTCCAGATCGAGGCTCGTCGATGATTCTTTATCAACCCTCTTTAAAAGCTCTGGGTCATTTTCCACTTTGCGATTTTTACATGCAAATATCTTCATAAGCTTCTTGTAAAATTTTACATGTTTACGCACTGTTTTTTTTTAATTGCAAACAAAACTTTATCGCGTAACGCTATTAGAGTAGTCGTTCCATCACGCCGTGTCAAAAAACTGAAAAACACCCTTCGCGCGAAGTAAAATCCTGCCGCTCCTAATTATCGAAAAACAAAAAAAAAAAAAAGGACAAATGCGGAAAGAGTTTGTCGACATTTTAAGACCCCTCTCAAATTTCTACGACGAATAGGCGCAAAATAAAAAAAAAACTCGATACTTCGTGGATGCACCATGTATATATACATATTAATAATAATATGGAACATTGGAATCTTAAACGCTGACTATCATTTACAAAAATTAAAAAATTTTAAAAATATAGGTATTTTATACGCACAATCATAATAAATCCTCGGTGAGACTTGAAATTTGCATTAAATTCCTACTGTTTAGATTTAAAATCGTTATAATACCAATTATATATAATTCCAAATAGAACATTCACTTTCAGTACACCGCAATTAATATTATAAAATTTTTATAAATGATTAATAGCATTTTGCATAAACAACCTTATCACATATTTCTGATAGTAACAATGAAAATTTATGAGCGTTTTACAAACAGTAACTCCAAATATATGTATATATTTTTTAATAAAACATACTATGTTCAAAATTTTATAAATTTACTTAGAAAAAAAAGGCTTTATTAAAAAATATTTTCGCAAGCTTTATAAAAATTTTATGCATTGCATTAAGATTTCCATTTAAAGTATAAAAGATGGATTAAAGATTAAATAAATTATAAAAGATATCATTGTGAAAAAAAATTTGAAAATAAAATATAGACTTAAAAGTCAATCGTATATTCTACTCGATTTTGATAATTAAAAATTTTTATCGTTCTACTTTTTGCAAAATTGAAAAAATTACGTATGCGAAATAAAAATTGTTTTCGCACTGAATGAAGTGTTCAAAGTTTTGCTAAAGAAATCCAGGCTTATAGAGATAACGTATGAGACTGGAGTCATAGGCATACATTTATGCAAGAGCTTGAAGACGAACATGGCATAACGCACATTTAGGGCTCAAAGATCCGATGATAGAAACTGGATACGTGACCTAGGAAATTGAGAAAAGTCATTGTTCTGGAATTGTAATGAAATGTAGAAATTATACGTAGATTTTTTTTGACGCCTAAAGACAAATGAATGGCTTTTATACCAGCAAAAGAAGAGGCTTTGTACGAATGTTAAAATAGGTGAAAAATATCATGTATCAAGTGTTTACGAGAGCCGAAAACTGGAATATACACGCGTAGAAATTTGTGAACAAGTGCAATCTCAATAGGAAAACGACCTAAAAACAATTTGATACAAACTTTTATGAAATACTAGGAAATCGATCGGAATTTTTTCCGAAAGGACGAGAGTTTGTAATTCAAATACGGAAATTAAAATTTATTGGTCTAATCTTTATGAATCAGTGCAAGCGCCCGTTCCTTCAAAACCTCTTTATTTTAAATTGAACAAAGATTTCTTTCAATCGAAAACTGTCAGTTGACAACTGCGCGATTATTCAGCTTTGCAGTGTACCTTTACAACAGTATATGATTTGTGGCACAGCATCCAGTGAAGCTCCAATCAGAATGACCATCCAATTATCCCTATCTGGAAGGACGACGGAAGGGTTTCCGGAAGTGGCGTCGAGGCGACCGATCGAGTCGCCGGATATAGGCCCCCCCCTGCGAAAGGAAGTCCGGAGAGGACTGACGGATCGATGATGGGCACTCGAATGATTGTATTATCGAGCCCTCTGATCAATATTTAAAAATAAAGGAAATTTAAATAAATTACATCCAATTGATTTTTTTCCTTAGGCTACAGTCCTAGAAACAATCTTAAATATGCCAGTAATAAATTAAAATTAAAATTAATGTGCAAAACGTGCTTTGATATAGCGAATACACATTTTTGTTACATCAAGCTTAAAACTTTGAAAGCATGAATAAAATTTTTGAAAAGATTAAAGTTTAAGGTATTTGAAAAATTAAATAATTAATTTCTTGAAACTATGTCGCTTTGTTATTGATTTCTTTCTGAATGTTCAACGTCTTTACAGAAATACATAATCTTGTATTTCATTTCTTTAATATTTTCCCTAAAAAGGTATCTTAAATGTAAATGTATTTTAATTATTTCATGTCTTTTTATATTTTAAATTAGCACCAAAAATATAATTAAATGGGGAAAAATTCCATGCAAATTATACTTATAAAGAATTATATATTTTTTTTAATTTAAAAATATTTAAGATGTTATTTTTATTTATATTAATTTGGTTAGCTTTTTCATAGTTTGAATTTGTTACTTTTAAATTCTTTCTTTACATACGTATTTAAACTAATATTTCTTTAAAATAAATTACAGAGCAAATCAGAATAGTAGAAGAAGTTTTGTGTTATAAACTCCAAATTAATACATAATTTAAACGTGTACTGCAAAAAAGGTGTAGAAAAATGAGAAAGAAAGTTTTTACAAGTCGGTATTAGTAATTAGAGAACTGGCTTCTCATTCTACGGGATACCGAACACTTAACTACAAACCTGTAGAAGGCAGTTACAATTTTAATTGATGATTGGACAAACCCTCTACCAAGTAACGACGTCAACTTTGTCTTAACTTGAACGTATCCAACATCGGCAACTGTCACAACCAGTTGTAGCAACTGAGTACTTTAGCTAAGTACTGAGTAGTGTAACTCCTGCAGCTGATGTCTTCTCTATCTCTTTCTCTATTTCTCTTGTTCGCTTGATATATCTTTAGCATCAGGTTCACGATGCAATCCCAATGCATACTTCACCTCCCTAAGAAGCTAAGGAATTTCTTTTCATTTCCCTTATGTTAAAGCATTCAATTAATAATAGTTAGGAGTTGATACTTCAAAGGTAAGACGATTTGTGCAAATTCATGCCATGGCGTTCTCAAATATCAACTATCATTCAATGAACTGAGCTATCAAGTCGAAATATCTAACTATAATGCGTCTAGCAAATGCGATTCAGAAACCTGCACTGAATCAAAATCAATAACAAAAAATATAAATAATAATGTTCCTGGTGAGAGAGAAAATAAAAGAAAAGAAAATAATAGATAAAAAGTTAATAAATAATTTCTAATAATTATAGAAAAATAGATTGATTTGGTACAACAGAAAATTTCTTTTAACAGACATAAAACTATCGTTACTATAAAATTTAAATAAACTGAAATTTTTCTTTAATAAAAAAATGTAAAATTTAAACCTTTTTTTCTTAAAAATAAAAATGTGTAAAGAAAGAAAATTTAAACCAGTGTTTTTTCATTATTCACGTATAATTTAAAAATAGCATTTACTCTACTTTGTTATAAAAATAAAGAATAATTAAAAACAATTAATAGAAATTCAACACAACCGTAAAATTTAATAAACTGAAATAGATGTTTTTCTGTAACTCAAGCGGAAAGAGGAAATAGGATTTGATTTCAGGTCACGTACATCCTAAAAGAAAATATACAAAGTAACTGATCGAAATATATAATATATTTGATCCTATTTATTCGACTTAAAAACGTGTGTACTTTCGAACATAATGCTCAACAGAATATACAAGTAATTTTATTTTACTTTACTTTGAAATAATATAAAAATTTATGAAAAGCACTCAAATTAAAATTGTGGATAATATAATTATGCGAAAAAGGCTCAAATTACTCTCGAAGCGAATGTCCACTTTCAAAATTTATTAAAATTTTCCATTATTAAAAAGTGATACTCGTGGATTACGAATGTCCGTTCTCCATTGACTCGTAATTCGCGAACTATTTAAAAAAATAAAAGAATCGAGATGCGACGATTTAGAGGCATTCCGAGTGGCTCGAGAGAGATAAAGCTTGGAAAGGCCAAGCAACCGTCATCGATAAAAATTTTATCACGAAGACGTTCGGACACCAACGTACTTTGTCCTTGCAATCTCCCAAACATCGCGCAAACGCAGTTTCCATAGAAACTAAAGGCACAGTCCTGGAGTCGTAAACGAAGAAGCAGAAGAAGAAGAAACAGGACGAAGACGAAGAGAATGCAGATGCCTGCGAACTGCGAACTGCGAACTGCGGGATGTTATCCCTAGGACGGCCTCGGCTTCCCTATAGGAACGAGGAAATAACTCCGTCGAAATGTCGGAAGCGAGGCATTAATATTACACCCAGTAGAAATGACTGCATCATGCAAACACAATAAGCGCGGGCTCTACCCCGAGCACAACCGGGACTCCCCGGGTCAAATTCATCTCTTCGGGGATTTCGATCTTCGCTCTCTGTTTGACGGCTGTTGGCCTGACCCCCGGCTCCTCCTTCCTGACCTCAACTTTCGCGACTTTTTCAAGTCGTAAACAAGGGAATTTGCCAAACGCGCTTTTATCGCCAACGCATTCATCGCAGACGTGCAATTCGCCAGCGATATTTTCAGTCCTTTTCTCCCGACGTAACGATGCACCTGAATACACGTGGGCTTATTAAATATATATATATATATACACACATATACACACACATATATATATATATATGCTCGCCGCTATTGGGTGTATCCGAATATCGACGTGCCTGCTAACCAATTCCCATCAATGATAATTAATTCGGCTCTTTGCTGTTGCGCTTTTTTAATGACAGTTTCGTTTATAAGTTATTATTTCGACTGATTCACTTACGATGATTACCGTGTTTTATTCATTTCAAATTAATTTGCAATTTATACTTTTTGAATCCAATTGGTTTCAAAATATTAATATTCGCTTATTTTACGTGTATATTAAAATTATCAATACGAGAAATGAAGATATACATTGAAAAATTTACCAAGTGTGTTAATTAATAAATAACGCGGAAATTTAACATACATGAACAAATAATTCTTATAATGTAAATATTTATATAAATACATGTAATTTTCGGATAATTTTGATTATAAAATACAACTTTCTTTTTTTTCTTCATAGCCTCTAAAATTAAAAAAAGAAAAATTTTATTTGTAATCCTTTGTTTAATGCAAGTATTTACGATATAAAAACAGCTTCATTTTTTACTTGTATATTATAACAATAATAAATATTATTAATCAATTATGTACATATTTGTACCTCAATTTTATTTTTTATAATTCTTTACCTTTTATAAATGAAAATTTCAGTTGATTTATCTAATAAAAAGCAAAAGTAATTTAATAAAAAGTGCATATTTATAGTAAAAATATCATTTATTTAGAATTTAATATTTATTAAAAAATATTTTCAAATATTATTCATCATGAATAATACAAATTAATTTGTATATAAATTTCATTACATTCAATTGTAACTGAATATTTCGTCGGATTTACAGCGACACCGTGCATATATATACATGCATATGTAATTAATAAATTCATATAAATAAAACTTAATATTAATAAACATAATATAATACTCTTCTAAATATTTGAGTTATCATTATTGAATTCTATCACTTCACAATATTCGAATATTTTTATTTTTTTTCAGATATCCTTTCGTTAAATATTTAATATTATTGTATATTGTATAATTGACTATTTACAATTATCATACAATTTTTTTTCACAATAAATTCGTAATGCAATGGACGTAGTGTAGTCTTTTCTTAAAATAACATGTTCATTTGATGAATTGTTTGCATGCGCCTGTGTGCTATTATTTATACATAATCTAACAATTGTTCGACACAATAAGAATGTAGTTTTATTTGTTTTTCTTAACGCAAATATTGAAACTGAAATAATTGAAAAGAAAAATAAATACGATAAACATGATTAAAGAAAAAAAATAAAAAAAATCTATTATCCAAGGAAAAATATAGGATTGAGATAAAAGTACTTACAGATAATCTTTGTGCATTCTTTCAATCCAATATTTATTTTGTTCTTTCTTTCTTTTCTACCATTATTTCCCTAAATAAAAATTACTCTATTATATATTTATGTTTCTAAAGAAGTTTGTATAAATTTAAAAATATGTACAAAAGAGCCTTTCCATGATAATTCTTACTGTTTCTAAAGTCGACCTTGCTGTTAATTGAAAACCGTAATAAATATCAAAAGATAGTGAAATTTATGTTACATATGGAAGTTAATTACATTATTCTCGGGATTCGATTGCGTCGCAGTCCAGAGAGACAAAGTCGTTCCGGATCATTTGCGACAATCCTATAAATAATCAGATTAGAAGTTGCATTAAAAATGATATCCGTTTCTATGCTCGAGAGACAAGACCATCTTAAAATATTCACGCACAATGTCGATAATTTTTAATTTTGTCGGGAAGATCTCGATGAAAAGTGCGAGTAACAATTAGCGACTAGAGGTGCGAAGAGGAAAAGGTAAAAAGCAACTGCGGGAAAACCCGAAAAGGCCCGGACAATAAATTAGCGGCTAAAAGGCCAGCGAACAAAAGGCAAGAAGTCCCGATGCAACGAAAGCACCCTCTTTTATAACTTCCTGGTCCCTCGTCAGCGTCATCCCCCTCCATTAATTACTCTCGGTGCATGTCCTGGTGATCATTGTCATCGGTGACCTTTAATATTGTTTCCTTTGTCATTGCGTTGTTTTGCAAGAGTAGCGTTTTTCAATTTCCATGGAATTTGGTCTCATCCGCAGTGGTACAAATCTACGTTGCGGTATCAAATAACCACGAGTCTGCGTACGGTCACTATTCCATCTTTGATATGCGATATCGAATCTACGAGGTCATTCGACAATAACATACGTCGCACTAAATTGTAAAATAAAATTGGTACTTCTAATAAAAGCTTAATACTTTATTTATATTTGTGTAAATACTAGAGAAAAGGTGGCTACAAAGGAATAAATAAAAAAGACATGAGAAAAATATTTTGATTTTATAATTATATAAAAATATAACGAAGAAATGAAAAATCAGGTGTGTTGTTTGAAGTTAATTTGAATAAAGAAATAAATAAGGATGCGCAATACTTTTTCATGTAAAATAAATTGTATTTTCACTAATGAAAATTCCTGTGTTGTCGATAGTTCTGAAGTATTAGACCTCTCGAGCAATTACAAAATTAAATTGATAAAAAAATTTTTTTTTATAACAATTTTCGAATAGCAAAGAATTTATAATTCGAGAAATTCACAAATAGCTGCCCTCTACTAGTCGTATATTTTCTTTTGCTTTACGGCGATTTTCCATATTTTCTCATAATTACGTGCTCGATAATTTTCCTATTTGGAATTTTTCGTAAAAGCCTTTTTTTCAGTATTGTTTGGAGATCGAAAAAGCCATTGTAAACTAAGTAATTGTGAGATCACTTGTAAAGTAATTAATTTATAGCGTTCGTGCATTTTACAAGTAATTGTTGTAATATTGCTATTGAATCTTTAAAACGTCTAGACGATAGATAATTCAAGTTTTCCCCAATGGAGGCGTATCGGATTTACTTTATACTACTTACCAGCCACAGCAATCAGCCATACCTATATACAACGTGATTCAGTATTTTAAATGTATGGTCGAAGGGCGAAGTTTTGCAATTTATACTGATCATAAGGCTATAACATTCGCGTTTAATCAGAATTTAGATAAGTTTTCTTCAGAGACAACTAGACTATATTGTACAAATTATTCCCAACATCCGTTTTATTAAAGATAGCAAGAACTCGATTTAGAGAACTGCATCTCCATGCGCGCGTAATCTTTTTTCACAGTGACCGGAAGTCACCACCATGATTGCTGATATCGAAGTGAGAACTTGACGTTCGTTCTCCTTTCAACGTCTATTACTATTTTCTGCCAAGTATTACAACTGATCAACGATGCCAATTTCAGTCCGCGCATTTCGCGAAGTTATGTAAATTATTAGGAACCAACCGAATGTATATGTCAAGATATCACTCGTAAACAAACAAGTTAGTTGATCGATTTAACAGATAACTTAAAGCTACAATTCATTACCACAACAAGTAGGTGTCTGCATAACTGGTCGTGCTACTTTGTATCAAAGAGGATCTTCGTACTACGACATCAGAATTAGTATACGACACTCGGTTGTGTTTCCTCGGAAAATTTTTTTTAACTAGCGATCAAAATCCTCTAATTTTGCAAAAAAAAATTAAAACAACACGTAAATAAAATAAAACCATAGCCACAATGAAAAAAGAAAGTTTTTTTTTCACCGCAACGCTGTCTATTATTATTCACCTTACGATAGGTCATTTAAAGTTATATAATATAATGACAAATCTTTTGTAATCGAAATTAATAATTAAAAAAATAATGTTTTGATAAATAAAATAAAGATATTCTTCATTATAATAGACCTCGTTGATGAAGATTTGAAATTTATCAAGATACATGATGAAAATGACGAATATTACAATTTATAGTCGAAGATTATCGTACTAAAGTGGTGAAGGTAAGGGCGTTGATAGTGGCAACTGATAGGCGAGTAGGACTTGCAAATCGAGGGTCAGGTAGGGAAAATTCCAACCGCCAGCACGTAAAATCCATTTTTCAGAGCGTTTTCAAGTAGGATTTAAATAAATGTAATACATATATTTCTCGTCGGTCATAAAGTATATTGTTTCTATAAGTATATTTTAATTTATAGTGTAGCGTTAAATTATGCTAGGTAAGGAAGTAATGGAATATCATACTTATTGCAAGTAATTATTGTAAATTTTCAATTAAACACATAAAACGCTAGAAGTAGATAATACACATTTTCCCCCATCGAAACGTGCTGGATTTACTTTATATAAGTGACCGCTGATTGTGGTTACTCATATAAAGTAAGTTCTTTTCCAAAAAGAAAGTAGGACACATCATTACTACTATTACGGGAAGCTCAACTAAACCTTTTTCCAAAACTCGACAGACAATATTGTATTCTTGGAAAATATTATTTACTTTTGTTTAAACTTGAGACTGTAACTAAACTTTCACCCGCTATATGTGAGAGTTGCACAGAGTCTCGGTTGCATTTTTATATAACACAATTTTTAAAACAACTTATGTATATATATATCGTAAATAAATGTAAATTGAGTATCCGCATTGTATATCAACAATTACTCTTCTAATGTAATTTATCCTTCCTCAAATACTAGCCCCAACGGGCTATAAATTTAATATTTTTCTTTTACCTATCATGAATTTACGAACTCGAGTATTGATTCTTCTTTTTCATTTTTTATCAAACTCTCGGTGCACATGTAAATGTTCAACGGAGAAAAATTTTCTTTCTCTCTATAAGAGAAAGACAATGATTTTCGCTTTGTTTCCTTTACATTTTTATGTTAAAAATCCTAGATAAATAATAATAGTAAAGTATATTTTACGTAAATTTTCCAACTATGGCTTTTCTTAAATTAATAAAGCCAATAAATTTATTATCATGAATAAAATATTGATAATACTTGATGCACGTCTATTCATCAATGTATTACACTCGGCGTATATATCGTAAATTAAGTAGCGGATAGGATTTGAAGAAAGGATGGAATTCGACACAGAAATTCCTGGGATCATCAGTTCATGTAGCTTATCACTTACACTGTAATCCAGACTGTCACATATACCAGATACGTTTTCGTATTAGGGTCAGCGCAAATCCTACTACCTTCTTGGTCAGATCAATTTAGTACAGCTATGTGATTGAACTCTAAATATAGACCCTCAGCTCAAAATTTTCCATTTTAGTATCTTGAAAATATCCTAACGAAGATTTTTACAAGAAATAATTCAATATCTTTCGAGATTTTTGTTGAAACCTACAAAATTCAGTAAATTAAATGAATAAGTAGTTTTGATGCAGCATCATATAATATTTATGTCGTTTAAAAAAGGTTGGATAAATCTTTTTTTACCCGAGGAGGTAGAAACTTGTATATATTATTTAAATTGTGTAATATGTTAGCTCAAATTAAATAAAAATAAATGTACTAAATAAAATGGAAAATTAAATCGTTTAAAAGGACATTATATTACTATGTTAGTGAATACAATACAAATTACAATTATAATTTAAACTATTTTGTTTTTATTTTTAAAATTTTATTGTAGAACGTGTACATATGTTTGAATTTTACTAATTTTATTCATTATTGAAATGGTTAAAATATTTTTTAAATTCTGTTCACATTTTATTTTTTATACATAATATATTACAAAATATTTTCATTAAAAAAAAAGATTATTATAAATTTGATAAAAATGTATTTCAAATGTAAATTCTCTTAAAGAAAGTATATGTATGTTTCGTGTGAAAACAATAAAAAATATCAAAATTTTTATTGTGTTTACAACACGGTTGGTATCGAATTCAATATCCTCACCAGACATTAAAAAACAAACAAATAAATAAAAGCATATTTTGTAAAATAACAATAAAATATGAAAAAAATCATTTATCCCTTATGATATGATCGTATAGAATGCAAATTAAATATCAGAACGCTATGAAAATATAAAAAAAAATTTTTGATTTTATTATTACCAAATAAAAATCTCTCAAAAATATCCGTTAAGTGAAATGATTTTATAAATATAACGGAAAATTGTAAAATAAAATTTTTTTAATGAAACTCTATATATATATTTTAAAATATATCTATTCAATATGTATTATGAAGAAGTCAACTTAATATTTTATTAAAAAATCATTTTAAGTACAGAGGATTTAAATGACAAGATAATATATTATTTCGATAATTAAACTAATCAAAGTATTATTTTATATAACTAGTTTTCAATTTTTTTATAATACCATTCTATTAAAATTAATAATTTATATAAATAATTAGTAAGCATTATACACTGTCGAATAAAATTCAATCACTGATTATAAGTAATTAAATATCCTTAATTGAAAATCGTTTTAATTAACTCATTAATTTCAATTTCCGTACGAGGAATAAAGATTTTTAAAAAATTATTTATTAAATAAAAAAAAGTAAACAATTTCCTACTATCAATATAATTGTATCAACTTATAACTTTATTTATAAAAATTTTTTTCAACTCGAATGTACACTGTTAAATATATTATCCGTAAAACTAAATTAATTTAACCTTGTGTACATTTGAATTTAGATCTAAAACTAATATAAAACAATTATGATGTACGATTAACTTGTAAAAGTTTATAATCTAAGCTGGTCTAAGTAACTAGTTAAATGGATGCTACTAAGCTTTAAACCCAATTATCGATTGCCTAATTACACTCTCTGATCGCGGTTTAACCCTTCCCTCAATACTTGGCAGCGCGGTTGGTCAGTTTGGTTAAGATAATTTTGACATCCGGTTATTCCAACATTTGCTTCCTCAGGAGCCGTCTCATAACAAAATAAATATAGTTAAGGTAAAGTTAAACGTGTATCACCGTCAAACTCTCATATTTCGCCAAATTCATTAACTTGATTTTAAAAATATTAGATTAATCATTCACAGATCAATCTTATTGTCTAAGATTCTTTTATTAAAATATATTCTAGATACATAATATGTATAAAAATTCTTTTTTAAAATATTGGATTATTATATTTGATAAATTAAATTATATTCTTCGTGTAAATTGAAAAAATTAAAAAAGGTGATAAGATTTATATTGATAATATCATTTTATTTTTTATTTTCTGCTGTGTATATTGGACACCTCGTATTACTTACCAGATATAATCAAAGTTAATCATTTCGTAGATATTTGATATAGTGCTTGTAATCCATGTTTAGAGGAGACGCGAGACCGGAATTCATCACTTTCTAAAAGGACACACGCAGCAACTTACGAAGCATCGGCGTGCAATGATAAAGATTAACGAAAAACCAAAACTGATAAAAATGAAGTTAGGAAGATGACAGCGTAGAGCGTAAAAAAGCTGTAATGACGCTCAATAGAGTTGATAAATGAGTAGTAGAAAAAAATAAGGGACTTTATCTCTTTTCCCGGCGCCTCTCACACAGAAAGTCTTTGAGGTTTCGTCTTCGATCCACCCACGCTGGCTCTTTGTCTTTTCAATTTAGACTGATTGGCTAACCTCTATCCGACATTTGTGACACCTTAGTATTCTTTTGTCATTATCTCTACCATTGATTAAAAAAATTACACAACTGCTACAGTTTTCAGGGAACTATACTTAACTATAATTCTCCTATTTTTATTACTACCTTTGTATTGACAATTATTATTGTCGTAACACACTTACTTGAACCATTCTTACTATTTTCAATTTTATATATTGTGCTTGTATATAAAATTATTAATGTTAACTTAATGTTAATAGAAATCATATACCGTTAAACATTTTTAATTTATTTCTTTATATTTTTATATTTATTATCGAAATAAACGACACCGATACACTATTCTCAAGAGATTAGCATTATAGTGTTAATATCATATAAAATATTCTCATTTACTAAATATTAAAGATCAAAGCTTCATAAATCTTTTAGAAATTTGTTGCTAAACTCATGAAAATTTGTGAATAATCAAGATAATGACCCGAGTATTGATTAATTTTACTTTGTGGATTACTATCAATTGAAATGTTCTAAAGATACTTTGTGATTAATCTATCGCATTGAAAATTTGAAAAATTTGATTTATGATTTCAATATAGTTTGCATACTAAATCTGAATAACTTTTTACCGTTATACCTGAAAATTTATATAAAAATCGAATTAATAAAAAAATTGAATTTTAAAATTTTTTTTATACAGAATAAAATATTCTTTAAAATCAATTAAAATATTATTTTCAAAATTCAAGATTCATGCAAGTCATATTTATTTAATGTAACGTATTTTCCAATTTGTATTAATCGTATTAATCAAATTGTTATTAATTATAAATATAAAAAAGTATATTATCTATAATGAAAAGTGTATTTAAAAATAATTTATTAATTTTAGAAAATCTATTTTTATTCTTATCACTATTAATTAACAAAATATTAATTAATAAACTCAAAAAAGATAATGGAAATCGTTTCATAGGAACGATTTATAATTTTTAAAAATCAACTATGAAATTGATCATAATTAACTCCAATATATATAGTTTTCTTAATATAATAATATTTCTTAAAGAAGTGAATAATACATATTTTGTTATATTTAAACATTTTTTAATTTAAAGAAATAAATATTATATTTCAATATTATAATATCTGTTGAAAAATTAATTGTAATTATTTATAATTATATTTCCCATACTTATAAGATGTTCTAAGGTGTATTTCTGAGGATTAATACTATACAAAATTTAACATTTTAAATTAACTATTATGATAAGCAATGTGAACTTCATTAATATAATTCTGTTTCAAATCATAGACTATAATACTCTGTTTAAAATAAAGAAATATTTTTTGAAAGCTTTTAATGCTAATGGAATGAAACAATTATTGCATAAGTAACAATATGGATTAAATCTATGATTTGATCTCTGTAACTGATATTGTATTCATTGAAAAAGGATTAACAAAAGATTTTTTTTTTATCAAAGCTAAATTCACAAGATTTATTTCATGATAAAACTTAACGTTTAAGTAATCTATTTTTAATTCATTGTTAAATAATTTATTGACATCATTTGACTACATTTAAAGGTTTATAATTATATAATAATTATACAAATATATTTTTAAATACTTTATAATATATAACAAACCTTAATGAAATTTTATAACAAATAGAAAGAAAAGGTAAGTAGTACTAATTCAAATATTAAATAAATTATTCGAAATATCTACATGATTTAAGTACGTATGTTGAAATTAATGCTGAATTTCAAAATATAATTAAATAATATATATAATATTGATTGAAAATTCCCATAATAAAATATTTTACATATTAAATTTTATCTTATTTAAACTATGATCGTGCTGATTCTAATGCAATAATTTATGATTATAAAATAACTTGCTTACATATTTTTGACAACAAATATCATAGCATACACTATGTGTTTTTAATTTTATATGAAACATAAAAATTTACATTTTATCAGATTTTTACGTGTGATTGCTAATTAAATTAATTAAAGTAAATTAAATTAATTTAATTTAAACCTAAATTTCCCAGAAATCAATTCCACAGACAGAAAATAATGATTGACAACGATCAATAAAAATTAATAAAGCATAAAAAAAATAAATATTAAATTTTAAGTGATTATAAATTATCATATATTCGGATTGTCTAATAAAAATTGCACGAGCCGAATAAATTTTTTTTTGCTTGTTTGTTATTTAAATATATATTGCCACAAATAATGCGAATTCAACATTCTTTGTACGAAAATTGCATTAAATATATAACTGTATATATACTGCATATTAAGCGCCCATGCACTTCGAACAATAAAAATGTGTCAGTGTCGTACAACCCACATTTCAACTTTTCAGCAAGTGATGTAACATATATGTGAAATGAAAAACTATGGAATGAAAAACAGGCGATATTTGTCTGAACTTACAGCCACGTGCGCAAAATTTATATCCACTACGTGTTCCGACTTGTGTAAAGGAGGCGAGAAGCTTCTACTGATTTATTTTGAACTAGAGTACAGACGCATCTTTTTATTTTTTGCAATGGTCGTGCAGTAAGTGATTTTACTTTACTGCTCCAACTAAGCATTTTAATATTTTATTTTTATTCTCACATTCTTCATAATAATGACATTATACATTTTTTTATGTCTGGCGTATTATAATCCAAGATGTATGAGTTAATTGATAAGCATTCAGAAAGTTTTTTTCGGTATCGATAGTTATAAAAGAATACGACAATAAATTTATAAAATAAGTAAATTTTAATAAATAATATTTATTTTTTTTTTAGAGATATAAAGTTCGTTATTCGACATTCTTAATGTGAAATGTTTCTCAGATAATTTATGTTCACACTTAATTTGTAATTTGACTCACATTGTTTATATAAAAAAAAAAATCAATTTTAATTAATAATTACAATTATATATAATGTATTCAATTATTAAACATGGAGAACATTTTTCCAGAGATTTTTATCAATTTCTATTAATAATGTAATTGTATTAATGGCACCAACATCAATCTCAGAAAATACCTCCTTAGGAATTTCAGGAATTATTCAATCTGTGCATTAAAAAATTAAAATTAAAACCATCACTTAATTATTCATGTAGTATCAAATTAAAACATAAGTTATTATTATTAATGATTATAGATTATTAATCCTTATATGATTGTAGAGATATAATTAAAAAACAAAAATTGTGGTTAAGGCTGACGTTTGAACCAGATGTTTCCTCGTCCATGTCAAGGCATTCGTTAAACAGTTTTTTAAATTTAATACAGTAAATTATACCATATGTTCCCATTTCGGAGCTAAATATAATAATATAATTTATTAATAATATATTTTAGTAACAAAGAATGAAATCAAACTCAGCAATTAATACTGCAAATTAACAAAATACAATTTCAATATGATATTTTATAAGTTGATAACAATATTAAAAAAAAAAAAATTTATTCGTAAAATATAATGTTTATAGTAACGTAAATATATATTTAATCATACAAATGTTCTTAATATATTGAAAGAAACTTGTGAATCTTATTAAATATTAATTATAAAACTATATAAAATATAAATATAATATGTATAATATAATATAAATATTTTTGTTAACAATAATAATAATAAAATATTTGAATACTTTGATAAATCCAGAATCATAAAAAATGATTAGTGCCATTTATTGCAGAAAGATGTAAGAAATTTTTTTGGTAATATAAATTTTATTTTTAATTTAAATTTTTATCAAATTTGGAAGAGAAGGTCTTTACATTAAAATATTTTTTTATATATTACTCTCAAAATGAAATTTCATAATAAAAGTAAAGAGTTGACACAATGTACTGTAATTAAAATACTCCGTTGACATATTGATTCTATATATATAAACTATAGAGTTGACACGTGATAAGTCGAAAAGCCACTAACTGAAAATTCAAACTAATATTATAAGTAAAAATTCATTAGTAAAAATTAACAACAAGGAATTATTGTAAAATATATTTGAAAAATAATACAAATTAATAATTGATGAAGAATTAAAAAGTAATGAACTTGAAAGACTATAAATAACGGGTAATCATTTATAAAATCCACCGTCACGTTTCGATCAGTTTAAAATTTAAACGAATTTTACGATCGACTCAGATTCGAGTTATTATTATAATAAGTTACATTATAAATTAATCTCACGTAAGTCCATAGAAATTCTATCTTGTGTAATTGAATGTGCTCAAAAATGAATGTACCGTTATTTTATTATAATGCTTTTATTGTAATATTTTGAATTACTCGTATAATGAAAGCTATAATATTAATAAAAAATATTTATAAATAAAATAAAAAATGAAATTATTAAAATACATAGTGATAATTGAAAAATTTTGCAAATTGTTTTTCAGAACGTAAAGTACTGCGGTTTACCGTCAGAATTTGTTGCTTCCACTAATGTTGTGGTTGGATTTTTTAATTTAAGAGTTACATTTAATAATTTCCATTAAGGTTTCTTTCAAAAAGTTCTATTTAAGTGAATATAGATAAATTTTATCGGATTAACTTTTTGAAATTTTTACTCATTTTCTTTTAACTTTAGCAATTTTAATTAATTTGTTTATGAGAATATTTTTCTTAATAGACATTGTTTACTTAATTATAGACATTTGGTATAAATAATTACTTCAAAATATATAGTTAATGATGAATTTTGTGATTATCCAAAAATTACAATAAATACCAAGAAACAAAATAAAATGAATAAATGGAAAACATAATAAAAACGAATGAATTTTTAAACAAATAAAACTACTAGAAATACAAACTATTTAAAAAGATGCGAAGAATCTTTTTTAAAATACGACTGAATTCTTTGGGCGGTCGAAATACTTCTAGTATCGTTAAACTGCGAAGAGTATCGATTGCAATACTATTTTTCAAAAAAACGACGAATTTCGATTTTTACGATCTGCTTTTATAAGCAGCGGTTTTATGTATATGCAATGTGTTTCTTTGTTGCGAATGCATTTATTGTTTTATGTAATTCACATGTTTTCACTGCTTCTACGTTTATACATGTTTTTTGATATCGATTATTATATATAATTACGTAACCAACCCGATTTTATTTCAAATTGTGTTATTTTTTATGAATTAATGATATTTATAAAGATAAAAATTGTCGTCGAAATGTCACCGAAAAATGTAAAATAATTGCTTCTATTTAACACTGTATATCTGTGCATAATAAAATAATATATTAATAAAAAATATTTATATAATTTATAGTTAACATATATTCTCTCGTTAAGATCAGTTATTTATACTCGATAAATTATCATAAAAATAAAAAAAAAATGAGTCGTATATTAACAGACTTCCGCCTTTTTTAATTTTTATAATTTTTATAACTTCTATTATCTAATTTTAAACATCTATAAAAAAAAAGATGACTAAATTTTTCAATAATACATCTTTTTTGAACATGCACTTTTTCATTTTAATTAATTACTTAATTTTAATATAAGTAGACAAAATGAGTGTGCAAAATATCACAGATTTTTATCTTATCAAATAATGCATAAAACGTTTATGAATCTTACTGATAAAGTACACATTCTTATTTAAGCATTAATAGATCGTACAGTGAACCCCAAAAAAGTGCTTTGATATTATCAAAAATCTACTTAAAACTTTAAAATACTACAAGCTTTACAAGTTTTGCACACGCCAATAAATATTTGAATGACAAATTCAGCAATTCATAAAATTCATTTTTCAAACAAAAGGAGATAACGTCATTTCTTTATTAAATCGTGAGGCATATTCTGAGCAATAACAGTAAAGATAAGTGGCATTAACAATGGGGTTAAATAAAACGATATGATGCTTGAGAATTGCTAATAGAGCGAACAAAATGCAAGAGAAAAACAAAGTTTGCGCTCGAGTGCAATGAAGCATATCCCAGATTGGGAAGAAGAGTGTCATCCCCGACAGCGACATTCAATTTATTTTATGATGTACATTATGCGTAAAATTTAGTGCAACTTAGAGAAAAAGGTAACGGGCAACGAGTAATGCTGAACTGAACGAAAATGAGGAGAAAAATGGGCGGAGGTGCGTCGGGTAGTCAAGAGCAACCACGAAATCCATCCATCAATACGTCTAATCCGATCTTCCGCATCTTACGTTCCTTATATCAATTGCCTCCCATTTTATTTTTTGGCCGGTACACTCCCGATTGCACAAAAACTGAGAGGGCTGAAAGACGCGTGACATCACTTTTTCCTTGCACTTTTGGGACTTTTTTGGCGCCCGATACACTCTGCCTCCAATGAAACTCCAACCACCGTAATATTTATTTACAACATTATCCTGTTGTTGCGGAGATAAAAGTGCATCTTACATTTTGCAACGCGACCATTTGGCTTGTATTTTCCGAGGACACATATGATTTAGTTGAACCCCGTTTAATAATATTACAATGTTTTCTGACTAGAGTGATTGTTTCGGCAGAATGTTCATTGCTCGACAACAGCATTTATAACTTTTTGCTCCCGAACATTGCGAATGTAATCTACTACTTGTTTTGTGTTAATTGCGGTTGGTTTGTACCTGACAGTAATTCATCTAATACCACTAAATTGTAATTAAGATGTTAAAGTTTTAGCTGACATACAACTGGATTTTCGAATATTGTCCGACTATTATTTAATATTGGATACAGTATAAACTTTACCGTTGATAATATGTAAGAATATTCGATTAATTGTCAAAAATACATTTTTATTTAAAGCGATAAATCACACACTTAATTATGCAAAGTTAAATAATATGCAAATGATGAATAAAAGATTATATTAAAAATAAATTATTTATGTACACCCCTTGAAAATCTTCTACAAGGGGTGACGTAAAGTAAAGTAAATACACTAGTTGTATGAAAAAAAAATGTATTGACAACAATTTTTATATCTATATTTTAAATAAAAATTTTATAATTAAATTAATATTTAATTGTGTGCTTTAAATAATAATTATATACCAATACAAGTAAGATTAATATATTAAAAGGTAATACCAATAGAATTGTATAAAGAAACATAAATAATAGAAAATTCTCAATAATATATAAATTATATTTCTTTTAAAATGTTGATATATGAATAAGAAGAAGAATAAATTTAAAAAAATATGAAAATAAATTCATCTTGAAAGATAGTTGTTATAATAAATTCATTTCTTTATCAAATTTATTTTTCGTTTTTATCTTTGAATTTATCAGAAATTTGAGAGAAAATTCTTTTGCAAAATGATAAAAAATAAAAACTTATGGAATATATTAATTTTATTTTCTTAAATGAATTTCTTATTTGATTCACCATATGATATTTAATATATCTTCGAGTTAAAGTAGTAGAAATGATTATAGGATTATTTACTTATTATAGTGTAAATTATTTAAATATATTTATTTTTCAAATGCATGCTCTCTCTATATATATGCAATGTGAATATATGAAAACAATAGATCATTTTAAAATCATATTGTTCGTGTATAAAAATAATCTTAACATAGGGACATTAATAAAATATGATTTCATTTATTAAATAAAATTATAGTAAAAAAAAAAAATTTATAGAATTTTCAAGAGGAGGAAATTCAAATCCAACAATAATACACATGCTCTATAATAAAAACACATCACCGTATCTATAAATACCAAATGAATACAATTCAACAATGACTTTAAATGAGTTTTGATTGATTGATCTTTAATTCTTATTTTGGGAAACAATATTTGATTTGAATATATCATATTTCGAACCAGAAATTTGATTTAATACACCGCCATAAAAATTAAATATCTTGATTGAATACAAATCGATTCGACAGCCTATAAATATCGAATATAAACATAAAATGTCATTTAATTATAAAAATATTAATTGCCAAGTAAAACAATGTTTTAAATTAAGTTTATAAAATGGCCAAGAGTAAAAGCAGAAATACGTTATACATAAAAGGGTCATTCGGATTCTTTTGTTGAAAGAAATAACTTGTGCGCCGATTGATTGACGATTTCGGATTGTACATGCGCAAAGGTACACGAAACGCAAAATGTTTTAAAGGAGCGCAGGCGCGCGAATAATCGGACATTATGTGGACCCGCGGATCAACACGGAAAGGACGACACTGTGCCGGTGCCCAAAGTCTGGAGGGTGGGAGATAAACTCCAGGCAGTATTTTATTGGCTAGTTGACTTAGCCCGCTAAAAGTAATTTATGTTTTGAATATGCTAAAGCTCCTCTCATAAATATGAAGCAGGGATCTTGTGACACGAGTGTTGCTACCACTGCACCTACACTGAGAGATAACGAATTTTAAAAACGAGCCGGATCGTTTTTATTTATTTTTTTCCTTCGCAGCCCTTCATTTTTCTATCTTTAATCCCCCTCGTATCTGCGAGTTCATATTTGTTCTTACGTGATGTACTGCATTGTACATGCCAAAAAGTAGTTGTGAAATAAATTTGCAAAAATCAAAAATAGTTCCGTCTGGGAAATTTCAAGATTTTAAGGTCTTTGTTTAAATTTTTTAATTAAGACGCTGCTTACTATTTATTTAAATTTCAATTAAAATTGAAAATACTTATTATAACTACAACCCTTCATTAACAAAAAATCGCGTATTAAAAAGTTTTTTACGATTCCTTTTCAATATTTACAAATATTTTGGGAAGGATTTTCATGCATAATTTTAAACTCGAAAAACTTATTAAATTTAAGCAGTTCGTTTGAAACTATAAATTAAATACGAACCATTAAGTTTTTAAAATGAAGTATCTATATTTACATAAAAAGTGAATCAAATCCATTATATAAATTTCATTACTATTATTATATAAAATTTATGTGTTAAAGTCATATGTAATTTTAAATTTTTTATATAAAATTTTTAAATCATTTTATTATGTTTGATATTAAATCAATGGAATTTTACTAATTTTTTGCAAATTCAAAAATATATACTTCTAATTATTTATATATTTTTTATTGTAATTCTCATTAAAGTAAATATCTCTAAATATATTGGAATTCGAATTATACGGAATCAAAAGTTCCAACTGAAATATATGCATTTATACAGAAATCTAATGAATACAGTTTGGTAAGTTTTGTACTTTGAACTTGGTTCTGTTTTCCACAAGCTCATAATAGAAACACGAGATATTCAAACGAATCTTAGAGACGTTGTAACTGAATGTAAAAATTTGTAAATATTTCAACACTTTAAGAAATATAAATGACGTTTGAGAAAAATAGAGAAAAATTTTAATACATGATGATGAGTTTTAATATATAAATATACGAGAATAAGTAATATGAATAAAATATAAAATAATAAAAATAACTTTGATTTTATTGAATACTGTAAGATTTTTATGCTTATGACTGTAATTATATACTTCTTAATATTCAATAGATCTTTAATCCAATACATCAAAACCAATTCATGTTTGAATTCTTACGGTAAGTTTTCCTCGTTATTTTATTTCATAAATGGTGTCTATCTTACTCCTCATTTCTCCAGAAAGAAAATCGATCGATCTCATACTTTACATCATCTTATCAATTCTACAGTTCAATCAAATTCTTCTCTATTTTCTCTATTTTACATTTATATAGAATTAATGATATTATTCACATCATATCCTTTTTTGCAATAAATACAAAGTTAATTCAATTAATATTTGTAAAAAAAATATGTTATTTCACTAATTACTTATCCACTTTTGCTATCATAAATAATGTTTAAATATAATATGATTAAGTTTTTTTTTTAACAGATATTAATTGAAATGACCATACTGCTGTATGTTTGGTTCTAAAATCATTTTGATAAATAGAGGCTTATTACTTTAAAATATGATGCACAACTATTAATGAAAATTTATAAAATATGTAAAGTAGATGAATTTACGAGAAAAAAGATATACATACCTGTGATAATACCTGATACTTCGCAAAGCTTCGATAAAATTTTAATGAATGTAATTTGATTTTACTGATTATTCATAATAAAAATAAATATGTGTTGATAATATTTATTAATAATGATATATTTCTACAAAATACATTGTTTCAAGTTCGTTTTTTCAAAAAATTAATGTAAAATAACATTAAATTTTTATGAATTTGTTTGAATATTCTAAAGCCACTAAAAATATCTTGACATGTATAATGCATTTACATTTCAGTATAAAAATTTATTTATAAAATAAAGAATTATTTACAATATTTATCTAATAATTTATAATTAAGGGAAAGTAGAATAAATGTAACATATTCTTGACGAATATGTTGAAAGTTTCCTAAAACTGAAAGTATGAAAAACGATTAGTTTTCATGTATTCTAATTTCTTATAACGGAAATAAATATTATAAGTAAAATTAATCTCATTAAATTATTAAAAACTGAAAAATTATAATACAAGAAATTAAATTGAAAGGAAAATTATAATAAAAATATATAATTCTATAAAAAAAATTTGAATATATAATTATAAATAATTCCCCTCTAATATCAATTTATTAATTTCTTATACTTATTACTTATTATTAACTATTAATATTAATTTGCTTTAATATATATTTTATAAAATATATATGAAAACAATTAAAGTATTCCAAAATTGTAAAAGATATCCATCTACTTAGAAAATTAATATACATTTATTAGCAATAATAATTTACGACATAAATCGTTTAATTTAGTTAATAGTTATTATTATATATAAATGTTGATGTGCCATGTTAAACAACTTGTACAGAAATACTCCAAAATTAGTTAAATAACAAATAGTTTATAGGCACCGCAATATTGATCAGTAGATAAAACCGACATAACCATTTGTGACAGGAATAGAGAAATACAAGAGAGAATTTCGCAACTATAATGGAATCCTTCTATTATCCAATTGATAAAATCTATTTGTTCTCTACTTTAGACTCACGTGATCCCTTGAAACTGATCTTTGATCAATTAAGAAACGTCTGAGATTGTTACCTTGATTACAATCTACCCTATGAAAATTCAATACTTCCGTTATAACAACAAAAAAAGATATATGTTCAAGACAGGTTTAAGCAAAAGTCGAATTTCATATAATTAATGTGCGCTGAAATACGGAGTTCGCATAGCCAAACTGCACAGGTATTTAAAATAAAAATTTTCCTTTGAACCACTTATTTTTCTTATTTCCTTTCTTTAAATTGTACACAAAGTTCATAGGAATAGTATTTTAATTAAAAATCTAATTAAAATGTAGGATACGTAGAAAATATAATGAATTTAAAGCATCAAAACTTCAACTTTGAAACACATATGATTTTACTACTCGAGTTTTCATATGCAAAGAAATCTACGTTCTTGATTTCAATTATTTACATATTAAAAATGAGAAATAAAGTATGAATTTGAGAATGTACAAAAAATCAGTAATGCAGAGATCTTGCATTTAACATTTTTATTTTTCTATTGTTGTTATTTTATTTAAAAATAATTTTTAATAGAAATATTTTGAAATTTATTTGAGATAAAATTATAATTCATAAAATTATAATTTATCGAATTTTTTACAGATCATTAAAAAATCAAATAAAGTAAAAAAAAAAATTAATTTTAATAGCAGAGATTTAAAACATAAATGAATTTTACATGAAATGCAAAAAGTATTGCTAATAATTATCATTGATAAATTTACATATTTCAAGATTTTTTAATATTTTTTAAAATTATTAGAGATTGACTAAATCAAAACTGAAAAATTGAATTCAAATGAGAGCAAAAAAAAATTTATAATAAAAAAAATGCAATAAAACAGATTTTCAGAATCTTCATTGTTCATAAAATCTTTAATATTTGGTTCATTGCCCTAGTTTACCTTGTTGACTGGTGTATCATTTTTCAGATCCGCTTATAAATATGACTCATAATTACATTTTTTGCATTCTCATGAAGATATGTCGGTTTATTTATGTGCATTGTATGAAAGTATCAGATATAAAGAAGCTGAAGAACCATAGCTATACACATAATAATACCTATATATATATATATATATCATACTTTTCATTTTTATTTACAATGAATAATTTAAGTATATTTTAGTTTTATTATATTTAGTTTTCATTGGTATTTATATTTATAATAATTAATTAAAATCCATAGATATTATATTATGATAATGGTTTCAATATAATATGTCTTATACGTAAAACTTTGCAACTTTCAAATTTAAAAGTGGGCCAAAAATAAATTAAAAAGAGAAAAACTGAGAAAAATGGAAGTAATTGAATTTATTCTGCAATTATAAAACGTTGTATATTTATTGTATAAATGTTTTCATCCGAATTAAGCTATATGTATGAATAGACTCGGTTGAAAAAAAATTTTCCAAGAAAAAATACAGACATCTACACGTTAAATGTAACTTTGAAATGCAAATTTTGGAAGTTTAAGTGTATGGAAGTAAGAACATTCTATATTAAGATGCTTTACATCTTTCCAGTAAGTAACATTTTTCAAGATTTTTTATCGTATAAAAATTTTATTAACTAAATAATGTCATTCATAATAAAAGTATGTATAAAAACTTATTGTGCAGTAAAATTGATATTTTAGTAACTTTATGAGTAAATATTGAATGAAATTCTATTCAATTATATTGAATAAATAAACTAAAACTAAGTTTTAAACTTAACCAAGTAACTGTTCATCTGAACAAATAATTGATAAAAATTTTTTATAAAATTGCTAGCTTACAAGTTTAAAATTGTTTCAAATCATGTTGCGTTAGCTTTGTTCGCTTATAACAAATTTATCCATTCTCCTGAATTTATAAAACAATTATAACTCAAGTAAAAAATTAATTTCTAAATTTTGAAAACTTGAATTTCATTTTCGAGTAATTTTGATTAAAAAACTAGATTTTTCAATGGACGCATTATTCGCACATCTCGCATTCGCAACCATGTGTACGAAATAATCATAGCACCCGCTAATTACACTGGAATTTTCGCGCACCAATGAACCTGTGCGAATGACCACCAATCAACCTTACTAGCAACGAAAATTGCACGTACTTTGTTGTTTTCGATGCGATGAACTGATAAATTCAAAACCACAATGAGGATTTAATTACTACATTTTTTTTTTTTTTAAACTTTGAATTATGCAGAACACGTATCTTGGCTGCGAGTGCATTTCAATCTAGGAAACTTATCCATACGCCATACATCTTCTGAGTTAATTATTGAATGTGTTTATAATAAGGAATACAAATGTTTCACGTATTTTTATTTGAAATAAATAAAATTATATACAAATATTGTATATTCATTCTATTTGAAAATACTATTATACACTTGTTTTACTTTATTTAAAAATTGTCTTATATTTATATAGAATTTTTAGTTTGAGACTATTGTAAATAAATCATTTATTAGCTTAAAAACAAAACATATTAAAAAATGCTTCTATAAAATAATTGTTTCATGATTTTTTCAACGTACTTCAATACCTAAAATATAATTAATTAATTGATATCTTCATTATTTTTTAGATCAGAACCAAAAATAAAAATAGAAAACTATAATTAAATAGAAAATTTTTTTTATTTTTAATTAGCGCAAAGAGTATCTATTATATATTATATATTTATAATTAAGGTATTCACATGTTCTCCATTTTTATTTGTTTGCTTGATTATTCTTCATTTATTTATCTCTCTCCTTTAGAATTGTTTGACGTATATCTGAATCAAATTAGATGTCTCATATCGAGATTAATCAATAAATGATATGGGTGTTGTTAAACGAAGGAAATACCAGAGTAAGGTTTATTGGGGATATTGCATTCAAAACAATTAATAATTTTCGAAATAATTTTATATAACTTTATATGCATATATAACGTAACGTATCGATATTTTAATGCTTACCCATTGAATGGTATATTTCTATTTGAGGAAAACTGAAAAATAAGAATTTGAAAAGTCTTATTTGCACAAGTTGATGCATTTAATTGTTCATGAAAATTATAAGGCAATGGGCTTAATAGAAAATATTTTCAGGTGATTGGCGTTCATATATATTTCAGTCAAGAAATATATTGTATTGTACATATGTTTCACACATAAAAATTATACGTACCATATTCAATTTAGTTATAATTTATTTTATAAACGTGTTCCTTTATTCATCTTCATAAATAAAAAATACACGTACTGTGAATTCAGTATGTGCGTACATTTAATATTATATAATTTAAATGTAAATTATTTGTGCAATTTAAGATCAAGATAAAAAATTCATAAAAAATGTGTACATATGCTCGACCAGGTATTATTAAAAATGTTGAGGAATGTACTCATAAAAACTTGTTCATACGTCAGTTATAATGAAAGCACCAATTAAATATAACGACAGAATTTAAAATTAGATCCAACTTTATGGCATAATAATGTAAAGTTTATTGTTATTAAAACTATATATTATTTATCAAATTATATGTCAAAATAACTAAACAAAAGAAGATAAACAATGCATTTTAGAGTTAATTTATAGGTTTATCTAATAATCATATTTTACACTTTTGTACTACAGTTTATTAGTTTAACTATTAATGATATTTTACACTTTTGGACTGAAAACCTCAATTATGTGATAATATATAATGGTATGTACTTATATATGTATACAATCATTATAATACATAAAATATCATATTTACTGAATAAAAAAATTAAAATACGGGTGAGGACGGAAAACCATATCCGTTCTACGTATTCATACGCAAAACATTAGTAGAGTTTTCAAATTTTATATGACAAAGAGACGAATTGTAAAGAAAACATTATTTCATAGGTGCTATATATTAAAATTTAATAATTATTCTATTGAAATACAGAAAATGCATGATTTTTTAATAGTTGCGAAATTTATTTTCAAACAATCACCAGAAATATTCTAACTATAAATACATTGTTTAAAAGATACATTTATAATTTGATATTGTTATTAGTATATTTACATTTTTTAACATGGAACTAATGTATAATTTTAAAATAAACAATTTTTGTATTTACAATTACAATTTTTAATTAGATGTATTGTATCTAAAGATTAATTTTCTATCCAATTTATTTATGCATGGATTCCGAAATAATATCAAAATTTATAAAAAAATTTAAAATATATCAACAAAAATATATTTATGGTGATAACAATAAAAAATATGGATACATTTTATGTAGAATTTAATTTTAATGTTATTTACTTGTATAACATTCATAATATAAAATATGTAACTGAATGAGTAAGAAGTATACATAAAATATGTTATTATATAGATATTTAATATACAATATTATTTTTGCGCTCTTACCAATAATTTTATAATTGTTTTATTACTTTGTTTTATAATTTTATTACAATGATATACCCTTTCAGAGGAAATAACATAAATTGTTAACTAATCTCTGGAAACGGCGAATAACTTGATTAATTGGATCTATCTATTACATATTTAAAAATGTAAATATTTTCTCAGATTACAATTAGTCCATAATGATGATGCTTTTTTGTTGCGCATACTCAAGTTAACAAGAATATACATGTTCGATTGCATTATAGCAAAATTCTAAATTTTAGCACTATTAAATGATGATGTCCATGTCTATTTGCTTAATTACCCCAAGTTATCAATATGAATGTGAGGAATAGCAATGATAAAACATACCAATGTGTTTATTATCTACCCATTTTGAATGAACCACAGAAATTAATTAATTTGAGGAGAATAAAGTACATTTAGAATATATTCTAAATTTTTCATAATTTTTAATAGTTTTTAGGGACTACAGTAGCGAGCTGTTAACCGATCTTTATCAAAGCTTACTCTACCCTTTAACATGAGTACGGGGATTTGATCTTCTTGTAGCGTCAACGCACAACACTATCATATTCCTCCCCTTCTCGTATTTCTCCAAGCTTTGCTATTGTAAGTATAAATGTCATGACGATTAATCCAAGCGATTCGTATTATTTATTTGAATTAAATTAAACTAATTGTAATATCACAAACATCCGTGAATCAATCTATTTAAAAAAAAAAAAATTCATTCCAGCGATTTTTCTAAACTAACGCCAAAAACTCCCTATAACAGAAAGCTGATCTTTCAAATTGTTCCTATTTTTCTAATGTAAATTAATTTTATTTGATCCTTTAAAGTATTCTTGGTAATTGCATTTTTTTTAAGATTTAACTTTTATACCGTTGGTATAAAACGGAATTCGTACTATAAACAATTGTAAAAATTTATTGACAGTTACCTCTTCCTATTTTAAATTTAAAATGAAACTTAAGCTGAAGAAAAAATAGTCAATATAAAATTAAAATTTAAATGCAATGAAAATAAATTACAATGAGGGACAATTTATCAAGTGATCGGTCGTAAATTTTGTCCACCATATAACTATCATTTAAGAAGAACTCGAAGTTTCTTAAAGGATAATATATTTTTAGTGAAATTAGTTTATTTGACTGCATTTTAATGGTTATCTTTACGTAAATTTATTTTTTACATTATGCATATATTTTTTAGAACAATTGGTTCAATAGATATTTTTCAATAATATTCGCCAAAATAATACAATAGTTCAATAGTTACAGACAGTATAATGACTGTATGCATCGACTGATTACATTGGTGTTTTGCTCAAAACTTGATCCAATTTAATATTTTGCTCCGACTGATTTATGGAATAATTAAAAATTTTCGAGAAATATCTTCGATATACGTACTATCAGTTTAAATATCACCTGCGTGTAATCTTCTTATACTTAGCATAATTTCATTGGATGTTTATGCTTGAGAACTGCTAATGCATTCCATAACTGTGTAAATAGTATCATAATAGGCTACATTCGCAGGGCCGTTTTCCCTGTAAAAGTACTTTATATTTTCAGCGAAAAAAACTCACTAGGCATTCGAAAATAATCCCAAAATAAATGATAATTTTCGACTCCGCGCTTATCAATTCCGATCAACAGCTCGCCCCCGCCCCCCCCCACAACCCCTTTATATGTGTTCTTCATTCTTCATTTTTTATAATTCTCTTTTTTCTCGCACCCTTTGTGGTATTCTGTATGCTATATCATGCAGATATTCTCCTTATACCGAGGAGGGTATGCTAATATTATGCACCACTTTCATAAAGCCACGTCGGCGACGATGCCAACCCAACGGCAGCACGCCCATGTTATACTTTCATGAAGTTCTTCGTCCGAGCTTAATACTTTAGACAAAAGAAATGAAAGAAGAGGCGGCGGCGGTGGCGGCGGCGGCGGCAATCTAAGGCGTTTCTTCCTCCTCCTCCCCCTCCCCATCCCCTCACCCTACCCCTCGCTCTCTCTCTCTCTCTCGCGCTATCTAGCTTCATCTTCGTTTCTCCTGCTTTTTTCTTTCATTCATCATCTCCTTTCCTGTGTAAACGAAAACTGCTTCTTCGTAATGGTAAACAGTCAAAAAATCTTTTATGCTACATAAATGAATGATGATTTGCCTATATTATGCCGTTACTCTCGACCACTTCTTTTCCCGAAAATTTAGTCGCACGCTTGTTCTATCACTTCAATGAAGTAATTTAAATGAAAAAAAAAAGAAAAAAGATGGTTTTCGGACGCGGAATCAATGCGCCGTGATGCATGCGAAGCTTTGACCCGTTCTCTTTTTCGCACTCTTCCTTTGTAAAAAATTTTACTACCAATAGAGTTATAGTACTACAATCAATAGAGTATTATTTCTAGAGATTAGTGATTGAGATTGGAATTCGAATTTGAATACAAAGAGAAAATCTTTTCCGTGTACAATTGCTCCCTATATTTGATCGTTACAATAAAATCGAGTCTCGTCGTTAATCTACTTATTTATTTATATGTACTTATAATTTTTTTATCATTGTACAACACACAGCCAGCCTGTATATCCCAAACTTATAAATTAATAAATGTTACATTTTTTGGTAATTTTGTTTTTAATTAAAAAGTTCTTCTGTACTTTTAATGATTTAAGATTAATATATATATATAACAGATGTTTTTCAACTATATTTTATGATGCAGCATGTCTCATAATTTATCCTTGTCTTTACCATTTTATTGTAAAAAACTTATTATAATTACAATATAGAGTAATAAGAAAGATTAAAAAAAAATTCTATGCAAATTTACTTATTGTATTCATAAAAAGCTTTATTATGTTCATCAAAGAAAATTTATATATTTAATTTATTAACTATACAAATTTTTAATAAAAAATATATAAAAGAATAAAAACTAAATATTCCCTTAAACGTTTTGAATTTTTACTGTTAAAATAAACATTGAAAGGTGATAGTTATTGCGTTAGAATAAAAATTGGATAATATATTGAAGGTATAAAAAAATGATGGTAAAATTTTTGCAGAAATTTCAGACAGGCATTCTTTATTACATTGAAACGATTTATGCATTAATTATATTCGATTACACAACGGGCCGTTATACGAATGTAAAATCTATTTTGAAAATACAATTCACGCTGAAGTATTTCATTTTGAAGATCAAATCATGAGCTTAAAGGCACTCAAACACCGCGTGTATTTAAACCTTTTATAAAGCAAACTCATTATGTTTATATAAATGTGTAAACACTCGGTGCATGTGCGAAAGATACGATAAATAAAAAATACGCGTCCGCTTTGACTATGCACTTTTATTTGTCGAAAACTACTCTGCATATATGAGAACACACAAAGTTATTCAGCGGCGTAAGTACTAACACGCCTATAGGACGTAAATCCAGATACAAAACCCTTTTATTCGTCCGGTCAGTCGGGAAATAAACTAAAAGTCGAGAACACTGGGGAACCACATCGTGGCTTTGGTTGCAAAGAGTATTCCAAACATAATTTCAAGTTGAAAACGAGTGCCGTTGTCCTTCTTTTCCTCGTCCACATCCTCATCCTCATCCTCATCCTCATCCTCAACCTCCTTCTCGTCCTTTTCCTCATCTCAGTTAAAACAAGTCGTAACATGACGAGGTCTCGCAAATATATTATAGGCAAAAAACTTCAAATATAAATGTTGCCTCCTCATTTTTTTCTCCGACATTATCTTCTTTTGTTGCTTGGGATGTATGTATTATTTGGAAATATATTTTTATATAATTATTTAAATATTTTGCTCTATCTTTTTTCTTCTTCATTTATTTATATGGTGTTTTTTCGCTTAATTTTTTTCCCGACTAACATAATTCCTTTGCACCGCGATTAAGTTTCATATATCTGACTGACTCACAGTCTGTAACGGTAGCCGAAAGAAATATTCTTTGAGTCCTGCAAATATGCCAAAAATTTATTAAAGTAGAATGTATTTCGTGTATTTGTTTTTTATTATTTCTTAATTTTCTCCTTCTATTTTTTAATAAATATTTTTGTTTATGAGATAAAGTATGAATAAAATTTCGACTAGCTTCTATAATATAAAAGTTTTTTGCACTTTGCAATTATATGATCTACTTATTCCTTCTAAAGTATTGTATAATCTTTATATTTTTCAAGTGAAATGTATTTACATGAAAATAATTATCTTTACAATAGATTAATTATAAATAAATTTTCTTTTTTTTCAATCGTTAAATTGTATACGTATTTTATAAAAAAACAAAACTGTTTTTAATTATAAATAATAAATACTAAATTTTTTAATAAAAAGAAAACAAACTTATCACTACATGTACGTAATGTGAGGAAAAAATAATCAAATTCCTGGAAAAAAAACTCTACAATTTATAAAATGAGCATAGTTTAGAATATGGAAACGTTCTTTATTATTCTATCACAAACTAATTACGCATCAATTTAAATTTAAATTCTATATACAAATAGTATAATCGTTGAAAAATTACATATTCATAATTAAAGACAAAATATTTCAATACAAAGTAGATTTGTGAATAAAATAAGCATGACAACATAAATATTTATATTTGCATAAATTGTATTCAAAATACTATAGACTGAAAATTGTATTTTGTCAAAATACATCTAATAATAAATTGTAGTTGACTTGATTATTAAAATACAGTTTTATCAGAAAATTTTACATTTACAAAATTGAGTTATGTGTTGTAAAAGAGAAGATAAAATATAATATGTTAAATATTATTACATTTATATTTTTCACATTTATAAGCAAAAAGCTTTTTAATCAATTTCAATTTAAAACTTTCTAATATATTTTTAATGATGAATATGTTTTACGTAAATATTGTTTTAAAATTGAACAATATATATATATATATATATATTATTTATAAGCACTATTACATAAAGATACATCATTTATAAATTTATAATTATGTATATTTTATGCATGTTTTAAGAAAATAGAAATTATAACTGTTTTGTTATAACAATAAAAATTTAAATCTATGAATTCATCTACATTACAACTTGAATTATTTTAAGCTACACATGTATAATTTATATAAATATATATTTTTTTATGTTAAATTAGAAATCAAAAAATTAAAAAAAATTTATGGAATAGCCAAATAAACAAGTACTTTCATAATTTTATCAAAGAATTAATAATATTAATTGATTTCAATCTTATTAATTAATATATAAAGTATTTGGTTGATCAATGTAATTGAAATACATTTTTATATATCATATATTATAAAAAATTTCGATATATTTACCCTCAAAAAATAAATTTAAAGAATAAACATGCAATAAAAAATATTATGTAAAAAAAAATTTTTTTGATCAGTCAATAAATGTTTTATTAAAATACAAAATTTAAAATAATTGAAAAATATTTAAATATATAAATATGTAAATTTAAAATATAAAACACAATTGTAAATTTTTAAAAACATTTTTAAATAATAAGTCAAATTTTCTTAATTAAAAGAGTACAACAACAAAAAATTCTAAAGTTAAATTTATCTGCTTTGACACTATTCTTCGATATCAATTTTTTGTATGAGTACTCAAAATTCTTATAAATTATAATTATTTATATATTATGTCAATATATATTATATTCAAAGAAAAGTAAATTTAGAGAAGTGATTTATATATCATTTGAGGTATTTAAGTCGATGAGCTACCAACCTGAAGATCTGGATAAAGTTTTACAATCTTCGCGTTTTTCGGCATTTATTTCCTATGATTAATGGTGGTGGCAATTATGGTTTCCGTTTAAAACTTTTTTTTTTTGTCATAATCTTAATTTATATTAAATTGACATTTATTCTATTTTAAAAATCTAAATTCTTTTCATTTAAATTCCTATAAAAATTTCATACGAATTAAATAATCTTGCGTTGGTTTAAAGACATTTTTAAATTTATTAATTAATAAAAGAAGTTAATGAGGTATTTATTGAATTAATAAATTGAAAAAATTGAATTAAATTATTAAATACTAAATTAATTTTTTGTATATCTATAGTTATTTCATACGTAAAAAACTTGATGTAAAAATTACAAATATGTAATTAAAAACCTTAAAATAAAAAAGATCTACATACTGCGCACTATCAAACTATTTAAGCATAAAAATTTCTTAAATTAAAATCATATTGTCTAAATAATGATATGAATTATTTTAGTCGATTGAAATAAAAACAAAAGAAATTATTACCACAGTTAAAAATTTGTCAAAAAGTGAAATTATACGTGTATTTTATGAGAAGAGACTATTTCTTATATGTAACGCTATTTACTGTTTTATAAATAATATTGTTTATTTATATTTATATAAATTGAGTTGATTTTAACGCTTACTAAAAGTATTTTCACAAAGTTATTTATAGAAAAATTTTATCCGTAAAATTTTTTTTATATTTATTAAATCGTAACTTATCAATAGGATATGTTGTCATAATATTTAATTTTTAATTTAATTCAAATTTTAAAAACTTTAAAAATAAAATTTTTTTAAAGATTCAGAGTTAACCAATTTAAATAAATTAATTTAAATTGTAAAAATAGATTTTAGTTAAAATGTAAGATAATCTGTTAATTAAATTGAAATATTTTTTTTTAGTTCATCACATGAATAGAAACTTGTTTTTAAGAGAATTAATATTTTTCTTTAAGAATTAATTAGTTAAAATATTTTAATTCTCGTATTTACAATTTTTCAGTTAACGAACTATTTTTTTTAAGTAAAAATATTTGATACCATTATGGACTTTTTATCATATACCAACATACTTTCAAACTTTACTGATAAATTAATATCAACTTAAGCATCAAGAAAGAAAGAAAGAAAGAAAGTTTTATTAGAAAAAGCGTCAAAAAACATTTTCTAGAAAAATATGTGTCCATTGGAATATCCAATTTTTATATTGTCTTCTATCTTATTTCTCATCCGACATCAGACCCATTGTCACTCACGCACTCCTTTATCTTCCAGGACCATCATCTTTCTTTTTATGCAAACGGTAGAGAGAAATTCCTTGTCCCCTTTAAAGGTGAAGATGGAGGACGAAAAAGATTCGTGTCAGTAACATTTTGGTGTCGAACGATGAATTATCCTCTTACCTTAAGATCGTTACATTTCATTGTACTTTTTGTCCTGCTTATACTCATTTACGTGGTCAAGATCGATTGTCTTTTACTCTTTTGTTTTTCCATTATACATTTAGTTCTTTATTATTTTAACTAGCTACCGAGTAAATCAGTCAATATATTGAATATCCTGTTATTTAAAGATCTTATTACTGTTCAAATTTACGAGAAATTTATAATTAAATTTCTATAATAAAAATAAATTGTGTAAAGGTTTATTACATAATCAGTATTGAAATTGAATTTTTATACATCTCTCATTTAATAATAAAAAAAATGTAGAATTAAGTATCTCATTTAAAATGATATTAAAAAAATATTTATAGTAGTAAAGAAACAGTTATATTAAATAAAATACAAAAATTTATAACACTTACGGAAAAGTATATTTAACCAGTATAAATAATTTTTATCTAGGACTATGAACATTAATTTTATTACAAAAATTTTAAATTTTAAATGCAAAATTTTAAGGAGTAATTGAGGTACTATAAAAAGACTTGGTTCTAGCGTTGTTTTAGAACCGTTATTTGTGTACGAAACTAATTTTCTTGATAAAAAGCTCCTTAATTGATAGTTGATGTATTCATTTTTTAATATAAGATAAATATAGTTGTAAAATTTGTGTAAAATGACAATAAAGGAACAAAAATTTTTTTAATAAAACTAATATCTTTCATACTTTGTAATGGATAGTAAATATTTTTTTTATTTATTTTTTTATTTCTTTTTTATGTTAATTTCAAGGAATATTTAAAAGTGCATACTTGAGCGAAGAAAATAAAATAATATTGGCTGATTTTTTTCATAAATCTTTCAAAAGAATTTATAAAACAAAATTAAGTTTAATAAAATATCCATTCTATTTTTTCAAATTATTTAAAAAATGTTATCCTTAAATGTATAATATCTATGCAAATATAAAAAATATAATATAAAACAATGACACAGCAAAATTTTTTTACGTTTCATGTATTTTAAAGGTACATTAAATTGTCTTTTAATTTAATTGAGGGAAAAAATGTACGAAAATCATTTCAATAAATATTTTCTACACACACGTTCATTTGTTAATTAAACAAATCAAATTTGGCCTAACCTTCAAAATTATGTCGTGCACGAAAAAAAAGTCGCAAATCTAAAGTAAAAAATAATTCAAAATTTTCTAGATAATTTGAGGATTTTGGCATTTTGAAAATTTCGGAACAATCATTTTCCATATAAAACCTGGAAAATACGGAAAATGGGAAAGCACAGTAATACGGGATGTCCGCCAGTCGAGTCTCGTCCACCTTATGACGAACTTAGCCATCAACTAGGCAAGAGTACTCTATCGGTTAAAGTGTCAAAAAATGCTGGACGTTTAAAAAATTCGGACGGCTCTAGTGTGGATCGTTTAGGTACAAACTTTTAATGACCTATAACTGCAATTGACAGATAAAATTTTGATAGCAAATTCTTAAAAACATTTATTTTCGTACATATTATTTAATTAAACGGGAATAATAAAATAAGTTTTTTAAATATTAATTTAAATATTCATAATGCTGATACCTTATAATGTGTGTGTATATATATATATATGTAACAATTGTCAATGGATCGCTCAGTTTGAGTACATTTGAAAACATGTAATGAATTATTTTAATTGTGTAATGTATTGTTTAATTTATTTAACTTTTCGAAAGAAAGAAATCTCTTAATACTAGATCAATATAAAAACTGGTGACAATAATGAAATCATATTTGTACATAAGCAGATCTTAATTAAACAAAGGATTATGTATTTAGAAAAAAAATTAAGCATAAAATGTAGAATTAATTTTTTGTTACTATGACAAATATTTAAATAAATAATATGATTAAAAATCTTTTCTTTTAATTAAAAACAAAACAATAACTTTTTAAAATGCTTACAACGTAGTAATGAATTAAGAATTTATTCAATTTACGAGGTCTATCGTATTATAAAACATAAATCATGATTGTATATTAATATAAATTATATATATATATTTTTTGAATAACAGAATTTATACTGCAATTTTTTTTTAGCATTAATACGTTGAATAAAATCATAAAATACTCATTTAAATATTTTTTCATATCAAATTATATATAAAATTGAACTCGATCTTTTCTTTCTAAAAAAATAACTTTTCTTCGGATTTATTATAATTAAACACAGTTTTCAATATTTTTATTACATTAAGTTGCATATAATTATATTTTAATCAATAATAATCAATATTATAATATTCCATTATTCATTTCAATTCCATTCAAAGAATATTTCTATTATTCTTATCACATTTAATTTCTTTTTACTTTTTTTTCCGAGTCTCAGAAATCTAACGGACAAAGTGTCAGACTCAACAATCGCAACTGTTTCTACCTGCTAAACACATATATCATTCCGTACTGTGACATCAGCACAAAACTATTATTTGCATTACTTCATAATAGTCAAATCTCATTTCATGTCCAATGCACGCATTATAAAAATATTTAATCTAGAAATATATTAAAAAGTCAGAGAAATGCAAAAGTAATAATTACTTTTCAAAGAGCAAAAGTCAAAAAAAATTTCAAATATAAAAGAATTATATACAATAATAAATATTACATAGAAAAATAATATTTTTAAATAAATAACATAAAAAATGCAATACACAAGATATAAAATTTTTCTATGATTATTAGTCATATCATAATATTAATACTAAATCTTGCACAGTATTTTTTATAAAAGTATAAATAATAATAGGTATGAAGGGTTGTTCAAAAGTTATATATGTGTTTATAATTTTGTATAAGAGAAACATGCATTTTCTAAATTAAATGCTCTTACAATTAGTGTTTATTCTACTGTCTTTGTTGCGATAATTGAAAATTATAGATGAACAATAAATTATAATTATTTTCTCATTCTATTGTTATAAATATCTAAACATTTAATAATAAACAAAAATAATAATATTTATATTATAAATAGATTAAATAGATTAAATATTGCTAGCTCATAAATTGGACACCTAAAATACATTAATGTTAAAAAGAAAAAAAATTAATTCGTAATACTGTGAATGACAAATTCCTGCACCATCTAATAAATATTTTTGCACATATTTATTGCAACAAAAGATAATTCAAAGACGGTCTCCGCCAAGGTCAATGTTATCCAAAATGTTCCACCACCGAGAAAACGTCCTGAAGAAGAGCAGTTTGTTGTTCGTACGACTCGTCATATTTTGAATTCGGAGGAAATGCGTAATACATTAGAGATTGAAATGAAGCTTCCACGAAATTATGAACCACTGCCGCCACCACCACCATTCAAAATTCTTTATCCAGATGTTACAAAAGAAGATACAAAGGACGAAAATATGAAGGATGAACATGATAACAAAAAATGATGGTCTATACATTACGTCAAATATGAAATATTTTTGGATTTTTAAATAAATTACTGTCTTTGTACATCTACTTTATTATTAATATTTCTTTAATATAATATATGTATAGTTATATATATATATGGTTATATAAGTAAATAATGGTAATAATAAAATATTTCATATCTTTAAAAATCAAGAAACTTGTATAAAAAATAATAGACAAAATTTAAAACTTTCATTTCGTACTTTATTTTAAAAGCTTAATATTAATTATAGATATCGTAGATTTGCACATCCAATTAAAAATTATATTATTACCTTATTAATGTTAATTTTACATTTAGTGTATAACATGTAACTAGATGAAATTATCAGGTGAGGTAAAACATAAACTAAGTTTATGAAAGGCCTTGATTATAAAGCACGTTTAAAAGTCCGACTCACTCCCACTCCGGGACACAAAAGTATCAAGAAATTGAATTTTGAAACTTGAATCAACGTGTTTATTACGGGCATTCGTAAAAATTAATTTGTTTGGCATTAAATTTATTTTTCCTTTTAAACATATCTGCCATGTTTATTCTATTCAAGTATGCAAGTCTGCTGCTGTTGCAAAAATTCAATTCGAGACTAAGTTCTAATACCTTACCTGCACCGTTGAACTTGTTTTCAACGACACCCCCTCCCTATTTCGTTATATCGTGGTATACGTTGCCTTGTCATGATGCAGCTGAAAAACGCAATCTTGCACATACAGCCATGGATTTTGAGATGTATTTTCAAGCGTGAAAAAGAGTAATTCCGAGAAAGAGAGTGAAAAGAATCGCAAAGACACGCCGGGAAAGAGGACGTAAGAAAGCACGAGAAAGGGAGAGTGCAAGAGACTACAAAAGCAAGCAGTAAAAACTGACAGCCAAGAAAATAAGAAAATAGAAAATATAACACAAGTGCGAGAGAGGGAGGGAGAGAGAGAGAGAGAGAGAGAGTGGCGGGGGAAGGGCAGAGGGAGAGGGATAGAGACTAGATGCAGACCGAGCGAGAGAAGGAGAGCGAAGAGGAAAATTTAGGAATGAATGTAAAGTTGCATCGACAACAACACGACTTTTCGAATAATTTCTGTATTTCTGGATTAAGCCGTTCTGCTTTATCCATCTCAATAAACTGTTTCTCTTTTCAACTATACAACACAAAACTAACTAACAAATACTCCTACTAACATCTACCCGATCTATGTTCCTACAATTTTAATCATATCCCCTTTATTCCTTATTTCCTTAGAATTAAATAGAAAATTAGAACGTGTCAAATTCATTCTCTTCAACATTGCAACTGGTTCTTTTTACTTTCTCACGTTTACTGCTGTACGAGGTATAGCTATTCAATGAAAATGTGATTGATTTAAAAAAAATACGTATGAGTCGAAATCGGGGGTACAATAAATGTTTAGAGTTACCACATCATTATTAAATATCTTCTTTCTTGTTGTATGAACAAATACGTATAATATTCATAATAATAATAACAATACGGACAACAAAAACAACAAAACAAACATAATATTTATTCGTAATATAATTGCTTTTTCATTGTTTCTCAAAAATCTTGATTGTCATATTCAAACAATAAATTCTTGTACAATTTCATATATACTTTGAAAAATTACCACTGAAACTTTTAATTGTTTAAAAAAAGTTATAATAATAAATATTTATCGCGTAGATGAATTTTTAGTGGTATTCAAGATTTTCAAAAAGGCATTGAAGATGTGGCAAAAACTGAACAAAAATGCTTGTTTTATAGTTTAGGAGGTAAAAATTTTCGCGATCAAATTCTACTTTAAATTCTTTATATTGATTAAAGCAATCATATCTTTATAATGAGTCATTTAATTTTTCTATTAAAGCTTAATAAAACTATGATCATACCAAATACACAAATCGGCTAATGCATTTTACCATAAAAATATGTTTTTATATTTATAATGCATTTTTTTTTCTTTAAATTTATTAATTTTATGATGAATATAAAAAATAACAAACAGATTTAAATATTATAAAAACATAAAAAATAATAATAATATAAATACATAGTAATATAAGTGGATAATATTTTCATAATTAATAATAAATATCTAATCTTTTTAGCAATCGTAAATAATAAGAAATCGGAAAATACGACTAGAAAGCTCTTCGTCATTACTACAAAAGTTTTATTGACTCTTTCAAATAGTAGAGATGGACAGCTCAACAGAAAATGAAAAAAAAAAACAACTGTTCTTCATTACAGTTATTTATTATAAAAAATATCGGGTCATTCGATTTTTACAGCAAAATATTAATAAAAACTAACTTTACTTTAATAGATAATATTATTTATTGCGTTTAAAAAAAGTATTTTAGCCAATTATTAAATATTTTATAAGCTCGATTATTTACCAATAACTTTTATATCTATTGAAATTCGCTATGAAAATTTTTATAAAAAATTTATTTAATTAATTTGAAATTAATAAATTAAAATGTCCTTCAATAAAAAACAGCATGTATGTATCTAATAAAATATAATATAAAAAAATAGATCTCAATTTTACAGTACCTAAAATTGTGCAAAATATAATGATAGAGAAATATTTTCACAACTAATTCTTATCAAGAAATTTTATTATTAAATATTTTATTATTACTATTTTATGAAATATTACATAGACCACAAACTACAAAAAATGCATTTATGCTAATTGTAGAAATTGTAGAGCACTGGAATTTTCCAGATGGAATTAGAAAATTTATTAAAAAATTTAAATTTTTCCTTTTATATTTTTTTGTTAAATTAACGAATGGCAAATTCATATAAAACTGATAAAATTAATATATATACATATATATATATATATTTATATATAGATTTAATTCCATAAAAAAATTTTGCTTAAATCATTTATAATTGACACAAATAAAATTTTTATGATTGAGATTTATGATAAAATTATCATTTAATATATTCAGAGGAAAGAGCTTTAATATTAGATCATTAACACAAATATGCGTAAAAAAGAAGTATATACCACTAGAGAGATGCAATATACCACTCTACCATCGTGTGCACTAGTGAGATTTCGTAGCATAATCGGCAAATAAATTTTGCAAAGAGTTCAAAACTTTCTCTAAATTTATCTTTTCATTTCTCGCTTCTATTATCTCTTTTTTGTCTTCACTATTTTATATCATTGGTATTCTATTCATTTTTTTAATTTTATTTTCTCACGTATTTTATGAAATCCTGATAAATTTTTATGTCATCATAAAAGACATAGAAAAATAAGTGATAATTAAAAGAAATAATAAAATGTTTAATTTGTTTGAAATCAGTAAAAATAATTAAAAGTCTATAGCTTTTTTCTAAGAGGATCAATAAGAGAAAAACATTGGAATTCATTTTCTTTGTTGTGTTTACCGTTGTTTTTCACCTGTTCTTCGATTTAATTTTCTCACTACTTCGCGTATCGTAAATATGCTAAAAAGTTTAAACGTGTATCATTCTATTAACCTGTTATATTCTTAATTTTTCGATCTGCGTTGAAAATCTGAATCAATGTTCAAATATATAAATATATTTTCTAATGAATATCTATAATCAATAATATATCCAATTAAAATATCGACGATCGTTTTTGTCTTTATCAGCAGCATCCGTAAGTATTTCGAGCAACAATAATAATCATCAAGTTGTATCAATACACAATATTCAATTAATTATGATTATTAATAATATTGACTTGAGTCAATATCGATCAATTCTCCAGTACCTGGCGATGTTCTATTGCTTTGTGCATAGAACACCTAACCTAGTCAATCTGAACAATCTACACGAGTCGCCTTTGACACATTTTGTCCTCCTTGAGATGAATAATCAATGAGAATTCTGTCCAACAGATCTCTTCCAAAAGGGCAATCTCGACTAACAAAAGGAGTCAATGAAAGCGACTCCATTCACAACAACCTGCCAACCTATTCAAGAAATGATACTCAACTTCATACAATACATGTATATCCCATCTGCTTAACACAATTTAATATAAATATTAACACTTTTAATTAAAAAAGAAAACGTTTACTATCTCTGACCGAAATATACAACGAATCTGCTAGCAAAAAAATCTAAACTTAAAAAGTTCTTTACATAAAAAGATAAGCCATGTCATATATTTCATTTATATAAGGAAGAAAAGGAACATTTTAGCAAAACTAATTTAGCAAAACATTATATCCTGTATATCCTGCTAAAAATACAAAAAATTTATTTCAATTCTTTTAAAAGGCCTGAATAACTTGTATGCGGTTGAAAACATTGTGTAAGAAAATAACTACTTATAAACTTACTTAAATGGAATACAAATTATAAATTTTAAAAGAAAGAATTCATTAATAACTATTTGTTGTTCATTTCTTTAGAATTAACGTCATCAGATGTATACTTGATGAGACAATTAATTGAAAAATGTATTTAATACAGTAATGATAATATAATATATATATTTGGAAATTAAATATAAATTTAAAGATTTTTAAGATGCAATGAGAGAAAATAATTTATAAAGTTCCAATACATCCATAAGAAAATTCCTTTTTCATATTCAGCTTTAAAAAATGAAAATAACAAAGTATACAAATGCTATTACATATAAAATATTAAATGTTCTTGAGAGAAAAAATAATTACAAAATGATATCTTATATGTAATATATAATTCAGAATAAATTTTTAAAAAAGTTTAAACTTAAATAAATTAATAAATATTATGTAGATACAGTTTTTTAATTCAAAGTTTAAAAACAATTTTGCTATTTCAGAGCTTTTTTGTTTAATTCATAAACTAAACTGTAAAAAATGAATGGGTATAATATGAAAAGCATTAGGTATAATTTTTTAAAAATTGTATGTTTTTGACACATTACATTTTTCATACGATTTTATTTTAATGTTAAGAAAAACTCGGTTGCATCGTTTATAATCTTTTTATAATAATAAGAAAAGTGGTTTGTTTTTCTAACTAAATACACAGAACTAAATTACTTAGATACTACAAACCATTGGTTGTGTAAAAATAATTTATTTTGCATAAGATCCCATTCATACTGTATTCGTTTGTCAACTGAAGAAAATCCCTTTTCACCATCATGAGAAATTTACAACAATTCTTATGCTTGACTAAGATAATCATGACAAATATAATTCAACCGTCTACAATTCTTTTCTGGTTTATTTTGCTACTTGCTCTCTGTATTTTTTTGTTTACAATGTTGAAATAAAATTGTTGATGTCATCGTTGAAATTACCGATCTTTCTATTAAAATATCCAATTCTAATTTCAAGAAATTTACATTATTCAGTGCATGTGTTACTTACTTTGCATGCATAGCTTTCTTTGCAAAGTTTGTATAATATTTTATTATAAGTTGTATAAATATGTATTATTTTTATTTTATTCACAAATAATTTCGATTATTATTTATATCAAAATTATTTCAAGTATATAAAGTAACGATAATATGATAGTTATGCTGATAATAAAGTTCATCAAGCAGTGTGACTAGCAAGCACCTTAATCTTCAGAAGTGTCTCCCGTTTCCTGTAATACCTAAATCTGATTGCAGTAGCTGTCCTTATCTGGACAGCAATCTGACCTTTGATTGAGGAGATCAGAGTGAAGTGATCCGTATATGACAAAAGAATTATCTCTGATACTCTGACGTTTATATTAGTGTGTTTTACGTGCGCGTGTATATAAAAAGTGGGCTGAAAAGTTTGTACACCAACACATAAAAACTTATACAAATCGAATGACCTGTATGATTTTTTTTAATAGCAACCTTCAAAAGAAATGTTTTTAAACTTGACAGCTTTTGTATAATTTGTTTGTGAGATATAGCCTTGTGAGTAAAGAAGTGTGTAAGCCTCAAAATAGGTTAAGATCTTCTCTTAGTTTTGTAACATTTACAGATTTTGCAAATTTTCACGAAAATTGCCCTTATCTCACTACCTCCGCGTGTACGTTATCGACCAGATGCCGGAGCGAGCTGAGCCAGCATGCCAAGGTAATTAATTAATGTAAAATATATTTGTTGTAATGAAATTGGTTCGTTAAAACATGGATTATATACATATATATATATATATACGATTTATATATACTTATTATATCGAAATACGGTTAATGCATAAATGAAATAAATTAGTTGAGTTAAAAAACGACAATTATTTAGTAATTTCAAGAATGGTTAACAAACTTGACACACCGATCGTTATCTTTCAGTTTTACTGTAGTAATATCTACCTTGAGATTACAAATTGGATTCATTTATACAATTAAAAGGAATTTCTCTACTCAAGGGACTATTTACTATGGATAATTCTACAATGTTCTATACTTTGTTATGGTTATTTAGCTGCAATCTCTTAGTTCGAATCTAATAATTAATTGTGTTACATTACAAAATAAACAATGAGAAATTTCAGTACGGAACTCAAATAAGAAAAAATCTTGATATTCTATTAATAGAATGAGATTAAAACAAGAAAACATTGAATTTGCGAAAATAGATTATAACATAAGAAACGAGTTTAAGAATATTAAGTCAGTAAATTAGGAGTATTATTATTTATTATTACTTGAAAGCTTAACAGAATATGTAAAATTATAAATATAAATACATATCAATTTAAATATTTTATGATTTTGTTTATATTTATCAAGAAATTGAACACTTTATATATCATGAAATTAAGTACAATATTTTCATTTAATTTTCAATACATTTGATTGTAATTGATCTGCACATACAATTAATATTAAGATTTTTTTATTATTAAGAATTTTTATATTAACAATTTAATTATTAGTTTTGAGTACCTTTTATTCAACTAAAAAGGATAAAATGTAAACATTTAAACTCAAATATCCATTTATTTACAAGTTTAGCTATATAAAATAATAGTTGTAGCGTGCATAGGTAGACAATCAACCGTCTACTTCAGTTTTTTTTACAATTGTTTTTTTCTTTTCATTTTCCTTAGAATTTCCTGATTTGGTTTTTCTGATCTTATTAGATGCTTAGATTATACACTGTAAATACAGTCAATTTTTTTTTAGAACACACTACATTTTAAGAGAGGCTATTCCATATTTTAATTTAACATTAAAACGTATATTTTAAAAAGTATTAATAAAATTTACAAATTTCGAAATTATTATAATTTGTAATAATATTGCAGCTTTTGGATTTTTAATATTTTAAACTTTTTTGAAAGAAATTAATTAAATAAGACTTGTATTATTCTTCAATAGGTAGTAAATATCTTCAAAATAAATTACTTAATCACCAAGAGAACACTTATTATCCTATTCGTGTTTAATTTTTCATTACAATCATACATATGTGAATTAAACTACTTATAACTTATAATTATTATTTTTTAACAAAGTCTTGATAAGAAAAAGAACTTCTTTGTTCAAACTTCTTTGTTTAAAATTAATTTAAAAATATATACTTATGTTCTTACTTGAATTTCATCTCATTAATCCATAAGAACTTCATAACTTTACAAAAAGATTTTCTATTTGTATTGTACCGTTAAATACTATTTTGAAAATTTTAATACCCTTGATCTTATTTAATGATATACAATAATTACAATTAAATAGAAAACAAATCATTTTTGTAACTAAAACTGTTATTATTACTGGAAAATTAGAAAAAATTAAAAAAAAGATCATATAGAGTAAACACCTACGCTATAAGGGATAAAAAAATCCTAGATTTTCAACCCCATTTTATCCCCTACACAAATATAACAACGAAAAAGCAATCTAGAGTCTAGCAACAAACTATGTACCTATTAGTAGTACTAAGAAAATAATTTTTTAAATATGTGAAAGCATTAATATTAATCATTATTGTACTTAATGTACTTTTAATTATAATACCAAGATAACACAAAATTAATAAAATACGTATAGCTACTATTTAAAACTTCCATATCTATACTTCAACTTAATGCTCAACTATATTAAATATACCATTCATCTAAGTACAATTACATGTTATATTTATTAAAAATTTGTTACACGTAGTGGGAAAGAAAATTATTTCCCAAGCTAAAACATAAAATATTTAACGAAAACAAATTAAGTTGTATGCATCCCTGGATAAGAAAAATCTGAGCCTGCTGGATCGTAATCTCGAACTATGTCTGGCAGTCTTATGATAGGTCAATGCACGATTCAAGATATCTAAAGCTGCAGATGTGCACAAGGAAAAACTTATACATAGACATACGAAAAAAAGTGCAGACGTGCACTTAAAACTTAAATGGAGTTAAGAAGCGAACAATTAAAAAAGATGACTAGATGATAATATAAATTTAAATAAAAATTAAACTCAAAGAGGAATAAAGTAAAAATGTTGAGTAAAAGTATTTTCGTTCTTGACTAAAATATCAATAATCTTTGAAAAAATTGCCGACTGAAATATTGGATAAGTATTATCCAATATCTATGAATATTTTGTATAGCATTTGTAAGTCGGCATCTTAATAAATAATATCCGATATCGACAAATAGATAAAATTGTGTTTTATTTTTATTCAGTATTTTATTAAAATAAGTTAGATCAGCTGAAACAACAAAAAAAAACTTTGACTTTGGGAATAATATACAATACTGTAATGTAATGGAAATCAAAAGAAGAGTGATGGAGTGGGGATGAAGACCCTGAAGGTCGTAAATACAAAACCCTTTACTAATTTGGACAGACTTCTTTATATATCGAAGATCATTACTTACTTCGAATTTCAATAGAAAATACTGCAAAATTTATGTTTTGCTAAAAGAGTTATTATAAAAAAAATATTATTGATAAATAAATAATATTTCACAAATTCTAATTTCATTTTATTGATATTTATAAAAATATCCGAGAACTTATTCATATAATATAAATAAATAAACTGATTTATTTTTAGAGAACAATTGCTTTTTGTTTTTTATGGAGATAATAAATAAAACAACAAAACTTTTTCGTGATGTTAGAAACATTTCTGTGCAAATTCCCAGTCAACATTTATTAAAATTGTAAAAACTCACAACAAAAATGATGGACCATAAATTAACATAAATCAACATGCGATATAATTCAATATGATATAATATAATTTATTGATAATGTATTTAATGTTAATTAAATGCATCATATTATAATACAAAATTTTTAAAAAACTTTTATGAATTTATTGAGATTGTTAATAATTTTAAAATACATTGCCTCAACATTCTTAAAAAATAAAAATAAAATGAATTTTATACGACTTTTCTCCGTCATATATGATGCTGATGCCACTATATAAAGTTCGATAAAGAAGAAATTTACCTCATTGCAAAAATCTTCTATAAATTTAGTGCTCATCTACATTTCTCATGTAAAATATAAATTAATAAAATGGTTAATATTTTATATCTTTCAAGTATTAATAAAACCCAGGAATTTATCATTATTTGATATATAAAAAAATGTTCTAAATTAAAATTTTGTCTTAAATTTTTCGATCGAATACATATTGTATTTAATATTATAAACAATTATAATTTGATTTGCTAATATACATGTATGTGTTTATATCAATAACAAACAAAATACACAGTATGCGTTTTTAATAACAATTTTTTACATATATTATTAACAATTACATAAAAAATAGAATACTACAAATTAGTTGGATGGTTCTACAATAAAAATAATAATAAATTTTATATATAATTTATTTGTTTAATATTGACAACCTTTTATAAACTACTGACACACTGAAAATCTATAAGGTACATACTTTTTTTAAAATTCAAAAAAAAAAGAACCATATATAACTAGATAAAAATCGAATTAAGAAAAAGAATGCTGCAGATATATTTTATAAAATTAATTATAACAACTTTTCAGCGATTTATAGTTGCCAAACAAAGCGTCGAGATTTAACGAGAATTTTCAAATATAAAAAAATCAAAATAAAAGTTCGATTAAACTATCAAATTCTTAGAAGCATAATAATACTGTAGAGTCTAGTATACTAAAACTTGAATACTTTTTCATTGACACTATCAAAGCCTTTTTTTTCTTTAAGCTTAATTGTACTATTTTGTATGGTGCAAAATAATATTCACAATATTTAAATATAAGATTCTTCTGAATTCTTTATCTCTTATATGCCTATTTCTTTTAATAGTTTTTTATTTTTCAATAGAAATTTTGATATCAATTATATTTGCGTGTTTTACAGAATAAAATATACAAAACGTTTTGCCCTTAGCAATTACATCTAGTTTATTTGAGGCGTCATATCCGTTATCAGTTAAATGAAAATTTTTTGTTCATTAAAAATTTTATTAAATTAATTATTCTACACTAGATGTATACATATCTTTCAAATTTTAATATTTAAAAATGAAAAATAATAATATATATTTATGCCATATGTGACTATTCCAATGGAGATCTAAAACTAAAATAAATGTACTGAGTACCCGAAGTCAGGCTTTTTAGGCGAAAAAATAATGTTAGGTTTATGTTTTTACATCTTTAAAATTTTTCTACCTATGAAGAAACGCAAGGCAACGAAAATTCATTTAAGTGCGAGTTCTTTTGTCGACAGCTTGTGTTCTCTTTGCCTCTTTAAAAATAAAAATAATTGCTTTGTAAAATTATTATTATTTATTTCTCTCGAGGCCATGTGTTTATGAAAGTACTGAATTTATATTATATATTAAATTATATTCTTATATTTGCGTAGAAAAAATTAAATATTACAATAATTGATATTATATACAATAGCACGACATTTAAATAACATATATAAATGTGAAATAACGACCATCTTGTTATTTTATATTTTGTCATAATATTTTTTGTAAATTTTACGTTAAATAAAACCTAAATATTTGTAATCTATCTTTAAATTATAATATTATGATTGAAAATTATATTATATAATATTTAAAATTTATAATTAATTAATACATTTTTAAGATTATAATAAAATATTTGGAAACATGCATTGTCAAGACAATAATCCATGATTCTTGTTTAATAAAAATGAATTTGTTTATGTAAAAAAATGAGAAATGTTTTTAAAAGAATTTATAAAACATTTATACCTACTGAATACTTAATTTGATTATTTCAGTACCATAAAATTTATAAATATATTAAATACATACATAAAATATTATTATAACCATAATTATAAATTTTGAATATTTTTTATGTAATAAGTCGATATTTTTAAAATTTGAACTTATTAATAACTAACAGTATCTTAATAGAAGATAAGTGTTTAGATGTAATAAAACTATAGTGTCATTTTATTGAATAACAATTTATAATATTAATGTATAACATTACACATTTTTCCATTCAAAAAGAAACCTTTGATTATTGTAGTATAATTATAAACATAGTTGAAATCAACAAGAACTCAGTTGTTTGGCAAGTTATAACTAGTTAACTGAACTTGGAAGTCAGAAAGCTGCTCTTAATTTTCCGTATAAATACTACATGATAATGATACATGTATTATTGACGTAGCAAAATTGCATGATAGTAATTTTGAAAATGAGAAACCCATATCATGAGACTTATTTTTTTACACATTACTATGATAGTAGTTGTATTTAAATAAAATATTTATTTAAAAAAAAATATTTTTACCTTAAGTAAAATTTTTAAACTATTGTTAATAATTACTTAATGAGAGGTAAAAAAAAACTATTCGGAATAAATAAACTTAAAATCACATAAAAAAATAAAAGCATAAAATTCTAGTATGATTAAATTTGGGAATTGAATATTTATTCGAAATTTAATTTAAAAAACCTTGTTAAAAGAATGTTATTATTATTTTTACCAAATTAATTTTATATATCCATTTTTTTAATTATACAACAGATAGAAAATTAAATATAAAAAATGCAAATATGTGTGCGTTTGTTTATGTGTACAATAAATATGTACGAAAATTAAAACTTTTTCAAAATAGTTAAATTTTAATTGATGATCAGTAATCTACTCGCTCTGAAGAAAAGAGCAACTATTTATAAAAAGTTCTTTGTAGCTACGTAAAAAGAAATTATTTTTTAAATTAAAAAAAAAAAAAAAAACTTATTTCAACAAACCACCAACTGTTAAATACTTTTGAAAATATTTCTCTTTAAAAAATAAACCAATTCGTTATTTTAACAAAACTTTTATGCAAAAAATCGTGGGTTTTGAATGTTTACTATTCACCCTCGGAAACTACTCGCTTAGGTCTCGGAAAATCCTTGAAAAATTTTTTTTCTGACGGTGAAAAAGATGATAATTCGAACCTATCATACCGTGATCTGTCAGTCGGCATTTGCCTATGTGTTAGATAAACCGCGATAAATCTTGTCCAGCAAACGCAAAGTTAGCAAAAAAAGTTTTCGACGGTGAGAAATCGTCTTTCTCCGGTAAACCAATTCGCCACTTAGGGTTCTTGCCTCCCTTTCCCTCCGCCCCTGACCGCCGACTAGACTTGCCTCCGACAAGTCTGTAGTGAGAAATCTGCTACACCCCTCTTATCTTTAGTCGCTGTGCCATTCCCCTTCGGCTCCCCTACCCAAGAGTGCAGTTTCACCCATCTTGAGTTTGCACCGAGAATTCTCAGCCTGTGAAATGTTTCGACAGCCTTGTGAATTGCACGCGAACTCCGAGGGTGAGGAAAAACAGATACCTCGTTATAATACTGAAAACATTTCTCGTGGATTCCTTCTTTTTTTTCTCTTTTTTTTTTTTTTAAATAAGAAATATACAAATCAGATATCGGCTTTATTTTTCTCTCAATTTAAAATGTTAGTCTGCATATGTTTATATTGGGTGAATGCAAACTTGCAAATAAACAAAAACATTCTCCGGAGAAATCGTAGGGTCTATTCCATATGTCATTTACAAAAAACACTAACCATTCTTTTTTCAAATTTCCTTAGTCACGCAGTAATAATTCTAAGTTTTTCTGTATGTGTTTAATACTTTATGTGCAAATATGTTTATAAAAATTTAAATTTATACGATAAATTAAAATAACCTTACGCTTACAATTAGAACATGATAAACATTCACTTGCACGCAAAAAAATGATTAATATAAATCCAATTCTCTTTTGAATGAGAACGCTCTTTTACAAAATTTTACCTCATAATTAAAGGTCTTTCCGCAAAGAAATTAAAAAAAATTATTGTTTCCTTTTATTTAGTATTGTAAATATTTGTGAGACTTGATTTGACCCCCTGAGATGATTCATCTTGGATGTCACAAACACGAAATCTAATTATTGCTTTGCGGGACTACTGTTACTATGGGCGTTTACCAGGTGAAAAGCCACAAAATTAAGTGAGATAACATCACGAATAATCTCCAGGTGGTCAGTTCGCGACCTGGCACCGACATAATAATACTCGCGATTCCATCTCTCTTAACGATCTCCATCTTTAATTTCAAATTTGCAAACAATTTATCTAGATTATAACATAGTACTTCATTTAATTACATCAACTACTATAATTAATTAATGTTTTGTGTTATTGAGTAAGAGTAAATTTAATTACTCCTCTCATTGTTCACTTTGGCTTTCGCGATCGGTATCTAGACCCTTTTCTCTTTATTCGCAAATCAGTGTTCATTATGTAACACTATAAACCACCTTTCTATTATTACAGAAACAGTTGTAAAATACTCGAAAATAACACTCGAAATTTTAACTTTAGTTTTTTTAAACTCGATATTTCTTTCTATTGATTTTATGTAACTAATATATTTATAAATGTATTTTCTGTTTCTGTCAGGCTTTATTTTGTAAGTGTATTTGTAAAATTATTTATATTTATACAGTTAAAAATATAAAAATTTCGAATAAATGAATATAAACTTAGAGAAATTATCTGATAATAATATCGCCCAAAAAATTTATACAAGTAAACTAGTCAAGAAAGTATAACAAATAACCAGACGTATTATTTATTCAAATTTATATGCTCAAGGGCGCTTAAAAAGGATTTTTAAAATTCGTTTTGTATTGTGTATTCGAGAATAGTATATTGTTTGGTTGATTACTGTATCAATATTTAGATTCCTGTGTAGTATCTTTGAAATACTTCTATTATATATTGTTTATTTTATCGGGAAATTTAGCATTAATGTCGTCCATAATATGATTATGTTTTAAATAAAAGAAACCATTAAATAACTATTAATACTTTTTTATATTGATTGATCCGAGTCTTTAAGTCATTTTTACGCTCATAACTACAATTTAAAGAGTAGCCTAAGTAGTTAATTTTCTATATAACATATTATGAGTAACACATAATATTTGAGTGTTTTCGCCATTTCGTAATTGAATATAGTATGTTATCAATAAATGGTATAGTTTGTGTACTACAAGTGTGTATTTTCTAATAATACTCACTCGCTTTAGTTAAAAATTGTCAACAATTGATAGTAAACATAACTTCATCATTCAATGTGGAATATTAATCCGAAAATTCAATTTTCCCCAGTCCTTGATTGATGCATTTATTATCTAAATGAAGCAGATAATCATTAGATTTGAGCATTTGTATTGCTATTATAATGCTTTTAGTATTAAAGTTTTATTGGTCTGCTGATAGTTCTGTCTTTTAAATAGTAAATTATACTCGATTTTTGATGAGCAATATGGATAGATTTATAATGGACTATTTTTTTTAAAATAACGGTTATTAATACCAATTCATGACAATTTTATTAATTATGTTGTGGGCAGTCGTGTCTAGGAAATTAAGACATTTATTAAATTCTGTTTCATATATAAAATTTAAATAAATTATTACTATTAAAAATTATAAAAATAATGCGATAATATTTCTATATGCATAATAGTAATAGTAATTTATCCATTGTAAAGTAAATTACAAGTAAATTTATAAAAAATTTTCTTATATGTACTAACATAACTGTAAAATAAAAGAATATAATATAAAATTATAATATAAATTATAATATCATAATTTCAAATGATTACATATTTTTCTCATTTAATATAAATGCATTATTAATAACTATAATGTAAATTAACTTATTCTGATATAAACTAATGAAATTGATACGTGGACAATAAGTGTCAAGTGTAATTTGTATACCGAACGTGTTAAAAAATTACTTGTGACATTTGAAAAATACAGATAATCCACGTTTTTAATACCATCGATAGTAAAATCCTAGCCATATAAATGGCTATTGTTATCGTACAATACAATAATGATTTTACTTTGCTTAATTTCTCACAGATACTCTGATGTACATTCAATCTTGTTAAAAAATTAGTACTATTTTATTTTCTTAATTTTATAAAAATTAAAATATACTTACATAGAAATTAGACATTAATCAAATTAAATTTCAAGTCATTTTCTTTTTTAGAGATCCTACTCTTTTCCCCTTTTCTCTAGTTTTTAGCACTCATCATGTTGTTCAATCTTTATCAGTCAAGTATTTTGGGATTACTTTCAATATATGTCTAGCTTAGAGTCCATAAATCAGTTTGACCCATAACGAAATACACAATGCATTTGGGAAACTTTTACGCTTCATCCACAACAAATAAATTTTTTCGCATCCAAAGTTAAGATATTCAATGTTATTATTCATAAAATAAAAATTTCGAGTAAGCTACTTTTAGGGGTCGCCCGATTTTCAATTCATTGTCAATTGCAATAATTTATTATAGAATCTTCTACACCGAGTTATTGATATTTTCGTTTGAACAATTTCGATGTCATATCAATATTTTAATATTTCAGATATCAAAAATTATAGAGTATATAAAAGTACATGGTAAAGTTGTTGAAAAATCAATAGAATGGCAAATAGATAATGAATTGTGTTTAATAATGTAGAACTAAGCGTCTATTTTAGATCTATCAAAGATAACATGTTGATGGATTTATTTATTTGAACAGTTAAAAACCATTTTATTTAATTTATTTTTTATTAAAGAAAAATAAAAAAAAAACAGTACAATAGTTTGATACAATCTAATTCAAGTAGATATTGCATTTTATATTGTTTTGTCGAAACATAACATGTTATGTACAAAATATTGTTTTTTAGAAAAGTAAGCCAAATGAAGATCTGTTATCTTTTTTTTAGATAACTTTAATTTGTTACTATTAATATACTTCGTTACATATATATTCATTATTAAAGTGAATGCTATAAACAAAATGTGGAAGCCCTTCATAAATTATATAAAACTTTTTATAGCATCCACGATTCGCAATATTTAATTATGATTATAAATACTATTTTTAAATAAATTTTAAATCATAAATATAAAAATAATCCTTATTCAATAAAAAAAAGAAAATTTTAACATTACAATATATACAATAAAAAAATACCCTCATAGAAGAAAAATACTGTTCGTATAATTTGAGAAAGAAACTTATTTTTAAACCTCTGAATATTTTTCAAATGTTCCTAATCACAAAGTAATTAACATAATAAGATGTGTATTATGATAGTGTTTACAATAACAAAATTCAATTGGGAATGTTTCTTTATTACAGTATTCATATATAACACGCTGTCGAATTGGCGAAATCAGCTTGGACAATAATTCACGGGCCAGATCACTTATTTATGTGTTAAAGAAATTTATAGCGACATCAGTTAGAGTTTGACTAATCCTATCCCGTAATTTACAAAACTTAATTGCACCTCAGAATTTTAAACAAAAGAGTTACTTAATCCAACAATAAAACTTACTTATATACAGACACATATTAAAATTTCAATAAAATGTACACAAACATACATTTTTGTGATCAAAGTAGACACGTTTGATGTTTACCTTTTTATAATAAATATATTGATGTATCGAGTAGTAACTCGAATGGTTGGTAGAGAACATCTGCCAATCAAAGGGAAAAGAGTATAATGCGGTTATGTATTGGGCGAGTGCGAATGGATAGAATTTTATTCTTTAGTTTTGCAATCTATGAGGTGGAAACCACTTGTTAACAGTCGCACTCTATCTTTTACGCATATATATCTCTATTCGGTTTTTGATAGAGGATCCGAAATCCTCGTTGTTGGAGGAGAGTCTGATTTTCACGAAGGTAATTTTAGTAGGCAGAGCCCTGGGTAAACTTTTCCAGCGGACTATTCCATCAAAAACTTGGCGAAAGTATTTTTAGAGATTTTATCCTCTCGTGGCAATCGCATCCTCGAAAAAAAGCTTCGAACTGGCAAATCGAGTGCACACTTTCTCGTGCATTGTGTAATTTCACGCCAATATACGTTAATGGCGTGCCAAATATATTCTTTCGGGATGTATTGGAGCTTCTAATCGGCGGTTTAACCGATAGAATAAACCCGCTTTATGTATTTACTTATGTGATACGTCGGCTTGATGGGATAAAACTGACATTATGTACGTAGTATCAGGTTATGCCAGGACTGGAGATGGCGATTCAAACATCGTCTGGTATCAATGCAGTAGCACGAGTTCCAACGAGGTCGTGTACAAACTCTCGAATTCGATGCACGTGAGATGAAAAGTAGTAAGATCCAAATAAATTTTAAGTTCTACTCATTGAAACAACGGCACCAATGGAAGTAAGATAAAAATAAGTTCGACCAATTGTACGTAGCTTAACAATATGTAGCATAAAACTTCTGCTTTGTTCAACAATAACAATATTGATTGAATACAAACTTCTCCTTTATACGAACTTTCATTTGTTTATCAGCTACTCATATTTGAGGATGAACAAATAATAAAAACTGAGATTTCCCAAATAGTTGAAATATTGTACTAAGAGGATCAAATTTCGTTGCAATATTAATAAATATCTAATAAGCATTTCAGTGTTTATAGTATTATTTGCAAAGAATATTATTTAAATTTCTAAACACAGACGTTTGAAGGATGATGCTGTTAGCTTTTATATAAAAATTATAATATAAAAAATGAATAATTTAGTCACAAGCTTTCACGTAGTATATGAAAAAAGCTTAGAAAACAATCAAAAATAAAGTAAAATGTTAAAATAATAAAAAAAAGAAAAAAAAATTTTGGTAAGAATAAGTACTGGAGAAATCTTAAAATGGTATTTTATATTTATCCAATAAAAAACATTAAACCAACAGTTTTTAACGTGTGGCTTACCGAATGATAAGCTCTCATTTCATGGTTGTGGATTTTAATCTTCTTTCACACAACTTTTCTGTGTATTCTTTATCTTCCTTTTATATTTTTCGCTTCCTTATTCATGCACGCGTGCGTCTATGAAAAGATAAAAAAATACGGATGAGTACCCTTAGTGCTAAAATTACTTTTCCATTTTTAGGTTTCAAGAACATATATGAAAAGGATTTTTTTCGTAAGATATCGGCCACCCCATCTGGAAATATCTTTATGGAATTGTAAATATATCAACCGATTTGACGTGTACTTGCAATATCTATCAGATTAAAAATATTTTCTTAAAATACAATATATTTGCATAATTAATCATTGATGTAAAAACTAACTTACATATTGTTTTACAGATGTTTTCAATTTAATAACTATTCCATTTTACCATAATTTTACTAGTAATTAAATAAACTCTTAAATCATTCAAGCTAATCTTGAACAAAGTTCAATTTTATCATTTTTTAATTTTATTTCTTTTTTTTCAATACTTTAAACTTGTTGAAAATAGTTAAATATGTATAAAAAAATTAATTTTCTTCCTTATTATTTTTCATTTATATTTAATGAAACTGTATTATTTAATTAGAAGTTGCTGAAAACAGTAATTATATTGTCGAAGCGTAGCAAAATAAATACCCTCTACTCGTATTACATAACCATTTTTTGATTTAATAAAATGTTTGTCTTGGAAATGAATCAATCAACCCTAGATGAAAATTTAATATGACGTGTATTTTTAATGTAAAAGCAAATGTAAATAAATTTAATAATGTTAATAAAAAATTTTAAAAAAAATTTTAATTGAAAAAATATCTCTTATTCATATGAGGGTCATCTTTACAATTTCATATTTTTTAAAATGTATTAAAAATCAACAATAAAAATTGTACTTAAAATGAAATATCTATGCAATAATTAAAAAATTAATAAAATACTAAAAAAATCATTAGAAAAATGATTATTTTTTATAAATCTAATTATAAGTATTCCCTAATACATTTAAAATTTTGAATGAGGGGCTATCCAATTGTAAAATATGATTATTATGTTTATTAAAATTTCTATAGTTTTTATAACGAACATTATGTTCCAGTAAAGTACCACCTAAAAAAATGGATTAACAAACCAAGAATACACATTTGAAAGTTTATTGTCGATATACTTAAAATAATTTCTGTTCAATCTCTAACAATTTCAAAGTCCACTTATACTAGCTTGATATCTAATAAATATTATATTAGTAATTATATTAGACTTATGATGAGAAGCTTACTTAAAAATTACTTATATCCATACATAAACATTTTTCATGTGTCAATATCTCTACACTTATAAAATATTCTTTAAAATGTTCTTTAATAAAAAAATATTTGTATTTATAAACAATTTATTATTATTAATTTACTATCTTCTTTAAAATTATCAATAAGTTATTTATTAATTGATAATAGTGTCAATAATCTAGTAACAATGATAATTATTTCAATTAAAAATATATTAATCATTATAAATTTGAGTTGATAAATAAATCTTTTGACCAAGTATTTTAATTAATACTATTGTATAGAATAGGACATAGCTTAAATTTAACAAAAAATTTATTTGACTAAAGGATAAGTATGTTAAAATATAGAGTATGTCAAAATTCATCATAAAAATTGCAGAACGAATGATAGACAGTATCATATGTAGTTTGATGTACACCAAAGTTAAATACAAGCGTAAAAATCCACGATTAAATTTTCCCGTAATTGCACCTGTCATTTTCTAGAGCAATTACTTGCAAAAAAGTCTCTTTGATATTGTTTTATTATCATAAAAGCGTAGACTACATCATTGATCGATGTTAAAATGAACCCATATTACCTCTTATACCCATCCTTAAAAAGGATGCTAAAAAAATATATCTGCGTGACGATCTCAAAGAGCTGTTTTTTACTCTTCGCACATGTCGTCATGTAAATGCACGTCCTAAGTCACCCGAGGCTCAAGCGCATTTTATTTCATACGATGAAGAAGTCTCTTTAATGAGCACATCTTCTTTTAATGTTTTGCTTTTCTCTCTACTTTTTTTTTTCCTTTCCCTTTTTTTGGTTGTAAATTGCAAATAAATGGAATACGTGCAGAGTGACAGTGTGACAAGGGAATATCGAATGTTCATTTTGTTTCAACTTTATCCTGGCCCTATCTCACTTTAATTTTATTTATCTATCTACTATCAGAACTTATTGATTATTTAGCTAATATTTTTTTAGTAATAATCGCTTTCTTTTTTTACAATTTACATTAATTACATTGCATATACATATAAGATTTAAATAAATAATATTACTAATAAATAAGAATTAAATCAAACTTATTTATATCATACTTTTTTTTGAAATACGTAATTCTTTAAAATTATAAACACGAATTTTCGAGAAATATTCAAAGAATATTGTTTGTTGTTCCAACGATTCAATTAAAAAGATTCGAAAAATATTAATAATTTATATTATAATGCTTTTTGTTACATAAGATAGCAATTTTAAAAAATTCAATTACTTTAAAATATTCAGTATCAAACTTGTTACAGATTATGCACTATTTTTCATTTAGTTTCCTTTACTTCCTATATATTTACTCTTTGAAAACAATCTAATTATAATGTAAAATTATATTTCACATGTACATAAACAATGATCAACAAAATTTAATTGTCATATTCTATTTAATAACTGATAACTAAGGGGAAAATGCTTAATGCTACCAAAATAAGTAATACTTTTTAATTATTTATTATATAAATCCATTAAATTACATGCTAATAATATTATATACTAATGAACAACTGTGTTGCTCATAATAGATAGTTAATAAGAATTTATTAATAATAATTGTTAGATAATTTTAATAATAACTTAAAAATTCTTACTATAATCATATTAATAATCATAACTATTATTTTAATTGGAATAAACGTTTTTTGCAAGTGATTTAATTAATATGTCGCAGAAGATGCGAAAAATATGGTAAAATTAAAAAATCACGCTAATTTTATTTTTACGCAAACTTGTTTAGTTTTCAGGAGATTTACTTGTTTTATTAATTTGTATTCAATATTAATTTCAGTATTTAATGGAAAAAAATTAGCGTACTCTTTAATGACTACGTAACAGGAAAAAATAATAATAATATAATATTTACAGTTTCTGAAAAAGTATGGCTACACGATTCAGAAAGATAAAAAAGATTTATTGTATTAAGAGCACATTGTATTTACCTGTGAATAATAAAAATGAAACTTCATTTAATGGATGCTTTTCGATCACAATGATGAAGGTATAGACCAAGTAAGCCAAATAAGCCTGCAAAATTCAAAATCAAATGGATAACGAAGATGGAGAGAAAAAACAGAAGCCAACAGTTAAGTGAACCAAAATCCATCCTTAGATAATATAATCCCTACTTGTTCACTCTTTTTATACACTTGAAGTTTTTTTTAAACACGTTCTATCCCTCGCTTTAACATCCTTACTAGGTACTACTTGAACTGAAGGATACCTCAAATTCACAAAAAAGATTAAATGGATAATCTCCGTAATGTTATTAAATAAGTGTAATCATTTGATTTAATTTAAGATTTATGAAATTTTCGATATTAAAGAATTGGCATGTCGAATTTATAAATGATTATACTTAATATACAAAATATTTAATATACGAAAACCAATATACAACATAATACAGCTTTCAAATAAAACGTTGCCTTTGAATTCATGTTTACAAAAAATTACATTTTCCTCGGCATCATTTTACTTCAACCAACTAAAAACTAATCAAAAATAGATAGATTCTATTAGTTTTAAATTATAAAATTTCTTACCTCTGAAATTCAACATGACCGAGCTTACTTTACATATTAATTTATAGTTTAAGTCTATACAAGGTAAAAATTTTTTCGAATATTTATTTGTTACATAGAACTACATAAATAAAAAATATTATGCATCATCGTATATTTAAAAAAAAAAAAAAAAAAGACTCTGCGTAATCAACTTTATTTGATGTATTAAAAACAAAATATCATTTCTAATTTAGTGTATATAAAACAATCAAGTTTTTAAAAAAAATGTTTTATTCATAAAAACTTTAAAAAGAAAATAAAATGCCAATTATGAATAACTACCATACACTTTTCATTGATAAGCACATAAAAAATAGATTGAGTAAAATCAAATTTACTAACAGTATACATACATTTGCTCGGAATAATGCATAACTACAATTTCGCTACCTCTTTTGACAATTTTTATAGAAAATTTTAAATTTTACTTGACAAAGTGCGGCACTTATTCGGCTTTTCCAATAAATAAATAATTATTTGCAATATGTACTCTACGAAAAGTTTTAACTAACAACTTCAATGTTACCATGTAAATATTTTTGATAAAGGGACTGATTACAAAAGAAGACTAATTTCAGAAATCCTATATACGAAATCATACCTGAATATATTTAACAGAAAATACATTTAATCTAAAAACATTGAAGTTTTAAATATAATACTTTCACTCTAAGAAAAATATATTTATCATAATAATGTTCATATTTACTTATATTAGTTTTCGTAAAACTTTTAAGTAGATAATATATTGAATGCCAATATTAAATCTTTCAATGTTGCGTGTCAAATTATTTTTTTAACAGTATTTCTCCATGATGTATGAAAAAAAAAATTAGCTGTTAGCTATAATGATTAAATTAATTTATCAATTATCCGAATTTTGAAAATGTAATAGAAATTTTTATTTGTAATATTTAATTTGTGAATATGTTATATGATAAATACTTATTACTACGAACAAATTTAAATTAATCACTATCTTCTATTTATTATAATCACAATTTATTATATTTAAAATACTTTGTACAAAAATTGCTTGTCATCAAAAAATTAATAATTTGTAAATATTAGTAGCCGGAACAAAAATTTATAGTAAAAACTGATTTTAAAATTCAATGTCAAAAATAGAAGATAATTCTACCTTGCAATTTTAAAGCTATATATCAAATTAAAAAATCAATACATATGAAAATTATAAAACATAAATGAATAAATGAAGTAATTGCGAGTAGAAATACAAAATCTTTTGTTGAGTTTAATTTTCAATCTTATGCATCATACTTTTCCGGCAATTTTTCGTATCCTTGCACACTATTCATAAATGCTCCACGTAGTATGTGCTTTTATACTTAAGTAATACTTTACCGCACTCGAAATTTATTTTCTACACTTTTTCCTTTAGATTATGCCCGGCAGAGTGATTTCTGGAAAGCGACCAACCCCACGTCGTGTATAAAAACTGGTAATATGTTTGCTCTTTCCGGAAGATTTAATTATCACCGTAATTTTGACATCTAAAATTTACAGCATATCAACCAGTCGGCACATGCCCCAGAAAAGCTAAAGCTGACTAAATTATGCGTCAAGTTTCGATATCCGCAGTTTCATGAGTTTAACTTCTAAACGAGTCGACGAAAACGACAATGTTATACATACATAGTCGCTCTTTAGCCGATTTTCTTCTTTACCAACCCCCCCCCCCACCGCCCGATGCATTTGCTGTCAAGCCTTCATTAGATATCGCTGTATCTGTCGCAGCAAAATCTACTATGGTTTCACCTTAGGTGCTATCCAGGCTTAATAAGAAATTGAGAGGTGCCGGGGGAGAAATTCGATCTGTTGGCTTTTGTGCGCGCTTCAAGAACGAAAGACTGGGTAAAAGACTCTCTTACGTTGAAATTTCGACAGAATCGCATCTCCAAACTCTTGAACTACCTCATTTCGGTGAAATAGAGTTACGATGAATGCAGTTTCTCAATGAAATTACACCAACTAGGTATTTGTGGAGGTGTTGAAGTTTTCGAGGTGACGAGCAAGACCAATGCAGCCCTAAAGAGATATGTGTACAATTTGAAAATCTTAAAGTGAGACGGATTACTCAGGATTTTAATAAAGAAAGTAATCTCTCCGAACTGACATCCTAGACGAGATTTGTACCACTTACACAAGATTTCTTCATGGTTTTAAATTTCCTAACATTGAATTATATAAATAAATGCTCTGAGCCATTGAATGATGTCGACTGTTTTTTTCACTTAATATTGCAAATTGAATAACTCTAATTAGTGAAATAATTAATCAATAGAGTGTCTAAATAGCATACACTATATTAGTTGATAAAGCAACTTATTTAATGATAAATAAAAAGAATCAACTAGTACAAATTTTTTTGCAAGTATTTTTTTTTTTGTAAACATCTACATATTTATATATATATATATTCATATATTTATTTGTAAAACAAAAGCCTGTTTGTCCATTAACATTTTTTAATATATAAAATGAATATATGTGTATATTTTTAATAAATAAATTATTATATTGTTACGTATGTAACGAAATTCAATGAAAACGAATTCAATGAAAATAAAAAAATGGTAAATTCTATGTAAAATAAGTTGCATTTAAAACATAGTTTCAACAGTCTTTTTACTAAAAAAAATATTACATGAAAATAAACATATCAAATAAATCAAAAATTTAAAATTTTCAGTTTTAGTAAAATACGTAAATTAATAAATAAAAAAATTTTATAGTAATAATCATATTTTATTTTAATTTTTTTAACAAAAAAGAAATACAATTACTTGAACAAATACTACAATTCTACTGGAAACATGAACAATCACTTATTTAAATTACATAATAATATCTTGTTTAAAAATAACTTTAAATTTTAACGTTTATTTTCTAAATGATATTTAAAAGGAAATTAGGAAAATAATCAGTATATACAATATTACAAAAGATATAAAATTAATTCATTCTTTTTTAAATCAAAATACCTTTTAAAACTTATTACTCATGTGGCTATTCATTCCTAAAGAGCATTAGAAAATCTTTAAATTCAAGGTTTTTGAATTTTTTCATGTATTAATATCGTGAAAATATGAGTAAATGAATTTTTTGTGTAAATGTCTCTTATCATTTTCACAAATTAGTGGATAAATTTGTCAGTGTTTGTTGTCTACTACTTTTTTTCAATAACTGCGTAAAACTGATATTTTTTTCAATTTTTAATATTCTTTGTTTTAAAATAAAATAAAAGAATAATGAATAGGATTATTTAAGTAAATGTTATCAATCTAAAATTTACTTTACTGGTTCTAAAAATCCTCACATTTCTGTATACAATGAACAATATATAATAAAAATTGATAAATGACTCGAAATTTCGAGGGTTTGTATACAACCATAATTACAAATGTATGTCCGTGTGGTAAATAAAGAATTATGGGGCTGATATAAAACTAATCATTTTTTACGTGTACTATTAACTTCTGTATTACTACGAAAATTGAATACCATAAATATCACACTGGATACAGAAAATAAGCCGCACCATTCAGCATTTCTAAAAATCGCTTAATAAAATTTATTTAATTAATTTCTAAAAGAAGAAATTCAGTTAGCAGAACCAATAAATCGTCGTAGTAATTTATTGAATCAGACTGTCGCCTGTCAAAAATGATTCTTAGTATGCGCATTTATAATTCTCCCAACGAGCAACCACATTATGTGCCCCCTCCAACATGTCGGTTTTTCCGTTGACCGAAACTACTAGTGTAATGTCATGTAATTAATGAACGCAGCTGAAGTTTGGATTAGATTGCACGTAATTCGATTAATAATACACTAACCAGTTTTATAAAAGAAAGATCAAAGTCTCCTATAAACATGAACACACGTTTCCAACTATGATCGTGTACATGCGTCGAATATCTGATAGTTGTAAAACTAAGTTTATATGATATATGCATTGGCAGTAGTCAACGATATCTAAGAATAACTACAAACTCGGAAATTCATTAAAGAAAGTTTATTGATAATATGCATTACTATTTCTCTCTCATTTTACTATAAAACATAATGTTTTTTTATGGACATTTTTACAAAACTTTTTACAAAATTATGCATATTTTTATATTTTTGAATGAATTTTGTAATACAACTTTAAAAAATGTACGCATATATTTATATATAAAATTGTAAACTTTGTTTAAATTGAACTGTAAACTATCAGATAATCATTTTCACTATGAAAATGGTCAAACTATAATAACTCCGCCAACATATCTTTTTGCATCGCACTGAAATTTTCCCTCATACTCTCACTCAGAAGAATCACTCCAAGTTACTTCGTACACCGCCACAAAGAGCTGGTTTTCCACGGGGAAACTTCAATTCGACCTCGAAATCAGATTTAAAATCTTAATTATATTTACTGTGATGTTAATACAAAATTCACAGGTTAACGGCGGTTACGTAGAACGATGCGTAAAATAGAGCGAGAGACGATATATAATGAACAAAGAAAATACAAGATATCCGTAAAGAGAACGACTACTTTTTATTCATAAGAATGGATTCAAATGACCAGTTTGAATAATCCTTTATTTCTTAATTTTTTTTTAAACTTCAATCAGAGTAATTAAAAGTTAATTAGAATATTATTTTTTTAATTTAAATCTTCTCTTATATATCTAATCCTTTCTTCATTAATTACATTTTTATGAAAAATACATAAATTAATTTAACTGAAATAACATAATTTATTTGTATTTGTAAAAAACTACCTATAGAAATTTTAATCCCTTTCTTGTCTAAATTTCTTTGATAAAATTAATAAATATACAATTAATAATATAAAAATATAGCCTTAAACTGAATACTTTTATTCATTTTTGAAATTTATAAAATAAACATTATAGCGATTTCAGAAAAAAATCGTTACTCATAAAAACAATGTATTTAAAATGATTATTTTCAAAAAATAACACTATCAATATAATTTTTACAGTAACTTAAATAGTTGCTATATCTGGATATGCTTAGGTATATGTAATAATTGTTAATTAAAATACTTTATGTACTTTTTTTACTCCTACCATTTTTTTTCATTTTTATTTAATTATACAATGGCAAAAAAGTATTCAAATATGTAAACGCAGCCATACAGCTTAATAAAAAAGTTATGTTTAGAAAATATTTTTGCTAACTTAATTATAAAATTGAACTTTTATAAAACTAATTGTTAATTATGTTTTTCAAAAACTTTTTTTTATCGAAATACAAATTTATATTTCGATCGTCAACAGGCTTTTAAAAAAATGTTTGCTATATCAAAAAATAAATTCTGATTATTATTTAAATTACGAGAGACAAGATAAAAATCTAGAAAAGTTTACGTCATTGCATTGACATAAAATTATTAAATAAATACATACATTTATTTTGTTTTTATGCGATTACATAATGCACTTTTAATTTTTGTTTAAATTTTAGTCTATCGTAATCTATCAAATTGTAACTAATTGAGTCATTAGATTTATTCCTACCCTATCGGTAACATTATATAATAATATATATCACGTATGACTATCGATATATTTTAGTAGATTAAGTTGAGAATAAAAAGAATAAACGAATACCGAGATTATAAAGTTCTGATCTAATACAAATAAATAAAAAGCTATACAAAACAAGATAAATTGAACTTGGATGGAACGTTTTATTAGTTATTATTACGAACACGTAGTATTAGAGTCGGTGAAATTTCGCTGACAGTTCTCTAACATTCTATCTTCTATCTCTATTTCTCTCTGTATCTCTTTGCTCATCGCATGCTCGATTCATTCAATGTTGCTTGTTAGTTTATCAAGGAAATTGCGTCAAAGTAAAATAGGAAACATTGTATGTCATCTATTTATTTCACTTTATTAATGCATATAAAGAGTATTTTAACTACGAAAATCGGAATAAGTAAACTTGGTAATATTTGCAAATAATTATTATGTAATATTACAGTGAAATATAACAAGATATGTAACAACATAAGTATAATGAATATATAGTAAATGTTTGATGTTTGTTTACTAGTGGAACATATGTTTTGGTAATTACTAATTAGGCATAAAATAATTCCAAAGACCTTTTTCTGTTTACAATTGCACATGCGAAATTGGCGAGTTTAATTTTAATTAAATCTGAGACAAATGTTATCACAAATATTCATACACATAAATTCTTACGAAAGGAAATTAGTATTTATTAATTAAAAAATTTAAGTAAATTAATTTATAAATGGGATTTATTTGTAAATATTTTAGTTTAATATTTACTTAATTATTTTCTTTAGACAACATGGGATTGTATTGTGCAAATTGTTGATACTGTTTAATAAACTAATTTACGTTTAACAAATTCATATTTTTACATTTCAAATTTTACATATTTGTTCATTAATGTAAAATAAACAAAAACATAAATTAAAAATATTCAAATTATTATACTTGGTAGAAATTAGTATTTCGAAGTAGAAAGTCTTGAAAAAAATCTGAAAAAATATTTTCAAACAACGTAGTAATAGTCCTTACGAGAAAAAATAATTTATTTAATAAAATAAACAACTACTTCAATTTCATGGAATGTTAATTCATTCGGTACACTGGAATAGGAAGTAAACGCAAACAACATGACGATCAATGAAAATTAAAATTACAAAAGTTTGAGTTTAAAAAAAAAAAGAAAGAAACAATAACGAAGCACATTTGACTTGGTAATGCTCAGATGTTCTAATATTTCCGGCAATATACAATCACCTTCGGGCGTCTAAACCCTAACTTTATCTCTTCTTCGATTCTAATTTCTAAGTTTCAGTTGTCCCTTCTCACGCCACCTAATTCCTCATTACAAAATTTACAAGGGGAACTGCAACTAATTTCTCGAGCATTAAGATGGAAAAGAGAGACGGAAGGAGGAGACGTTTGATCGGTGGTTGCAAGATGAATGCGTAGCTCACTTACACAACGACTTTGCATCATAATTGTGGCGTTATATTGCAACAGCTGGTACTCAGTGCCGCACTGCGCGAAATGGGGTTCATCAAGAGCTGCTTTGTATTTCCGCTTTGTTTGAAAGTTTGTACAAGGCATTGCTCCTGTTTTCCTCCCGTCCCCCTCCCCCTCACAACCCCACCCTGCCGAGCCGACGTCAAAGTTAACTTGATTTCAATTTGCCTGTACTTTAAAAAAAAATCCGCACGACGATTGTAATCATCGCGAAAAAAGTTTTAGCCGCGCTAAATACAAATTGTTTCGTGCGGAAACATTTTTAATTATTGACCACAACTGCTTTTTAAATTGAATGAAAGTTATTTTTTATCGTCGAACCGATTTCCTGTCCCTAAAATCTATTGATAATTGTTGAATAAACATTATAGCCAGTCCATGTTTTAACGTATTAAAGCTTTTCCGATTACAATCCTGAACTTGACTTACTTTTTGTAATCTGTATTTATAATACCTCTACTATATATACGCAGAGAATAAAAATAAAAAAAAATGGAAGGAAAATTAACATAAAAAGAAAAATTTTTTTTTTGGACATGTAATGAAAATGTACCTAAAAAAATTTATGTAAATTATTGCATGTAAATTCGGTTGGCGCGTTGCTAACACAATGAAATATTATGTCTTAACTAGGACATTACATTATATTTATTCTATTATATTTATTACATTACATTATATTATATTTCATTATATTATATTTCATTAGATTATATTACATTATAATATATTATTTTATATTGGATTATATTCTATTGTATTGTACTGTATTATATTGTATTGTATTGCATTGTATTGTATTTTTTTATTTTTAAAAGTTACATTTTTTTGCAATTGCTTCAACTAATAAAATATAATGGCAAACATAAATTATAGTATTGTGTTTATTGGGAATAAAATTAAAGATTAATCTTAGAAAAGTATAAGCACAAATATAAGTAGTAGATAACCGTTTTAAAGGTTATTTTTTTATAAAATTTTAAAGTTAGTCACTTGAATGTACGTCCTCTTATAAAGTTATAACTCTTTTCCTGTTATCACTAAAACTTTGCTCCCACTATCAAGTACCCCCTCAAAGGAATCTTCCATCTTCTATTGATTTTTTAATATACTTAAAAAAAAAATCAATTTTTAATAATATGAAAAATTAATATTGTTTTAGTACTCCATATAATTTTATTAAGTTCCGTAAAATCTCAAAAAACATAACAAATTTTTTTTTTTTTTTGAATCAAAAATAAATGCATTTGATGAAAAATGATTCGATCCGGATATCATTTTTAACATCATTTGATGCGTAATTTATTCCGATTTTCGTCAAGACTAGGATAGAGCGTATCATCCAATCAAAATTAAACTAAAACGTTCCCCCAAATACCCTATTCAAACACGTATTTCCGCTTAGTCAAGACAAATAAATAAATGTAAACATATCAACGTGCAACCGGAAGTCTCTGGTTGGCCAACATACATTGTAAGGATCTTTAGATGACTACAATCAACACCCAATAGAACAAGACTCCATCTCACTCTCACGCCTTAAGTACATCTTCAGGGTTAGTCCATGTAACCACTATCACCTCACCAGGTAGTCGAGGGTTAACTCCGAGCAGCTTTTCACAGTCGAATTCCTTCTGTGATTCGTACACAAAGACTTGACTATGAAATACTTAACAACTTCTCGAAAACTTCCGTATAATTGAGACAATAATATCCTGGATAAACTTTAACTCTTTATTCTTTCTCTGTCTTTAGGGGATAAATTTATAAGCAAAAACAATAATTTGATGAATGCCAAGATAACAAAAATAAAAGTCTGAAATCCAAAGGTTATTTACATAACTCTACATATAAACATAGATATGGTGTAATATATAACTATGATGTATCTACAAATGAGCATTGATTTGATTTAATCACGTTTATTCTATAATTTCCACAGAGTATTTTCATCAATCTTATTCTTTTATTTTCATAAATAAGCGTATTTAAGCATTTTAAATTGCACTTAAAATAAATAACGCAAGGAAAAACATCCACTTCCATCAAAAAAATTGTGTGACAAACGAAAGTATCATTTAAACACTGACGTAATACCAATTGGCAATAGTTTTCTTCAAAGTTACTTTTAACATTTTTTAAATTCACAAATTAGTCAAATAATCACGATCATACTTCACTTGCTTTCTGGAATGGCATACCAACCTCAAGATATCCTGTTTATGGAATTTTAGATGTTTGCTTATGTGAGTGCGCCGTTATTTACGAGGTTTACCGAATCTGGATCACATGCTGCCCCACGAGATTCGCCTTGCTATCCCCAAAACTTAGCAATTTATTTTTTCTTTTGTTTTTTCTTTACTTTGAATTTAATAATATTCACCACAAATAGTGAATATAAATATTTACATTATATACTATAGCATATTTACACTATATTATACATCAAAACTCTTTTTAAATAGCTAATTTAAGAAACTGAGCAAATAAAAAACTACTTAAATATATTAGAGATGCTATGAACATCTTATACAATTATTCTAAGCCGTATAATTTTAAGTAAATAATAAGTCTTTTATTTAAGCTATATGTTTTAAGAGAAAGATACCTTTTAGATGGAGAATATAATTAAATTTTAACTCTGTTAACTCTTATATACGTATTTTTCCAATAAACCTGATAACATTATCATTTAACTTCATTTATACTGTCGAGATACTGAAATGTCGTCTTTCTTACAATAATTACGTTTAACTATTTATATATATATTAATTTAAGTACTAAAATGCTTTTTAGTAAAATGTTTAACTCTTGTTTCGAATATTACATATTCGAAATACGAAAATATTTCAATTTATAAACTTCGAGTATATTACTATGTGAACACTATTTATATCATATGATATTAATTAATTTTACTTTATTTTATAAAAGTAGATTTACAGAACTAAACGTAGATATTTGAGATAGAATTCATATTTAAAAAATGGGTATTTAAATAATTATTAATTATTCTTTTTGAATTTTAATACAAAATTCAGTAATAAAAAGATGATCCAAACTGACCTCGTGGATCCTCTTTTATGAATACAAATTAGTTTTTCTCTTCTTGGATATCTTGCGCATCGTTCTATATCCGCCCAACTGAAAATTTTGTGTAATATCTCAGTAAATATAATTATGATTTTAATTCTGATTTTGAGGTCGAATTGAAGTTTCACTCTGGAAACTTTTTGAAGCATTGTACAAAATTGTAGGATTGTGCTGGCTTGACATATGAAATAAAATTCCAGCGTGGTGAAAAAAGGTATCACATTATAAAAATGGCAAATATGCAATTATATGCAGGAAAAATTTTTGGTTGAATAACATGTAAACTTGTTTCTTAAACACGGAATTTGGTTGGATTACAAATAAAGGAAATATAAAAATTAGGAAATAGAGAAAAACTAAAGGATTAATATACCTATACATAAACATAATCTTAAGATGAAATTAAATCATAATAAAAATGCTGCCTTGAATAGAAAAGGGTGAATAACACTTGGTTGATATCTTGTATTTGATAAGTGCATCATTATCATAAACAATTAAAGAGAATATATTTTAATTAATTAATTGATAATCATTAATTCCATATATTCTTCTCTAAACTATACTTTTGTCCGTCATATAAAAAGTAACAAATTTTACATGAGAAGGATTTTTTTTATAGAAAATTAAATTATCAAATATTGGAATCAAGTAACTATCGAGAAAAAACAACTCTATTTTCGAAATAACAATACACGAATGTCTAATAAAAACTATTTAATAGCGGTAATCTCATCAAATTTCAATCGATTGTATATATGAAATTCTGAAATCGAGAAGTGATTCATGTAAGCTGAAAAATTTTGTCGTAGTCGGTCATATTTATACTTCAATCACAAAATTCCTCTTAGAATCTATATATTTATCAAAAAATAATTTGTCTTACTAAATATATCAATCATGTTTTTATTTAAATATATCTTAAAAGTATATTGCATTCTATAATTATAGTATCAATTTTGTTAGAAACACACCTTCGACAGCTTTAATATAATTTTTTTAAATATTTTTATTAAAAAATAGAAAAATTTAAAAATATTTATTAAAATGTTACTTAAATAATAAAATCATTTATATACATGATTTTTATACAAAACTTTATTATTTAAATACAGTTATTTACAAAGAATTTAAAAAAAAATTTAAATAAACCATTTTGTTTAGTATATAATATGAAATATGTTTGGCTCAATATTATTATATTAATTGTTTAAATACATGATTGTAATAAATATTTATCTTTAAGGTTCTGTTGTATTTTTATACTACAGATATCAAACTGTGTTTTTAGCATAGTTGGCTGCAAGCCATCTTCTACCAAGATTCTTGGGACGTCTTTAAAACAAACATTTATATCTTACAAAAAGCCCTTGTCTTTTACAAAAAATAATTTACTTTTAAATATATATTCAGAAAATATTTATAATGAAATATCGATACAATTTAAGACAAGTTTTCGAATGCTAGCTTGAAAAGTAATTATATTTTTCATAGCACATTTATTCGTACTCTACTTATTATAAAATGAGTAAGCAATAAAAAATACAAAAAGTATTATAATAAATTTTCAATTTTTCTTTTCTAAAAACTATCTGAATAATGAAAATTATCTATTTAAAGGTATTAATAATTTTTATACTATAAAATACAAAAGTCTGTCAGAATTGAAGTTTGTAAATTATAAGTATTTTTCCCGCTTACTTATAATACTTTAGTACTTGATTCATTCATTTATTTATAATATGAATTAATATTTTAATATTGGTGTATTTTTTAAATATTTAATTTTCTAAGTACACTTTAATACTCTTTCCATAAAATGTTCACTTTCTTTAATTTTTATAAAACTACTTTTGCAATGTTTTAAGTCCATTAAATTTTATTCCATGACTTAACATAAAATTGCTTTAAATAATTCATTGATCAAATACATATATATACATCAATTCAAACCAAATTTTTTTTTTAAATTATAAGCATTTTTAGACATTTTTATAATGAAAATCTATGAAAAGTTTTTACTGTATTATAATATGTCTTACAATGTCTTACATTGTTCAAATACTCATTGAAGTGATTAAAGTGATTAACTAAAGTTCATATTTAATTTATCAGATAAACAAAGCATTAATTCATTTTACTTATTATAATATAGATTAATTACCTTATAATTTAGATATGAGAACTATGTTTCTAGTTTCAGAGATACATTTAATTTTCTTGAAGGAATATTAATTCTTTTTAGCTGAACTTATTCATATGAAATTGTTTTACCTGAAAAGCTAAGAATTCAAGCCATTTTAATGAATAATCAGAACAAAATTAATAAAAGTAATTTTGATAAAGTTATACAATAGATACTCAAAGATAATATTTCTAATAGTAATAATAATTGTATAAGATAATGAATTATTTCCATTGTTCCTATTATATACTCTTGTTAATCAATTATGTAAATAATATTAGATATACATAGAATTTATGAAATAGATTTAGTATATAAATTTTATTGAAATATACCAAAAATTTATTAGCATTTGTACGTTTGATCAATATTAATCAATCGTGAAATGTGCATGAAATATAATATTACAAAAATTACGCAATAGAAATTATTTAAACAATTACATTATTATTTATTGATTAAATCTTTCTGAGATAATGTGCTTGTATCAAAATTTAAAACCGAATCCTCCTCAAATAATAACAATGAAATTAATAGAAAATTAAATTACACTTTAAAAAGTAATAAGATAAAACAATACATTTATTGATTGACAACAACGAGAAAATTATAGAAATACAAAAAGAAGAAAGTATATAAGCGTTCATTGTCCAATAAGCAGTCAGTCGAGACATCGAAGAAAGAAGTTTAAACCGTAGAGTTGCTCCTTGAATTAAAGTTTATTTTCGCGCAGTTCTATCGATTAAAGAAGTAAAATACCATTTCTCAAGTAACGTCGTTGCACGAGTTTCAAGTTGATTCATAAATGGCTAAGTTCAACTGCGGTAGAACCGATGCACGTTAAATTAAATGAACTACAAACATATCATAAAATAAGATATGGACATTAATGAATAATTCACTCTCAAGATTATTTGTTCTCGAAATGAACTTGTAAGTGTAATTGCAATTTGTAAAAGTGTTATGGCCATAGAAGGGCTAGACTTTTATCGCAATTTTCATTTATTAAAACAAAAGAGAATACATATATTTTTGATCAAACAGGATTTGTCAATATTGGTAATGTATTTTAGGGGTAAGTTGAAGTAATATAAAAGAGGTTACATTAAATTTTAATTTAAAAGTGGTGAATAATGAATAAGCCATTGATTATTTTTGTGCAATCAAAAACCAAGAAGAGAATAATTATTAAGTTGTAAAATTCGATAGAACCAATTTTAATTAAACTAAAATTAAAATTAAATATTAGGGATTTAAACTTTCTTATTTAAAAGAAAATGTAAGACAAACAAAAATCCATAAATAACAAAGGAGTATTAAGAATAATTTCGCCTGAATGTGGTATTGAATATACTGCTTTATGTTACAATCTGAGAAACTTAATAACTACCCATTATTACAAATGTAATTGTTGCAATATACCGATAATACTATTAAATTAACTCTGAATACTCGGCATAGACCAAAGAACAAAACATTATATTAAATATATATATATATATATACATAAAAGTGGTACGTCAAAGTACAAAGCTAAATTAGCATTCAAAATTTTTTGAAAAGCTTAAGATTACATTACTTTGTAGATTAGTTTTCTACTTTCATGATACATGTGCACTGTAAAATTTATGTCATCATTATTATTATATATTATTTATATTATAGTAATAATTATTCAAATTTCCTCGAAATAAATTGTTTTATTATTTTGTTAAATAATGTTAAAATATTATTTGCATATTAATGTAGGATAGTATAATTCTAAAATTAAATTTCATGATAAATCTAAGAAATTACATCCAATTGTTCCATTGTGAATTTTATTTATTATTAAGCTGTATATTTTACGTTTAGAGAGAATTATTATATACTCCAGTTTCTTAGCAACTTCTGATATTTTTGTAAAAAATGTTTGAAATGTATTCTACTCGTATATTTAAAAAATTTATACTTTTCTCTTATATATACTTTTACACATGAAAAATAAATCTTAAAGATTATGAAATATAATATATTTTTCATTGTTCTTTTAAACCTCCAATTCAAATTTTTTTTTTATTTTTATTTATCATTTTCATATTATAAAATATTGTGATTATACTTTTACAGGTATAAACTAAAATACATAACTTTCACAGTAAAGCGACTTTTCGACTGATAAAATCATTTTAAAAAATTGCAAGCACTCGGTTCCATTTCAATAAAAAAGAAAGAAGAAAAAGAAAAAACAACACAAAATTCAAGTTTATATCTTCATTAACACGATCGTATTTGAATTTCCCACGTCACCGTTGAGCTTTGATCGCGCATCATATCGCCATATGAGATCATTAAATCGAACTTTCGTTATTGAATACTTGGTGAGTGTTATAAATGCAACGATAAACTACGTTACGCGTCTTGTAATCTTTACGGCATCGCAGCATCACTCGGAGAGTGGCAAGCCTGAGTAAGCATCGAAAGCCATGAAGTAAATGCGATGGCGCATTACACCTATAAAGGCGCACCCCGTACCTACACCTACACCTACACCTACACGCGCACACGGAGGGGGAAGAGGGGGCGAAGTAGTTGGGATGCTGTGCATGCAAAGATCTGGAGTGTCGGGGCCGAGATCGGAGCGCGACGTGCAAACTGCCAACGGGTCCTGGGCGTCCATCGGTCCACGGTTCCGCTCGAGTTCCTAATGCAAACGTAATTTAACTAAGGTCAGTCAGAGGTTGAAAGACGGAAGGGCGGGGGCGGAAGGGAATTGGGAGGATGAGAAGTTGCTTTGTAGGCAACCGGGGGCTCGGAATTAATGCCAACCACAATCCGTTGCAGCTCGACTCTCCTCCTCGTAACTCGCAACCGGCATGTATACGTGCATCATACGTGTATTTACGCACGTTCGTGGTCTACGTGCCGGCTGACCTCCCCCCTCCCCCCCACCACCCGACAATACGATTTCATGCCCATAACTTTTACAAGGCGAAATTTCGGAGCCTCGGCTAAACTTATTTTGAACGCGAAGGATAAAGCGAGATCGAGGAAATGATTCGAGACATTCGATTTCGACTCTGCCTTTTTATGTATTCCTTTACCTTCGGACTCCTCGATTCACATTCGATGCATGAGAATCCTCAAGTATCTGTTGCTTATCCCATAAGCAAGTAATTTCTTCTATTTCGTAATAAAGATAAAAGGCCCTTCACTGATTCGCTGTTTGCTTTTTAATTTTACCAGCTTTTGTCACATACTCATACGTGGAAGCTACATAAATGTAAGTTTCACTTTCTCATTCATTTAAATATAAACAATTTTTATGGAAAATATGGAAAATAATCAGTTTTATTTTTTGATGTAATTCTGACGTTGAAAAGAATCTTGAATAGCTTAAAAATGAGAGTACTAAAAATATTTAACATGAAATATGAATCTCTTGAGTTAATTTAAATAAATTTATGACTGATAATATATATATTAAAATGTGAATGCAAAACACTTGTAACTAGTTTGTAATAATAATGATGATTTATATAGGTAACTAAATATCCATTTACCGTTACTCGGTTGTTCATTTATTTATTAATTTACTATATGTATACATTTGTAATTGAATTAAAAATAAATAGACTTCTATTTTAAAACTCATTCCAAAACATAATCGTATACTCATTTTTATAAATAAAATGATTCTTAAGTTTATTGTTCTCACCAATTTTTTCATTCAACAAAATTTTCAAATCTTAAATATCAAATAAATGTTTTTTTTCCTATTAAACGCATCACTATATTATGTGAATACATCCACAGTAACATCTACTCAATAGCCGTAACCAAATTCCAAATAGAACTCATGACTTTTTCAAATAACAGATAAACAGCGGAGTCAGAAGACCAATTGTACTATTTACGTATATACATATGAATTCAAACATAAGTCTAGAATAACTTGAAGTGACCATGTTAGAGTATACATTTAGATGAAAAAAGATCTGTGGATTTAAACCGGAGATCTGAGATTACGTACGTCGACAAAACGTTTTGGCAAAAAATCGATGACATGTACTTTCTTTCCGTCCCGACATAGCGGTATATATACTACTTGACCTTTCCGCAGAAAAATACAAGATGTCGATTGATAGTGTTCAAAAGATTTTTGCTTCAATGTAGATATTGAGTTAAAAGTTTAAATTCTTCTCACAATTTTGTTTCACTGTTTATCAAAACAATTAGTACACGTTCACATTTCGTATTTTGTTGTTTTCTATTTCGAAATTTTAATCGAACGATAAACATAATTATATATTCGAAAATTGCAACTTAATTATATTTATCTATAGAAACAAATACTAATAAAATCCAATAAGTTAAAATAACATTAGCAATATCATTTACGTAAAAGATAAAATCATCTAGGAACTGAGTAACGATGGTGACGACCGAATTTAACGACTACTTAGAACTGATATAAAAAAGAGTCGCGTGATAATAGAGAAATTTCTCTCACCTTAAAGAGGAAAAGACGCATCGTAACTATAAGAAGCCATCTTATTTCATCTAGTGGCAGGCATCTAAGAAAAGATAGCAGAACCTCACTGAAGATTTGACTTTGACATCTGGGACATAATGCTTACAATGTATATAGATTTTAGAAAAGTAGCTTATATGTAAAAAAGTTCCAAACTAGGACTCATAAATGACATTGAAATTTTTTTCTTTTATTTTTGGAAATTTTCTTTAATGTTTCAAAATTCTAGATGTTTTATGAATGATAAAGACTATTCATCTCCGTTTATTTTGAACAAAACTAAAATATAAGAAAAACATCTTTTTCTTAAGAAGAAAAACAAAGGAAATGAACAGTTCATCTTCAGTGATTATCAATTAAGCTTGTATTTTAAAAAAATTATCGATAAATGCTGGATAATTTAATATTTATTTAAATAATCCATTTAAATAGTTTTCTCATTAGTAGTAAAAATTTTCCTTACATTTTGTATTATCTTACTAAGTACACGCATATAGAGCTAGTAAAGATTAAAAAAAAAGAAAGTATATTAATTTTAGGGTTAAATATTTTAAATAAATATATACATGTAGTGCAATGAATTAATTTGAACTTCATTTCGTACATATATGAAACATTATTTATAAATTTTTTTCATTCAGTAATTTTCTCATAAATCCTCATAAATATTTCTTTGTTAGCACAATATTTTTTATGTTTAATTTTAAAAATATTATCTACAATCTTTCATTGCATCTAAAATGTACTGTAGGTTCATTGTATCATAGTATCCATGTGAAGAAAATATTCTGTTACATTTTCTTTTACGCTTTTCTAGAAATTTTTTTAAATTTTCTAAATAAAATATTATATTATATTTATAATTTTTATTCAGCCTTTGAAAACGGCAATTTGACTACTCATTCAATATTTGAATTTTGAGAAAAGTAAGATGTTTATTATACACGAGTGTAAAATTTCTTATTCACCTTAAATAAACGAGATTTTCAATTTAACAGACTTGATAATAGAAATGCATAGAATCGCCATCTTATTTTCATTTTCTGTAAATAAAAAAATAATTAAAATTTTATCTTAAAATCAAAATTAAAAAAATAGTTTTAGAAAACAATATTAAAATAATAATATATTAAATAAACAAATCAATTAATAGAAAATTAAAATATAGTAATAAATTGTAAAGAAAAATGCTTCTGTACATACATTTATAATAAATATATTATACTTCTATTTTAAGGTTAATTCAATTGATTTTATCAGTTTTATACGATTCTCTAGAAACTAGTTTTGTTTATTTGTTTAAAACAGCTCGCATTGTATTAAAATAGTTGTCTACAAAGTTTTCATTTCAGGTGCATTGATTAAAACAGATAAATTGATCAGACAAATTGATACGTACGAAGTTGAGCTGGATGGCTGATTGTCTAATCTCTTTCTGATTATGAGCAGATGGTTCATTTTTTTACATATTTAATAGCTTCGAGCTTTGGATAAAAGTTATAACTGTCTAGGAACTATTCTTTTATGCTTAAGATTGCTTCCTTCATAATAACTAAATCGAACCTCTTGGGATCAAACATTTTTCTGAACTATTTACCATGCGATCCTGATATCTTTTACAATAAAGTTTCGGTCTAATGCTTTAGGGAATAGGTTGAATCCAGGTGTGTTCAAGTTTGTTCCTCGTCGGCAAAGACCAGGTAAAATAACTGATCTAGAAACATTTTTACTATCCTCTTGTAGCCTAAGGTGTATGAATTCTCAATTGTAATACCGGAAGCAGCTTCTACTACATTGAGTTTTCTGGTTCGAAGATTATACGATATTACTTTAACATTCTTATTATTCCTTGCAATGATATCCTATTACCATTGTTGAAGCTTCGTAAATTTGTAAAATTTAATAAAATCACAGAGCAAAACTTCAATACATTAAAAAACAAGCTTTCAAATTCTATATTATTAAGAGATAAAAACTATTTTTAAGGGTACTCAAGAGACTTAAACTGATAAAACTTTAGCAAATACTAATTAAAACAGCTATGGGATTTATTTTGTTGTGTATCTGGATAAACCCGTCATGCTGATATGATTGGTAATCCTAAAATCATAAGAAATATTATAATACATTTACAAAAAAGAAAACAATAATGAAAACCTTTCCTAGAAGATGCAGTACTCAAATTAAATAATTCAGAAACAATTTAGCATAAATATATCATTGAAAATATTACCAATGCCTGATTATTTTTTAGAATAATATTGTAAAAAAATTATTACATAATTACTAAACTAAAGGCTAATATTATTAAATTATTATCAAAAAGATTTTTTGAAATAAAAAGAAGAAGGTGGAATTTAAAATTCATCAAGAGGTTTTATTTTGAAAAGTAGAATGTCTGAGGATTTCGCATTAATTTGACAATAATTCATCATACTAAAAGTGATTGAATTTTCTTTTTAAATACCGGGATATAAATTAAAATTCGCCTTAAAGAGCAATTTTTATGTACTTTTTGACAATAATGAATAACTATGATAAAAAATTTTCAAAAATAATTTCAATAATAATACTTATACTTATTCCATTATATTTTGAAAATTAATAGTTAATTGGACTTAAGTATTATACGAAATGGTATTATGTATTAAATTATATTTATAATTCTCAATTCATTATTAAAAATAATTTTAATGTTCATAGATTTTCAATAAAAGATATATATTCGTAATTTTACATTTCACATTTATAAATTAATGAAAATTCTATTATAAAGTTTTAAAATAATAACTTTTTTAATTAAAGAAACTCTCTTATATTTACAAAATACCTTTGAAGATCAAAATAATGCTTTAAAAATTCCATAAAAATGCATTATAATTAATAAGTGTATCAAAATATTGTAGTAAACTAATATTGTTATAAAAGTTCGAATAAAAGTATTTGCAAAACATCAGGAAAAAATCTCTCATTGCATTAAGCGGAACAGAAAATATTTTAATTAAAATAAATTTTACATATTCAACTTTTCTATAAAAATTTTATGAATTCTATAAACACTAATTATTTAAATTTGATTAATTCATTGTTTAAACAATTTTCAAATTTAGAAATCATTAATTTCATTATCTGACTCATTTTAGAAAATAAAACTTTTAAGCTTCAATATAAATCGTTAAAGCTCAACCTTTTAGACAAATTTAGCATCAACCCTCACCTTAATTTAAGTTGCTTCCTTTCACAAATTCTTGGGTATTTTCCCATCATATCTAGGCCTTTATTTTTGGATTAATATATCTTCCATGCAAGCTATTGTTGAATTTTAGTAGTTAAACACATGCCACTGCAGCTAATAAAGTTTATTGTATTAAATTCCGAAATTAAACAAGATTGAAGTTAACGTACAAAATAACCAGTACAAGTATAAGTATATTGGAAAAGAAATCAGGATTCACATACATGATTCACACAAGCAATGCAGTAGTTACAAATTCCTTTGTTTACTTTCTCGTTATTTCAAGGTGTTTTTCTACCTCAAGGGAACACTTTGGTTGGCAAGAGAGATTTTTCAACGAATCCAGAGATTCGAATGTCTATTAAAGTACTTCTACTTTTTACCTTGACTTTAACTATGGCAAAACCCGACTTTGTAAATAATTGTACTTAATATTGTTTCATGCATCTCATAGACATGTAAAATAATAACTAAATAAAAACAAAAACAATAAGAGATACTTAGAAAATATTTACACGTATTTTGAATTTTGATTAGTTTCTTAAAAGTAATTTTTATATCATTCAATAGATAATTTTAGTATAACACTAGTATAATTTAACTTTGGTATAGTACACTGGTATAATGTAAATTTAACTGTAATACTTCAATTGTTTTTCCCATTAAAAGAATTGAATTTTGCATATTGATAGTAAAATTATCGAACAATAATATACTAAAATATTAAAGTTGGATTTTAAATATTTTTGAAATCACAATGTAATAAAACATTTATTTTAAATGTAAAAATCATTATTAAAAATGTTAAATGTATTTTTTCCAAATTTTTTTAAAAATAATTATGCTGTTAACATAAAGAAAAATTAACCAATTATTTTGAAATTTTGAAAAAAATATTAAGAAAATTTATTTATGTAATATCTATAATTTTTTTTGATATTTAAAAAATCATGAATTAATAAGTAAAAATCACGCTTTTATGTATAAAAACTTTTGCAAAATAGCTATATTTTGTCAATTTATAATATTTTAAAAATGAATATATCAATATATTACAATTTTAATAGATATTAATATATATAAAATATTAATATATTAACAATATATAAATAATATTTGAAAAATAATCATGTATAAAATTACATCAAGGTTTAAAGTTGAATATTTTTTTTTTGTAAGCTACATACGAATTTTTATGCATGTAATCATTTTATAACTTATTTTTGTTAAAAGTTCCAATACTTAACACATGTATTACCTATAAAATATCATATATAGACGAAATTTAGTATAAGCATAAATAAAATATTTTAAAATCATGATTGAAAATTCAAAAATATTTGCTTCACTAGTTTGTTTTTTAATCTTAATCTTTGAAATCAGCTTTTAAAGTTTTCATGAATAGTAATAAAAAAATATTTTTCCAAGTATATAATGCTTTATAAAGGTTTTTATTTAGTATGCTATAACCAATATAATACAATTCTTGTTAAAAAAGAGGAATACTAAAAATATATAATAACTTCGTGTATTGTTTTAATGATTTTATAAAACTATACAACTGATAAATGACAATATAATTTACCAATAAAAATATATAATTTTAAATATATTCTATAACCTAATTTGAATATCATTATAATTTAATTAATATTTAAATTAACGAATACATTAAAAAATAGTTTGAAAAAATTGCAAAAATAGAAACCTGTAAATATGCATATGAACTTATATACCTATACTTTGAAATGCTATCAGAAACTTGAAAATTTGTGAACATGTTTCATATTCGAGGATGTAAAATAAGTGCCTTTTGGCTATTGTATTTTAAAAAATTTTCAGTTAATTGACGTCTTCTTTTTTTTTGTTCTAATATTTTCATATACGCTTGTTTTCTGCATTTGAAAAATAAAAACAAAGTTTTCTGACTGTGTTTTTTGACTCTGCAATGTACAATAAGTACCACTGGCTGAGTCATAATTTAAAATCTCTAAACTTTTCCTCTTATGACATTAAAATAAACAAAGCTCAGATGAATTACACAATTTTTCATGAGCATTGTCATGAATAACATTTTTTAACTTTAACCATAAAAAAAAATTTCAAAATACATACCTCTAATTATGATTCTGTTCTTCAATGTTTTGTATATACTTGAGTTTTTTATTACACAATTAAAGGTCCGATGTTCAAAATCCATAACATGGATTCGAGGATTTTTGAAAAAGAAAATATAAATTAAGATTTAAAAATAGTTATTTAAAATATATGAACAGCAAAATTTTATAGTAGATTCAAAAATATCTATTCTAATTGGTTTATTTATTTGCATCGCTATAGAACTTTTATATATATTCGCAATGCAAAATCTTACAAATTTCACAATCATGCAACCTAGTCGTAAAATCCCTCTAGTGATCTATAAAAAACATTCATACACGATAGTTATTATTTATACTCATTAGGCTTAAACTTCTTCGACTTTTTCTCTTTTTATTATATTTTCATTATTCCGGTAAGCATCAAATACAATATTTGTGTATATGCTTATTTCATAGATGTATTTATATATAAATAATAAAAATTATGTTTATATATAATACACACCATACATAAGATAATCAGTTTATAAATTAATTCTAAAGTTATGCTATAAATAAATATATTATAAATTTCAAGTCCTCTGTATTATTTACAGTATATACAGAGGTGTGTTTAAATTTCAAAACTAAGTAAAATAAATAATATTTATTTTAAGATTTGAAAAATTATCTCGTAAGTACAAAAAAAATCCAATCCAGTATAAATGAAGAATAATATGTGTTTATTGTTAGTAAGAATATATACCAAAATGTGACCAAAAATTCATGAGTCATTCGTACTTCTCCTCACCTGGACTGTCCCTACTGAAGATATAATTCTTTTCCTCTAAATTCCATTTTTCTGGTCCCTACCAAAACTTCTATTCAATGACTTTATAACAGACCCGTAATACCCATAGAATAGATGCTTTTCACATGCTATGTCGCAAATATAATTTCAGAATCATGGTATTCGTATTTTGGTTTTTTTGTGTCTGTAAATCGATAAGTCTCAGTAGAATACCTGATAATATTAAATGCGATTTTCATATGAAAATTTATGAGTCACAAAAAAGGATATTGAGTTATATTCTCTGAAAAGAAATCTCAATAAATACCATGGAGATTGGCTATAGCTACCAAGTTATTCATTTTAAAAATAGAAATAAAATTTTTATTTATGGAACATTAATTATACATTATAAAATATAATCAGTTAATCGTTATATGGTTTACGTAATGAATTACAGATATTCGATAGTAATTTTAAAAAATCTTGATAAATACAATTTTTTGAATTCTAATTTTTTTTCAAACAACTAATCAATAATATTAACAATAATTATTATTATCAATCTAAAGAACTTTTCAATTGATTATCTTTTTAGTCGTATAAAAATTTTTTGGAATTATAAATTTGATACATATTCAAAAAAAAAGTAACTACAATAAAATTAAAATGAAAAAAGATTTTATAAAATCTTCTCAAATATAAAATATTATAGTGCACAAAGTAATATTTCAAAAACGTAGTAGTATTTCTTCTCAAAAATCAAAAGAAAGAAAATTTATGTTAATATTCTTCATAAAATTTTTTTAAACATTACCTAAAAAAAATTATTTTATGATAATTTTACCGAACAAAATTTTTAATTTCTAATTTCAGTAGAATACCAATAGCTTTCTATTAAATATAGATTGTCAACTCCAAGTGCTACTTGATTCTATAATAGTTTATCGTTTTTTATTATACTGTCTCTCTTACGCAAAAAAATCTATAAAACTGCTGCCTCTCAAGATATGTACATATGCGTATGACATTTCAGACGTAAATATAACAAGTGCCCTCGTGATTCAAGTGACTTTTAATGTAAATTTGTATAAACTAAGTTAGGATTATTAAGTAGCATGGGGTAAAACTGTGCAAGGAAAATCTAATTTTCTCATTGACACACTAGAGGAAAGAACTCGAAAAATTTCGACCCAGCCAAAGTGCAAGTAGATGGAGAGAATGTCAATCTACACGATTTCATTCGTATCAATTTCACGTCTCTGTAGTTCTGGATCGGAAATATACTGTTAGCAACGATAGCAGTGATTGCTGTACGAAGTCTGATAATTCGCATGGGAGAAAATGAAGGGAGAACGCTGAATGGATGGGTACAAGAAGATTGAAGCAAGAATAATAAAAATAATCGTTTTAAAAAACCCAAAGGTAAAAAGTAACATTGGGAACGAATTAATATTTTACTTCCATAATTATCTTTGAATCTACGATTTTCTTTTTAAAAGAACTGATATAAAAATGTAAAAATTACTTTTCATCTATTCAAAATTAGTTTTTTTACATTAATACTTCGTTTGTACAGAATAACATATAGTATTAAGTATTTAAAATTTTTTAAATTATTCCTGTATAGAAATATCGAATATTTTCAATTTCTGTGCAGAAAAAAAACTTTTTTACTAAAAAAAGCAATTTTAAAAACTAATCTGTATTTTTTAAAATTAATATTTACGTTTGGCAGACAATGTAAATTAATTCATGATAAAATTATCTGATATTTCATTTTTTAAGTATAAATATGTTTTTATGTATAAAATGCACTAATTTATTTAAATATTCATATACATATATTCATATATATTACTTATGCAAGAATTAAATTAAAATACAATGTAGAAATGTGTATGAGAAGCACATGGAGAGTGATCAGAGGGATTTATTTGAATTTAAATGATATATAGATTGAATTCACACATGTATATCTTTAAACTTGTATTTCATTTTATTTCTTATTCACAATTTAAATATAAAAAATTCATTTACCTTATAATAAAGAAGAAAAAACCAATTTCCAAAGTTGTGTCTGACCTGAACCTTATGAAATCACTATTATGTTGACAAATTTATGCTAAACTTCGTCATTTACCAAGGCATACTGTTGATGTTGACACAATCTGCTGGTTGATGTCGATAATAATTTCGACGCTTACCAAAGCTCACACTATTGACATAAATATGAAGGCTTCACGATTAAAGTTAATAACGAAAATTATATCTCTTAATATCATTGCAAAATGTGCCAAACCTAATCAGAAAACCAACAATCTATTCCAACCAAAACACGGTTACTACTTTGCGCAAAACAGCCCGAGGACGTGAGTTGACTTGGTAGTTTGCCGATATATAATTGCTACCAATCAGAAATTATACAATGAAAATGAAACCATATTATAAAATACATTGAATGTATACAATTGATATAGCATTTACCCTTCTGAAATACAGAAGAAGATAATTGGAATCATGAGAGAAGAAATATGCAACGATGCGAGTTTTTTTTTAATATTTCTAAATGGTCACCTTTCGATGTTGAATGAAAAAATCGTATTCGCATTTAATATTTCTTTACGTGAAAAATATTAATTTAAGACGTGATGTTTTCTGCAAGTTGATCTTATGCTTTCCACTTCTATAATTATTTACATCTGTTACTATTTCACCCTCAACCCCTACCCCTTGATTTTATTAATGCTTGAAACCAAGGAGTATATTAAATATATATATATATGTATATATGAGTTCATAAAAGTATAAATAATAAACGTAAAAAATAATATTACAAGAAAATAAATCATTTTTAAAATTAAATTGTAAAAATTCTTTTATTAACTATTATAATTGTTTGAACTAGATTATTTAAAAACTTCAAATAAAATAAAATTTTTTTTATCACGAAAGAAATAATTTTATTTATATTTTTAGTTATTGCAATTTTTTTTATAAAACAGCGAAATAAAAGTTTATGCTTTATACTTATAATTTATTGATTTTATGATAAAATTATTATTTTAGTCCGTAAAATCTCTTTGTGCATAAATTACATAAATTATTTCAGATTAAAAATACATAATGTATAAAATTAAAAACAAATTACGTTTTATTAATAAGTTCTTTATTCTAAATGAAATAAAGTACAGAGTTAAAAGATATAGAATGAGACTCTATAGGTGAATTACAATGAGCAATCAACTAAGTGATGCAGAATATAGAGACAAGAGAATATGTTATAGAGAAAGAAGTCCAACAAAATGATGAATAAGAATAGTCGTACAAAAGAATTCTACAATTATAAAATATAAATATTAATTCGTATTATAATATTATAATTATAGAATTCTTCAAAGAAAACTAAAACATGCGGCCATATTTGACTTTCAGGTGGAAGTTATCAACATTTGAAAACAATCGACTAATGGCGATGAAGAAGAGGAATAACGGCAAAGAATGAAAGAAAGAAAAGAAGAATAGGACAAGATCAAGCTATACATGCAAAACCCAGACAAGCGAGTGCGGAAGTGTGTATGTAACATGTACACGGTTTCTCAATCACATATATTGGGTCGATCCAATGTTTTAAAGATAATCTTGGGGAATTTGAAAAAGTTTTTGGTTTGAATAGTAACTGATAAGAAACGATTTTTCTATTGTGTACCTATAAAAATGTAATATAGTCCTTCGATATACTATTATAATATTACTTTATTTGATCAGAATAGAAAAAAGCAATTGTATTTTACTTTACTTTTCATGATTTCCTCACTAAAATGAGATATAAAAACAGACTCAATTTTTTTTTCTTTTATTTAAGGCACATATACATTAAATTTTATTACTTTATAAAAACTTTACTTGCAAACTACATAAGTACACGTGAAATTTTATAATTTAGGCCAGTTTTTAATAAAAGATCCTTTTGCAGAACGTTGTATACAATATTTTTATATTCAATTATGTTAATGACATTAAAACTAATATTCTAATTATATATTAAGTATTTTTACATTATATATTCTGAAGTTAAATGTTTTATTATTACATTATATTATACTGTTACATGTAATAGGTTGCTACTTTACTAGGTTATTAGATTTAAAATGTCAATAGAAATTTTACAATTGTCAATCAATTATTAATTAATAAATTGTATTTTCATTTAATTCATTGAATCCCATTATTTGAATGTAATACATTTTCATATTTTGAATAATACATTTTTTTTTTTATTTTTTATAATATTAATGTCCTAAACATTAATAATGTTTTGAATCAAACGTTAGTCTCAATCTTATTAAATAAAAAAATGACTTGAACCATTATTTTGAAGTTAAATATTTTTTTGAATAAACTTTGTTTTATATTGTATTTTATTGTTAGCAGAGTTTATGATATTTTATTATTTCATTGTTCATATTTTTATATTTGACTAATGCCAGTATAAATAAAAAACCATAAATTGTTAAATAAAACCTTCAAATAGCTAAAAAATAATGTCAAAACTATATTTATAATATAAATTGTATATCAAAATTTACAATAAAATAGAATATACAATAAAATAAACCTTAAAAAATATGATAACTATAAAACTTTTTCTGCCTATGTTTGCGGATAATAGTAGTAGAGCGAAGAATGAAGAGGACAAGCAGAAATAACTGTAAAATTTCTAATTTTCTCTTCGTTTCAATTTAGTTTATTTAACCTTATTTTAATAATCTTCCATTTTCACAATCTGTATCATAAAAAAGTATATTATAAATTAGCACAAAATTTAAATGTTAAAATAGGGTTAGTTGCACCAGTTAAGAGACTATTAGCTTGTTCAAATTAATAGAGAGACAGTTTATTTTTCAAAATTAGAAAATCGGCTGCTGTTTAAAACTTTCTTGTGTAAACAAGTACTCGTAAGTTAAGAAAGTAAATAGGTTAAGAAGATTTTTAAATTAAAAAATTATATTTTATTTCTACTTTCCTTTATCTTCTGTAATCATAATATGAAAATTTTTGTATAAAGATCAGATGAAAACAATATACACACAAAATGTAGAAGACTGTATCTGTAAGCTGATAATTTTTATAGTAATTTTTACAATTAGATCGTTGATTTGGAATAGAACATGTTAGCCTAATTACTTCTGGTACATGGGAATATTTGCCATGCTCACATGTTCCCGCGTGACTATGTTAAAGATCACTGCACTCGCGCCTGTTAATCTTCGTTACAAGAGTGCAATTTTTTTTTGTTTACTTTTTTTTTTTTTTTTTTTTTTTTTTTTGCTGAAAATATGATGCGGTGACATTACAGAAATCTACCATCTCTTTTCATTATTTACAAATTATAACAGAACATGGTATTTTGAAATAAAGTTTTTAAACCGTACTATTTTTTATATACATATAAAACATTTAATAATCTCTATATGATTAATAATATTTAAAAAATAATTTTAATCATTTATTGGAGAATTTGTTAGTTCATAAGATAATCCTAAAACTAAAACATTACTAATTTTTAATATTTCTTTTCGATTTACTTTGTATTATAAATTATGTGTTTTTAACTATTTTATACGTAATGTATTAAGATATTGTATAATATTTAAAAAAAATATTAAAAATATTCTGTTTTAATCAGTACTGAAATAATATGTAGAAAATTAAAAACAATAATAAATAATGCAATAGTGATTTAATATTTAAATCAATAATAAAATATAATCGTTAATGGGAAGATATTTAAATATTTAATTAAATTATCATTTTTTAGATAAATCTGCATGAAACATGTGTGCTGCTGAGTATTTCATTACACGAAGTAGTCCACTGCACAATATAATTTATATTATTAAATCCCGAACCAAATTAAAAATTTACACATCATAGCGAAAATTATATACTAAAACTAGCACTAAAACTAAATGAAAATAGGTTCATTAGTAAACAAATTAAATTTTTTTTAACAATTTTAGCAACAACAATGACGCTAATGAAAATTTACATACACATTTTATACAAATTTCCATATATTTTAATATAAATTTCCATATTTATCCAAAAATATTAATTTAATTGGAAAAGCGCTTATTTAAAATGACACAATTACAATAAAAAAAACTATTAACCAAAAGCTTGTTTAAATATATTATTAATTCGCATTCATTTTGTTTTAATCTGAATGAATTTGGGCAATGAACAATGTGTGACTTGACAGGAGGGCCGTCCCTACCCACTAAAGTACGTCTTGTTGTATACACCGACACAACCCGGAATTGTTGTTCATATTACTTCGGCCTGAGCGTCAGTGTATCTATTGTCAACGTTCACATTCATTTCTTATTTTCATTTTTCATTCACTCCATTGGGTAATCATTTTCTCATACATCTATTCAATTTTTCAAAAATCCATTCATCTGTTTACCCCCTAATGCATTTGTGACAAACATGGAAGTCCTATGCCAATAATCTACTCTAGTTGTTATTATTTTTGTTACGATTTCCGATCTGATTAGACTAGTTTCTTTTTGAAAGTTTAGTTTTTATTTATGCCAATGGTTGCAAGGAAAAAATATATGTTTGACGTCATCGCGAAACTTTGAGAGTAATTGTACTGAGGGGAGATGAACCTCCTCTTTTCATAGAGATAAATTTGAAATTCCCATGAGAAGATCTACATAAAATAAAAATATGTCTATCCATGCTTTCTTTTTTAATAGATTAAGCGTTAATGTGAATCTACATGTTCATTGTGATTGTTAATTTATTGTCCATCTTGGTATTTTTAGATTTATGGTTTTCGACTATTCTTTTGTGCAGCGGATGCCCTTTTTCTGGTACTGCTTTATTTGTAAATACTCTTCCTCGTAGCCGCTAAAAGATCAATCAAAAAAATATCTGTGATTACGAGTATATTTTAAAAGATAATTCAGTATTCACGTGGTTACACTTCATTGTTAATAATATTATTTTAATCAATCAATGAAGCGTAAACTATAAAAAATTTTATTAGTAAAAATATTTGTAAAACATTAATAAAATAAGTTTCTGTTGATGTAATTACTGAATTAATTTTATGATGATCAGCAGATATTATAAAAAATAATTTTACGGCCGCCCATGGGTTGTATAATTAATTTAAAAGTTGTAATAAAAAATACATCACGTATCATTATTCTTTAAAAAAACATAATTTTTATGAAGTAATAAACTATGTGGTGCATTTTACAAATAGAGCAAAGCTCTTTGAAAAATCAAAATATAATTTTCATTTGTCTTCATTTCGAGCTTTATAAATTATAACCATTCTTAAGTCTATGAAATATAATAGATAATAGAGCTGGGGGAAATATGGAGAAAACAAGAGCGCTAAGAGCTTCATTCATTATATCCAAGAGCGAAAACGTTGGCAATGGTAACCAAAAGGAAAGTAATATTTTGGCAGTTAACGGTCAAATTTGCTTTTTATGTAATGAAGTATGCAAATATTCGACCGTAAAAAGAGTAAGAACGAAAAAATCACAACTTCATCCGATGTAATCCAATTATTTATAAATTATGTAACTCGCAGATAATTTATTATCGGAGTCGTGATTCAATATTCGCTCCAAGATTAGCATAAATGATAAAGCTGCGAGGTCCGACAGTGAATTCGATTTTGATGCAACCAAGACACAAAATGCAAACTCGCAAAAACCATTAATGCCGAGTACTCGTCAATACAATATGCATCGGCCCTTTTTTCCAGTTCAAGTGCACACGCGAGTCTCGATCTGCATCGATCATTAATTACATCGGATTTCGATTAGGGGATTATTGTCGGAATCATCGACGTTTCTACTTGGATCTCCATTATCAATGAAACTCCTGAAGGGTGTGATTATTCTTGAGGCATTTGTGGCTTCGAGCTCATAATTCAGTGCGTCTGCAGTTGTCAGCGACTCGACAGTCCTGCATGTGCACTACATCGAAGCTGCGGTGCAGGATTTGGAGTGGATTTCATTGTCAAGAAGTACATGAATGCACGCATGCAGATGGCGTTGAGATGCCGAATGTATCTCTTTTTTCCCTGACACAATTTCCAATATCCGTGTGCATAAATAAAGAAACTTTTAACTTGTTCTCTGCTTCTTCGAGACATCCGCGCAGCGTGAAACCGGATTTTGTTTATAACACTGACATGCTTCGTTGGCCAATAACACCTTCTGCTTTTCTAACCATTTTAATATCCATACAGGAAATCCTCGACATAAATTCCTAAATAAGTTTTTATTTATCCACAATGAGCTTTAGATACACTGGACTCAATGGCTTAATTTCTTAATTTTTCAATCATTTAATTTTATTATTTAAAGTGTTTCACTGGACTCATTCAAATTCAACCTGTTCTTATATTCAAAGGAACTTCTTTCAAATTCAGACAATTCTATCTTATATATACTTATTATTATATATTTTAATAAAAAAGTAAATATACATTTTGAAATTTCAAAATTATTTAAATAATTACTTTACAAAAGAACCATTAAAAATGTAATATTTTCTAGATCAATTGCGTCATAAATTTTTTTTTAATTATTTCAAATTTTATTAATATAAAATTTTCCACCTTATAAATTTCAAAATTTTATCACTCTACAAACTATAAAAAATTTAAGATAGATACCTTTGTAAAAATATTACATTGAAAAAAATTAGACCAATTACAAATTTTTTTTATTCCGCAATAATTTTATCAATAAATAAACAAACAATATAAAAGAGTTTGTTATTTACTGTCTGTTGATTTTTTAGAATATTTATATTGTGAAAAAATAATCGTAATTACAGAATACTAACATGATTATTTCTGTTGGAATATTAAGCTCATTTGACGTGATCCGATTATCGCTTGGTTATGCAAAATGCTCGTAGTATCATTGTAAACCGGTTGAGTCTAATTCATAGTTACATCAATGATCGATCACCGGTACAACATAGATGAAACACAACTAAAATAGGACAATAATATTTCAGAGATTTTTATTCCAACTTTATATTTAAATCAATGAAATTTCGAATATTAAATTATCCTAAATTCAGTTTTAATAACACCAAGTAAAATTTTAATATTATTGCGTAAATTTGAACTAAAATATTTAACAAAATAAGGATTGATTGGTCCTGATTTAATTAACAAAATATTATCGAAAAACAGGGAGAAACTTAAAAGTAGAGATAATAAAGTGAAGAAGCTCGCGATTTAGTCATCCGATAGTGTCAACACACAAATACAGATTGGAATACATCGCCCATCATATCAAAAATCTAACAAGTGTTATTATTGTAGCTGTTGATATCATCGTATATTTTACTTTTATTAGAACCAAGGCAAAGTATTACATTATATCTACAAAGGCTTTACTTATATATATAAACAAATTATCTCTCTCTCTCTCTCTCTCTCTCTCTCTCTCTCTCTCTCTCTCTCTATCTATCTATCTATCTATCTATTTATCTATCCATCTCTATCTCTCATATGAGTCATATGAATAAGTACGAATTGCAAATCCGCCGATTCAATTGTCATTATGTTCTAAATTCATATTGACGCTATTTAATATTTAATTTCTATTATACATACGACTTACTATTATTAGATAAACCCATTCTGATTTTACAGTCTTTATAAATAATACACAAACAGATTATGACATATAAAATTATTATTTATATTTATTTTATAAAAAAACTTATGTATACATTTATAAAAAAAATTATTTATTTGGGACACTAATTTTCATTTCATATAAATTCTGTATCCTAATTAAAATTAAGCATATAAATAAATAAATTAATTTATTTATTGTTCACACATACCATATATCTTAAAACATCCATAAAGTACATCAAAACAATTATTAAATTTAAAAATTAATATTAAATAAGCTGTAGTATAAAAAAAATTTAATCATATATTACAAAGAATATATTAATTCTTATTTTTTTTTGTTAATAAATTTCATTTGTATAATTATATTATAATTATTTTAAAATAAATTAGATATCTCCAAAATATTTTTTTAATCATATACTTCTATGAAATATTATATATGTACTTTTTAAATTGTAATGATACAAATTCTATTTTTTATAATACAATTTACAATTATATTTTTTCTATTTTCGAAATCTCTAAGTTTCATAATTCTTATATCTATTAGATTCATGTTTATCTTTTTATATTATTATAATAAATCAAAAATAGTATTCTTTATTAAAATAAAGCTTTTTTTTAATGAATTATTACAATTAAACTTTAGTTTAGAAACTAATTCGAAAAAGTTGTTATTGTATATAATTAAAATACTTTTACATTTTTATAAATAATGTATGTACTTAAGAATATAAAAAATTTGCAAAATTTGAATAATATTAGCTATTTTAATAATAAGATTAAAAAGAATATATGATTATTTTGTATGCAATAACCGAAATATATTAATAAGCGTAATTTATTTTTACAAAATTAGAATGCCAAATATGAAAGAATTAAAGCAAACTACTCTTCCTATTTCAAAATAAAATAAATTTAATACATATTTAAAAGAAAAAAATAGAAATGAATAATAAAGAAACCGAATAAAACTAATTTCATTTCTAATATATTGTTTAGCAAGGAATTAAACAAAGATGCTGAATAATTTAATAACATCATTCAAATTAGCATCTGAATAATTAATAAGTACATATTATATTAATTGAATACGCTGATATACACATCAACACATATTTAGATAAATTGAATTACTAATTCAGATACTATATAATGTCATTGGAATTCAACGATAATTAATGTGATAAAAAAAACATTATGAAAAAATATTATTTATAAATTATAAATGCAGAAATTATATCATATCATAAAATAAAAAGTGAATAACTTTATACTAGGTACTATTAATGTTTAATGTTAATGACGTTTTGATATTTAAGTGCACTAGAATTACGCGTATACATGTATATGTTAAAATAATCATTAATCAAATGTATACATAATTAAAGTATATTAAATTATGGACTTATATATATTTGTACATTTATGTTTAAAAATTTATTAAAATTTTCTGACAACATATCAAGTACCTTATTTGATAAAAATCTACTATTAATAAAAACTGTAGTGAACATATTAGTATTTCACAATTGTATGTGCTTCAAGTTAATGTCTAATGAATTTTGCACAATTTTATTAAATTACATTTATTTGTATTCTGATGCGCAATTAATACGTAAAATTAATTTTAATAAATAGCTAGGAAGGACATTAGGAATTCATGTTTGATAAGGAAAAAACAACAAGATATAACTATTTAGTAGTAATACTCACTATTTGATCATACAATAACGTGAATGTATATGCATCGTGCATTTGTCACATTACAGTGAGTATGCGCCCACCCCAAGAAAGCCCGATAAGCTCGATAGAGTCCTTATGAGCAAATGTTCTCTGTATTACACGCCTTCACGAAGGTCGAATTCCATGACACGAATTCCACATGTAGTGGGGCTTTATCGCTTTGCAGCGTATGGTGACGTAACGGGTCTCCCTGGAAATTTGCCTCTTTACGAAAGCTCGAGCTTGCGATTCCCTAGAGGTGAGGAAGGCAGAGGAGAGGCATAAGACTAATATTCGATCCGAAGATAGGAACAACGCTTGCGACATGTAGAGGCTCTGCCTGAATGGAGAACAGTAAAACCCAGAGGAGGACTCTAGCGCGGGGGAGGGGGAAGGAGGGAAAACTCGATCCTACGAGGAAATTACGAGCTCGTACCATCATTAACGTTCTGTAATGAATCCGCTAATCCTTACCGAATTGCTGAAGCAGGGGAAACGAAGCGATGCTGCGGATTTGACGATCTTTTGTTCATTCATAATTTTAGGTGAGATCAATTCCGGTTACTTCTCTTCACGAATCCTGCCTTATTTATGATGGAATTTCAGTTGCATCAATAAGTAGAGTATAAGTACCTGCGGATTAGGCTTTCAACTTTGTATCGAATTTTGTGCAATGAGATTCTTTATATGGGTCATCGCTATTCATAATAATATGCTTAAATTAATTGAAATTGTTCGAGCATCTAGTTATTTTGTTTGAAAACAATTTTTTTTATATGTAATAAAAGTAAATTTTAATCCAATATTTCCATTCTTCAGAAACTCTACACCATAATCTAAGTTTAAATTAAGAAAGTTTAATTTATATTCAATATTCATAATAATGATAGATATATTACTATATTTGTATTAGTTTGTAAGTTAAGGATACTCAGCAAATATATTTAATTCAATACTCTTGAATGTATACAAACAGAAACGAAATTAAATCTATCTTAACATTATAAAAACAATTCTTTAATAAAATTTATACAGTGATAAATAGTTAAGAAAAACTATCAAAACTTTATTAACGAGTTCATTCTAACAACTGGAGCGAAATACTTACACACTTTTTTTTTTGCTCGACCTACAAGTAACATCTGAAAACTAAAGAGAATATGCAGTGCATGACCAACCAAATTATTTTAAATAAAGTTGAACTTAAGATAATTTGATTTTCTTTACACTGATCAAGTATTCTTGTTTACTTTATTAATTCATGATACTTTCTGAATATCTATTTTATGAATTAGAGTATTAATCTATAAATAATATTATATATATAGAACATTATTCATTCAATAAAAACTTTTTCATATTTTATATACATTATGAAATATATTTTATGTAAATTATTCTGTTACAATTATAAATATATAAAAACAATTAGTACTCTTTTTTCATTGAAATTATTCAACAATTTTTTTGGTTTGATAAAAAGTATTATTAACTATTATTTCATTTACTAAAAGTGTATATATCTAAAAAATTTTAAGTTAACTTAATACATAACTTATTAATTCTACTTATTATTGAATACCTTTGTATTAATAAATATATACATGTATATATTGTAAGCATTTACTGCAGGGAACTGTATAATAAATAAATACTAAATTCAAGCAATTATAATCAAAAGTTTCATCAAAACATTAAGCAACCAGGTGTAATAAACATTCTCGTTAAAAGCTCCTTAACTTTCAAGTCATATAACTCATAAACTACTATACAAAGAGAAAAGCCAGGAAACAGATGTCACTTGAATGCATAAAACCTCGCGGTCAAGACCTCAAACTCTTTCCTTCCTTTTTCACTCTTTCTCTTTTTCTCTCCTCATCACTACTCTGGATTTCTTCACGCACAGACTTTGTCTTCCTTCCATTATTATATCTTTCTCTTTCATTCTTTCTGTAGATCACGCTTAACCTACTCCTTTCTCTTTCTTTTCATTTCCCTTCCGCTTTCAAGTTGGATTACGAAAACCATGCTTAGACATTGAATTACAAATTTAAGTATTGTAATCCACCTACTAGTGAAAAGTCTAAAATAAGTAGAAAAAAGGAAGAAAAGTAAATTAAGTAAAATGTAATGAGAATCGTCTAAAATAGCAGATATATATATATGTAGTCTACAAATCAGAATACAATTTCGTACAGGGTTTTCCATTCTTTTTTGGACTCTATAGTTAAATAAATAAATAATATTAAAAAAAAAATTAAAATGCTTTATTTGGCCTAATTGTAATGTAATGAAATAAAGTATTGCATAACATTTTTAATTTATGAAGAAGAAATTTAATATTAAAAGATTCATTAGAAGTTCTGAAAGTGTAAAAAATGTTATTTTAAATTTTATGTTTATTAAATTAATTAATTATGTATACTAATAGAAAAACTAAACTTTTTTAAAATAAATATTTTTATTCGTACATTTATAAAATTGTATATCATAAAGTTATAAATATAAGAATAACAAATGCTCTGCTGCTGGCCTACCTGCTTACATATCTGAAACATGGATTTTTTCACTGACGGGAGTTTACCTGGAACCTTACCTGGAAAAACAAGAATTTCTTTCTCTAACATTATCCTAGTTCAAATTGTAACCCAAGAGAAATTTGTTGTATTTACGAAAAAGAAATGAAGGCTTGACTTGTAACATCACTTTTTATATTTGTTTTATATTTATACTTATTCTTTCCTGATAAAAAGTTTTAGTTATATATATATATATAAACAATGTTTATTACAAAATTATTAAAAGTTAATAATTATTAATCATTTGACGATAGGAACAAATTATTTAAATACTTTTATTTATAAAAATTCTTCGTACCTCTTAATTATTTGTTATTTATGATATGTAAGTCATATAGACAAATATGTACACGAATATAAATATTGATTTATTTTACCTTCTCTGTCTTCCTTCCATTTGTGTACATAATAATTCATTTTATATTTTAGATGAAACGATAACTCACTTTTTTACAGGAATATGACATCAAGATAATAATGTGTTTCCTATACGTATGTTTTACTTGTGTGTCTGTAACTCAAAAACGCTTGCATCCATTTTGAAATATCAAATAACAATCGATTCATCTTACTCAAGCGTATAATATTAACTATTTCGAAACAAAAAAGCAGAAATACTTGGTAAATTTTCTTTTACCTAACCTAATTATATTTTTGTCTGTATAAAACATTATGTATAAAATCTAATTAGTAATTAATGTAAAAACTCAAATACTATTATTTTTTACAAAATATCTAAGATATTTAATTTATAAATAGAATATTAAATTAAATGCCATAAAAAACTTTTATTGTATAACTGATAAAAAAATATTATAAATAATTTCTATATGATGTAATACAATATTATTGTATTAAATATATTGTGTTTCAAATGAGATAAACTATTCTATTCCAGTTTAATTATATATTATATAAATAAATTTAAAAATTTTGAATAAATTAATGAAAATTATTGTTACTTGACCACTTATACACATCGAAATATGCAATTGTATATTTTATTAATTATACGCCTTGGAATTGGTATTCTATTATTAATACATTTTATTTTCAAAATTTGTTAACTTAATTTATAATTATTTATTTTAATTCAATTAACGGCAAAGCATTTACATTAAAATATTTTCAATAAATAGAAAGTACAAAATAATAATTCAGAATAAAAATAATTAAATTATTATTTATATTGATTAAAAATTAATTATAAGTTTTTGTATGATATTGGTATATAAGAAATTGTAATAATTATGTCTACGATTAATAACAATTTAAAAAAAACATATTATAAACCAATTTATAAATCGATTTTTCAAATGAATATATTATTAAAATAATTTTTAAAGGTATTGATATTAAAAATTTCTAGAAAGAGTAATAAAAAACTTCCTTAATCCATTATTAATTATTATTTTTCCATTAATATTAGAATTTATTTGACTATTTTTATTTTTTTATATATTAAATTAATTTAGATTTTATAAATTTTTCAAAATACTTATTTATTCATTGTATAGTAATAATTAAATCAGCTACTTTCAAAATTCAAATACATTAATCTCTTTGATCCCTGTTTGTATTAATAAATATTCATAAATTGAAAAATTTATAGAAAAAATAGTAAAAAGCATGTTTTCAAATGTTAATTTTTATCGAATGACCAATAGTGACTCTAATTAACTTGTTATTATTCAAAGTGTTAAAATTCTCTCCGAATAATTATAATCTATAAAATACAGAGAAAATTAATTTCAACTCATAGCTTCTCCAATTATTTTAAATGAATGTGGTAGATTTACGATGCGATTTCCATATTTCTTTTCACATGAATTTATTTTATTTCTTTTTTCATTTCATATCATAGTTCTGTGTTATCTTCTTAACGAATATCTATATCTGAGAAAAGTAAAAAAAAATTGTTTGCATTTTTACATTCGCAATGACTAAAACTGAAAAAATCTACTTTTCTCTGAGAATCAGTATTCTTTTACTAAATACATCTTCTTTGTTTTCTTTTATGCATGTATTATATCATTCCTTTACAAGAATTTTCTGTCTTTTTAGCATCTGCTTACGTATTCATAGTAAAGACATATACATTACTAGTTTTAAAATTATTTTTTTAACAAATATTTTTTATAAAAGTCTATAAAATAATATTAAGCAAAATTTTGAATTTATTAATGATAATATATACTATTTTGATTTAATAACGCATAAATGTGATATTTTATTTTATTTATTTTTTATTCATTATGTTTATTATTGAAAATACATTAAACATCTCGTTTATAATAATAAAATATAATTGGTATTTAAAAAAAAACCTCATTTCCATAATTAATAATTTTAATACATACATTTTATACGCAGGGAATTCAAATACCACTAATTCTTTCAATTTTTGCTTTCAATAAACTAATAAATTAAATTAAATTTTATCTAAAAATTAAACAATCTGTGTATTTAGACAAGTTAAATTTATACATAATTCTATATAATATATTATAACCGGATCTAAGAGTATAACTAGACTGAATTTAGAAATCAAATGTTTTCTTTAACCCAACACCTATCATATCCTATTTTGGTCGAATCCTATCCAATTTTCTTTCTCATTTATTTTTCGACACATATTGTATCATTTTAATATAAACAATGATTTACTACGAAGAGAAATTGCTTGAAAATGTAATACTAAATGTCTAGTATTAGAACTTTATTGTATTTGACAATCAAGTGTATTACATTCAGTATATATGATACGACCAACTGTTTGTTATTCTTTCCTTTGACCATTATCATCTCATTCTTTCCTTGATCTTTATACCAAATACTTGTACCTCCTCTAACTTGAGTTTTCAGAAAACTGTATGCATCATATTTCATGAATTATGATCTTTGTTTTGTCAAAATACCACGAAATTTATATTTTAATTTATTGAATTCATCCAAAAATAAAAACAACCCAAATATAAATTCAATATTAAAGAAAATTAATTACGAAATTTTAATTTTTTACACCTACAGTATATAAATATATATTTTAGATTACTATTATAAATTAGAAAATTGCTCTCTACTGACTTTTTCTTGAAAATTCCTTTAAAAAAACTGATTTTTACATATTTGAACCCTCTTTTTATCTGACCTCACATATATTATGTTCTTTATGGTACTTTATTCAACCGTTACTCCCAAATCTAACCACTGGATGTGGAAGCAATGTTTCTAGGTAATTACACTCCTTATTTAATATTTTTAATTGCTAGTTATTATAATACGTAAACTACCTGAAAGAAATGTATTTATTCTTCACGGAGTCTGAATCTAGTCTATATAGATAATTAAAGCCTACTCTATTCAAAGTAATATATTTTTATCTTTTCCACATTTCAATCACTTTTTACTTTAATTGCAATTTCCGTTTCCTGTTTGTAATAAGTTCTAAATAATAATACAGAATATATCCGCTCTGATTTTCGCATCATATTCTATATTAATATACTCATTAAGGAGTTCATCGTAATGTTCTCCTGAACATCGTTATTAATATTCACCTTAAGTTCGTAAAACATGTAACTCTACTTAAACGCAATCTCATGGCTGGCATAAGATTGTCAAACACTATCAATTTTTATGATTACATGTAAGAATCATTTGCGTATAAAAGCATTATTCTCGACGAATTTTTTTATTTTTTCCAATTACTTAAAATATACTACCTAATACTCAATAATACGGAAATGAATTCATTCCTATAATAAAAAATTTTTAAAATAAATGCTTTACCGATAATTTTCCAATGAGGTGTAATACAAATTCAATGTCTTTAAAGAAATTGTATTCTCGAAAACTCATATTTAGATGAATTTAGATTTCAAAAAAATTACATTTCATCAGTTATATTTATTTATTACAAATTCTCAAAATTTCTCAAAATTAAATGTAAAAAAAAACTAAAATAGTTCGCTCGTTATTTTTTTAATGTAATTACATATTTTACTCTATTAAAAAGTGTTGCAACTCATAACAATAAATTTATACTGATTGATGTTCAAAATCTTTGTATTCAAAAAGAAAAAGATGTACGAATGTCTAGCATATTATTTAGAATTACATACATAAATTGTGCATTATAGTAGAGATAAAGATTAATTTTACAAATCTTTTTTATCTATTGCAAAGATATTCATAAATAAATCTAAAAAAATGAGTAAAATTTAAAATTTTATAAAGTTATCTAAAAAATTTTAAAATTTCCTATTATACCTAACTAAAGTTATTTACATATAATAATAATAGAAAATAATAAATTACGGTGTGCCTAATACTACATCACTTACATTCCCCTCGGATAAATATTTTTACCAAAAATCTACAAACATAAGAAAAAAATAATGATGATTGTACTATCAAATTTTTTACTATTAATTTCATTTTTTATTATAAGTGGTATAACGAATCAGTTTTTAACCTCAATTATTGTTTTATGCAATCATGATGTTATGATTTCATTTAATGTTAAAGAAACTAGAGAAATACAATTATTTATATTTATATTTTTAACAATATTAATTTGACAAATTTACATATCAACACAAGGTGAGCTCAAAATAAAAATGAAATAAAATAAAAATTAAATCAATTAATAAAATCACTTAATAAAATACTAAAACTTTATTGAATACAATTTATACTATTTAATTTTATACATCTTTAATTATATTGATGTGGAAAATGATAGAAAGTTAAATCGTTGGATCAACACGTTGGTTTCATCAGATATAATGTATTTATGAAAAGATAAATTATAAATGAAGGTTTCTACAACATCGTGTACTCATAATCACTCCACTAGTTCATTTTCACTACACTTCACTTCAGTTGACATTGGATTACTTCCTTCAGTACCGAGTCTTCTATCTTCAGCCTTCATCTCACATTGGTCGACTTACCTCAACGCTTTTTAAGTCCCAACTTGAACCGAACTATACACCAATCAGGATTATGGTGATAAAATCAACTTGTGACTAACGCTCAATCAGTCTTTGACTGAGTCCTCACCTGACCGGACAAAGGTATTGTATAAAGCGAAAAAGCTTACCTGGGCTTTTCGGTGTTTCCTCTTTAGAACCCCTTTTGAACTGCCTAATACTAACCTTCCATAGATTAGATGTAATTATACAATACACAAATGTAACTTGGGTTAAACTCTTTTTATGTCCTCGTAATTTTAGCAAATTAGAGTTAGGTTACGCTTTGCATAGAGGAAAAAGAATTTATTCCTGGATTCTCGTGCACATACTTCTTCTACTTCTTCTATTGAGTAAACCTCAAAATTAAGGGGCTGAATGTCAATAAAAACCAAATAAACGTGGTCCACTGTTCCAGCATAGCATTAAACGGTGTCAAACATATGTTGAAAAATAATTCAATCTTCTGATCATTGAAGAAAAAACTTGGATGATTTATATCCTCGATAAAAGTACTCGATACCAAAAAAATAGTATGCAAATTCATGATCTGCAAAAATTTTGTAAAAAAAATTAAAAAATTGAAATAAATTTTCACATCCCTATCCAGCACAAAACTTACATTTCCTTAATTACCCTAGAAAACCCATTTTTAAACTTTTACCATAGAAATTATGGCTTGGGTCTTCCTCTCACGGGATTGCACAAAGAAACACCTACATACCAACACTAATTCTTAGCTTGACAAAGACTCGACTCTTTGAATCTTTGTAACTGCATGCGTACATGTGTGCACGTGCGTGTATGTGTTCGCAAGCTCTCTGCACTACGGATATCCTGGTTTATTGAGAAGCATTTTACCGACTTTTTCCAGAGTTTTTCTCCTCGCGAGACTCGAAACACATTATTTGTTCAAAGTAAATTCTCTCTCTTTCTGTCTTCCCTACCCCTCTCTCTCTCTCTCTCTCTCTCTCTCTCTCTCTCACTCTTTCGTTATTCGACTTCTTGTAAGCTTTTATACTTTATTTTTTAACTTAGAAAAGACTAACAGAAAAATGAAGTAACTGTATAGATCCAAAACAATACATCAACCAGTGCCAAGTTGACTAGATATTCTTAATATCTAAATCGGTCAAGTGAAAAACTTGAAGAAGCTATCAGCAAAAGTGTGCAACCAATAATTTAAATTCAAATAAAAATAATTACAAATAATTAAATAGTAAAAAAACTAAAAAATAAAAATTCAATTTGTTTTATTTTTTGGAAATTATTATTTATATTTACGATTTCAATATGTTCTTATATACTCAAAAATAAAGGTTTAAAACATATAAATCGTCACGATACATATCGATTAATTGATATTTAAAAATTGGTTCTCATGAATTTTATTGTTCGAAATAAATTCTTAATAAAATATTATCTTTAGAATTATCAATAATTCATTTTTTTATAAATAATTAAAAATTGTATTTAATTAATTCGTAGAACTAAAAATTATATACGAAAATTAAAATTAAACATTTTATAAAAAATCTTATAGACTTCATTTTCTACAATATATTAAAATATTGTTACATAATAATTTATTTTTATTCTCAATTAATTTTTCGAAAATATTGAAACAAAATTTCTACTCTATTGGTTCAATGTTTATTACTGAAGCTTTTGCCATTACAGTCAAACATTAAAGAAAATAATGTACAAGACTTTTTCTCTCAAACATTGACTACAAAAAGTTGAAAAATCTATTAATATTCAAACGCTGTAATTTAAATTCATATTTTCGAATTTGTTTCATACAAAACCTTAAAAAATTTTGCAATTATTTTCATCAATGATATAAAACTATTTACATTAAAAATCTGTAATTCAAAAAGTTTTAAAGTTATTACCAATTTTTCAGAACATACATTTATACATCATTTGAAAATCATACATTGAATCGTATATTAAAATATTAAAGAAAATAAACTATAGTTGATATAACTTATTTTTGCATTTCTAGAACAGAATTTAAAAACAAAATTTTTTTTTACATATTTATCAGTAGTTATAAATTAAAATATATAAGCAATATTTAAATTTTGTTTTTTAATAAGATATTAAAATTTTGGTTAGAAAATTAATAAAAATTAATCATAACACCAATATTATTTTTTCTTAACATATTATAAAAAAAAAATCGTTTTTATGAATCATATAAATTAAAATTAGAAAAAAATTATTATCATAAAATAAACAAAACAAATTATAAACTAAATATTAAAATGAATTATATCAAATTAAATAATAATATAATATATAATGTAATGTAATTTAATATATTATTCCTTTATTTTATATTAAAATATTGTAATTATAATTTATTGAATAATATCAGATAAATTTTTCAATATTATACACTATAAACATTAATTTTTTTTATTTTTTAATAATTATTTATTTTATTTTTTTAAAAAAAAATTAAAATTATTGATGATAAAATATTTAAGAATATTTAAATAGTAAAGATTGTATAGATTAATAATCCTAAAGTAAATTAGATATATTTACATACAGATAAAACACTAATGGCTTTTTAAAACTAATGCTTAAAAAAAGAAATTTATACAGTAAATCCCACATATCATAAATACATTTTGAATGAAAGAGTAATTGAAAAAAACTCGTAAATAAGCTCAGATAATTCATACAGACCAATATTTATGCTAAAAATGAAATCGAATCACTGGTTTTGAAAAGAATTGGAAGAATCTTTTTAGGAAAAATTTTAATTCACGAAAAAATTTATTGAATTGTCGATTAAATTTTTAACAAATTAATATGAAAAATTTGCTTGGACTATTTTTTTCAATATGTTTTATTTTAAATCATTATATTTAAAGTAAGAATAAAAAAATAAAATTCAAAGTTATTTTTCATAAGGTTATTTTTAAAGTATTTAATATGATTCATATCAGGTGTATGGGTATTTTTAAATAATATTTATCGTATCTTTTATTGTATAAAAATAATACTGTCGTTGTCATTAAAATATTCAGTGATCTTCAATAAATTTTATGACACAAATAATTGATTTATAGCAGCTATAACATTTCAACAACAACTATTATATTAATGAATTATTAATATAATAATCTCTGAATATAATAAATGCAAATATCTATAAATGTTATCTTGATAACGATAAAGCAATTGATTTGTCTATTTCGTTTTATGACTTTTCTTTATATAGGTGTTTCTCTTTTATTATAAGCAGCAATTTTTCTAAACCTTTATAATTTCTTTATTGAATTAAGTACATTTTCACTTTTTTTTCGACTGCATTTCACTCTCAAGTATTTCTCGTCTTCTAATTTCTAAGTTAATTTCACATTTTTATTTGATAATTGATTATAAATTTTATGATATTTATGGTATTTAAATTTGTATTTTATTCGTTCATGAATTTCTGATTTTCTATTTTTAAAAGTTTGTATTTCTATGTTTATGTTTTTTCTGTTTGAACTGTTACAAAAGCAATTTATTTAATTTTTGTAAAAAAATCTCACTGTATAAATACTATGAACTGAACTTTCTTTTGAATTTTTGTAAAGAAATTAATAATGTTTTGCAATATCTAATACTTAACATCTTGAATGAATTTATGTATATACCTAAAATACTACTTTGTTTACCCTCCGTCTCTCTCTCTCTCTCCCTCCCTCTCTCTCTCTCTCTCTCTCTCTCTCTCTCTCTTGCTTGTACAATTCATTTTTACCTTGGATATTCCCTACAATCTACTTATGATTTTATACTTGATTTCGAATCAGCATAGACAAAAATTTGGATATACATGTTTCGACGACAATAACGATGATGAAAGTCCAGAATCAAATATGAAACTTGAAGTAACGATTTTTTAATTTACGCCACAGACGTTAAATAAAAAAATTAAAACGATATATTTTAACATAAAATCTACATTAGCGAATTTTTCATTTATCTCCTTTTCTCTCAGTTCCTATCTATCTTTTTTGTTGATTCCATACTTTATAAAGAATTATTATTACAATTGTCTATATATTTTACCTGTTTTATCAAATTTATGAGATCAATACGAAAAGTAAGAAACAAGATCATTTTAATTTAATATATAAAATTAAAAATAAAAAAAAATTAATAAATAAATTTTATTACTTAAGAGAGTTAAGAACAAAGATATAAAAAAAATAAAATGGTAGTAATGAAAGGAAGACGATAATTTTTTTATTTTATATTTAAGTTTTTATGAAAAAAATTCCAATAAAACAATTCGTTTGAAGGTATGAATACTCTTAAAAGTTTAAAAAATTTGACAGATGATCTTTACAACTTTTTTCATCAGTGTTGGTGTTTAACTTCTCTCAACTTCTTATATTTCATCGAATTTTCTGTACCAAAGGCTGCCTATTCACGGCGTATATTTACTTTATTTGCATTCAATATATTTTAAACTTACATGGGCAGTATTATTTCCTACTTCAACTATTTCATAAAGGCTCTTGCTTGGCATACAAAAACCACCCACTTGCCTTCTTCCAAAAAAAGTCAGTATGTATCAAACACGTAAATTTTAAAATATCCTCCTTCGTATATGAGTACGAGGTTATTAGATATAATTGGTCTACGTGTCAAGTTTTTTTTCATACAACTTCTAGCCTTATGGTCCTTGATGCCTTCATTTCCATATTTTCCTTCGCTGCCTTAGCTCTACGACTATATAGAGGCTCTGTTGAGACGAGATTCAAGTTTGCATTGAATAATTGGATCGTATGACCTGTCAACGTATCACAATGGTCTAGTCAACCTCAAGCTCTAAATAAAAATCCTAAACTAATGCACAAAACTATTATTATTGCAATGTATTTTCATAAATTATAACACTAAACGAGTGAAAAAATGCAGCCCATTTAGGTATAATAGACAATATCAATACTGATGGGCTTGGAAGGAAAAATACATTTCATGACATATAAATGCGTATCTATATAGAAAATTAGAGTAAAATAAAGCTAAAAGCTTACTCACGTGGTTCGTAATAAATACCATGTGATTCATTTAATAAATATATTATAACAAAAATTGTAAATAAGTTTATACTTTTTGTACTGTAGCAATTATATGAGATAATGTTCTTTTCTTGATAATTCCTTATTTGGCATGAAAAAATCAATAAAGTAAATACTCTGATTATGTTAAATTACTTTAATGTATTGCGACAATAACATAACTAGAGTTTATTTATTCTTTTGATAACAATTCGTTTTTGTATACAATTATTCATTCTTAAATAAATTTAATCGTTAACCACAAAGTTCTTTTTTTATTTTTCTTTATAGATATGTATAGTTTTTTTGGAGTCATTATTTGAGAAAATATGAATCATAATATGTCAGTCATTGTTATTATCGTTCAACCTGTTGCGAAATTTATATTATCATTTTATTATATTTACGGGATATCATACATTAAGCATATAATTGCACAAAAATAAGTATTTATGACTAAATTTCAATGGATAAACAAAACATTTACAAACTTAATTTTTATGGTAATATTGAAAAAGTTATCCATAAGTGAATTAATAATAATCAGTTAGATTATTAAACTTTTATAATAAGGAAGGAAGAAAGAATACGAAATAGAGAAAAAAAAGAAAAAAAAAAACAAATGAAATTAAAAACTTACAAAAATCATGAATCCTATTTCTTGACTAGATTTTTTTTCGTTTACTTGAAACTCCCTCTCCTTCTTTTTTCCTCTTCCGCTCTCGTTCCCACTTACTGTCTTCACAATAGAGAGAGTACCTAGTTTACTCGGTTCATATTCTATGTAGGATTGCTCCGTAATTTCAGGCTCAATTAGCCTCCGCACTCACTTGCAAGCTCACGGATCTTCGTAACTGCATTTACGTTTTGTGCTTTACATTCGTGCGAGAAAATTGCATTTACATCGTCGAGGAGAGAAGAGTGTCGAATCATCTGTTCCGCATATCAGAATTCGCGAGCTGAATTCCCACATTTTCCTCTTTTCCACTTCATATTACTTATCGAATTTGTTCCTATTTTATTGCTTCGCCTCATGTAAAACGCTTTTTACATCCTTTTATTTACGAACGATTATAATTTTATTTACGAATATATATCGAGCGGACTGTTAAATTTTGAATTTATTTATAGCAGCTATTATATTGCAACATATATTATTTCTTCTGCTGAATTGGTTTTTGAAAAGAGATTAACTGAATAAAGCGTAACAGATATTGAAAAATTTATTTGATTCCTGAAATTTTACCGTACGAAAATTTAGATTTTTACACAATATAAATTTTAGTTAACGATTTTGCAATAAATAATGAATGTAAAAGAAATTATTTTTTTTTTGCTTTTTACCGAATTTTCACATAGTATTACAAATTAAAGTACTAAAAAATAAATATTGATTTAGGTATCTTTAATGTTTGCAAAGGCTCGATAATTTGTTCAGGAGACTTTGTAAATAGAGTTGTTTGAGTAGTACATGTTTTCCTGGTAGCGGTTGACCGCTGTATCTCGAAAAAGGTGGTCCATCATCTTGGAGATTGGATGAGCAACCTGATCTTCTCCACAGTTTCTTGATCATGTGTGCTCCAAATGAATCACCATAAATTACACACAATTAGAAAAAATTTACTGCTACTCAGCTTCTCATAAAGTCATCGCGATATCTTCTTACAAGAAATGCTACCTTACGTTATTTCATCAGAAAGACACAGAAACATGAGTTAAAAAAAATGATCATAAGAGTCCTGTGCACAAGAACCACATTATATAACATATTTTAGGCATAAATTTATTATTTATCGCGAATTCACTTTTTTTGCACAATAAATACCATTTTTTTAAGAATTGCTAAAATTCACTTATAAAATTAAAAAAATTAATAATTAAATTTTATAGTTTGTTTGTTACTTAGAAAATTAAATATTAATATTTTTTATTATTTTTATTTGTACTATTATCAAAATATTTCTTTGATTGCATTTTTTTCAATAAAAGAATTATTTAAAAAACTATAATAAAAAATATACAAATAAAAAATACAAATTTAAAAAACATCAATCAAAACTATTATTTTTATAACATACTGATTAAACTTATATCGCTCAACCTAGCTTAATATTTTATTCAAAGAATTAATTCTATCAAAGTATAATAAAAATAATTATTGTGGATTTCCAAATTGAATTTTATGCATTTTTCACTAAATTCTTTCTCCTTAATCTGCTTTTTACTTTTATCTTTTTTAATATTCTCTTTTTAATTAAAGATTAAGCGTATAATTCATTTATAATTAGTAACTCATATCTGTAATGCAATGACTCATAGATATCGACCAAGATAGTTTCTAATTGATATTAATCACAAAATAAGATTATAACTTTAAATATTTAAATCAATTTCATTTTCTTGTTAAAAAAAAATAAATCTTTATTATAAAAAAATATCCTGTAGAAAAATAATAATACAATGTATTAATAACATACAATATCAATTTCAATAAAGAAAAGTGTAAAAAGTAAAAAATTAATTAAATTTTTGTTCTGGAAATATTTCTGCTGACTATTGAGGAGAATTTTTACCCATTTGTGTGATTTTTCAGAGAAAAGGTCGAATCGAAGCTAAAACAAGTAAGTAAGAAATTGCTCTTAGATTTTAAAGCTTTATTAATTTTTATAAACGATAAACGCTTTGGTCTTGTTTCTTCATACGACATAATGAACGTGAAACAAACCAATCCTCGTTCCGAAAAACGTCTATTCAAGCATTATTAAATTTACTAATACGTGAAATTACGGATATAATATTATAAAATTATAAAAAAAATTTATCAGTTAACACAAGAAACATATTAATAAATTATGCTTTCTATGCTTAAGACTAAATTAAATTTTTATTTACAGTTTTATTTCAAAAAAATGCCATTTATTATGAATTTACTTCCAGAGTTTTAATTTATCCCTTTGTAATTGATATTTATCTCAAGAAATTTCTATACAGAATTTTTAAGGAGCTTCCTTAGTTTCCCACTGATAAAACTTGATTTTATTTTACACGTTTTGATATTATACTATTTGAAAAATATATTAATGCATTACTTTGTTCAATCCATTATACTATCCAAAAAATCTAACATGAATGAATTATTAAATTTTTTAATGTGAGTATAAAAACTCTGTAATTGGTTAATTATCTTACTATTAGATTTTTCAATGGTGACATGAAGTCATTATTTCATATTTTTAAGTAATGGACGTTAATAATGGTCAATGTAAAATAAATTATACTGAGAACCGCAAAATAGTGGTCAAAGATGGCCAAAAAAGAAGGTACGAATAAGAAGAATCGGAATGGTCGTAGAATAGCTGCAACTAAAAAACAGAAGTTTCCCGAGCAAAAAAAAAGGATTTTATGACCTTGAAATAGTATATTAATTATAATTATAAGAAATTTAATTTTATATAATAAGAATCATTAATTAAAACATTGAATACACTTTTCTAACAACTTTATTTTTAAAAATGGCTGTCATATCCATTTAAAGACAAATTAGCCAATTAAAATAAAATTTTGATGGTATATCAAAAAAAATTATCTCTCATTATATAAACTAAGATTTTTTTAAAATAATGGCGTTTTATCAATTTTAAATATTTTTAAAAAGTCTCCGTTCAGAATATGTCGAATTTTATCCAGTTAAGCTTACAATAATTATTTTACCATTACAACTATTCTTTATACTCTTACACTGAAAGTCATTCTTTTTTTAAAAACCTCATTATTATAACATTTATCTTCACACATACACACAAATGATATTGTTACATATAACTTTTCGAATATAAAGAAAAGATACCAAATATTTAAATGCAATCCAATGTTTCAATCTATTAATTTGATTAAATATATTTTATAAATCCTAATAAATATGTTTTATATAAATATGTTTTATATTTAAAGAAGAATAATAAAAATCTCGTAGATAATAGGAATAACAATTAATTGAATAATTTCGTTCTTCCACAAACTTACTCAATTTTGTAAAAGAATTAAGGAAATTACGATTTCTAAAAGATGTAACGATTCTATATTTTTCGAAAATAGAAAAAATAAATATATGATAAATCTGTTAACGGTAATACAAAAAACTAATTATTTATTAATGAGGATAAGAAAGACATAAATTTGAATTTGAAGATATACAGATATAATAATGAATAAATGAGAAGGACTAATAAGAGAAATAGGTCAAACTGAAATCTACGTATGGAGTAAAGATATGGGATGAGACATTGATAACTCGAACCTATGCCCAAGTAAGTTTCCCCTGTAAATTTTCTGTCATCGCTAACAATCTTATTGTCACGAGTTTTAGATTTATACATTAAACAATGTACGTACTTCCTAATCCTCGCTTCATTCCCCCGAACTTTCGGGACGTGTTGTGTGTAAACGTCTTATCTCGACGTGATAACTTCATTCTTCAGCCATAATTTCATTTTCAGCCTCAACAAAAGGACAACTTTCATCCCCGTCCTTAACTACTAATGTATTTTTTTCTTTCTATGTCATTTTTCTTTCTTTTCTGATTTATTTCTAGGCTTTCCTCTATTTTCCTTCTATACTATACGGAAAACGCTTTTTCACTTTCAAGGTATTCCGAGAATTGTTCTTTTACGATAAAATAGAAATTATCCTTTTTCGACGTGTCGGATTCCTATTGTTATCAGTGAAATTAGCTTGTCTTCGCTTGAAATGCAAATTTAATAAAAAAATTGTTACCGACGTCAAAAAAGTGACTAATAATGACAGCGCTCACGATATCCGAGAAAAGAAAAACTGTAAAATTTTAGTGAAAAAAGGATGATTTTGAATTTATAAATAAAAGATAATAAAAAAGTTTATTATTTTTTCAACATTTCGACAGGTTTTTTTCTACTCTCACCAAAATCTGTATAAAAGTATTTAAATACAAAATAATTCAAAAATAAAATAAAAATAGTAATTACACGTAAAATATTTAAAAAAAAATTCAAAATAAACAATAATACATAATATTAAATATATATATATGTATATATCAATAATTAGTTTTGTTTTCAAAATTAAAAATTAAAATTTTAAATGTGAATTATTTCTATTGATTAATATTTTTTAAAAAATGTTCTTTTGATCCGTATCCGTATAATATTATCCAAAAAAATATCTATAAATTGTAATCAATTTTATGGAAAAATAATAAATATACAGCCAGTATATAGACATAAAATAATAACCAATTCTTTTATAAAACTGTTATTTAATTAACATTTTTCTATAAATCATATAATTATTTTAATCTACAACTTGATAGCCGCAATTATCCCATTAATCAGAATACATCATATTTCAAATTATTTTAGTAACTTCTTATAGAATTAATCAAGAGATTATATACGTTGTTTTAAGTATTATTTATTTATAAGTTACTTTTGTGAACATATATAATTATTTCATTGGCTGAAATTACCATTCATAAAAAATGAAATATCCTCTATCATTTAAGATAATTAATCATTTAAGCGATAATGGTTACCTTTCAAGCACCTCTATGATAAATATAGTGATTAATTAAAAAATATAATTGATAAATTGAAATTATGTCAGAAAATGTGCTGAAAGTCTCAGCATAGATTATTTGTTATAGATCCATTGTTCTTATTTTAATAGAGATAAAAATTACGTTTATAAACACTTAATGAGATTTGCTACTTGATTTACCATTAACTAATATATAATTGTCATCAGAATAATTTAATATTGAAACTTCATTACATTAATTACTTTTATTGATATTAATTTTATAATAAATAGTACACTATTACTAATATATTACTTCTACATTATTGACAATATATTATAAAGAAATTTTTGAAATCTTATATTTATAATAAATGAATAATTCATACATTTCTTGATTATGTCCTATCTTAAATATATAAATACAAATAGAATTTTACATTAAATTAAAATTAGTTATTTTAAAAATATATATGTACATAATTTTATGATAAATTTTTTAATCAAACCTGCGGTAAAAATCAAATTTAATTTCAAAAAATCTATAATTTAATAAATGCGATAAGAAAATTAAAAAAAGAAAAATTAAGCATTTACATTGTACATAAAATCAGTTCCATTTTTTATTAAACTCTTTAAATTTGTAACATCTTGTAATATTACCATATTTTTATATTAGCTTATAATTTCATATGGATACTATAAATATGTTTTCATTTGTGTTTTTAATAATATGGCTGAAAATATAATTTTAAATTATTTAAATATTTTCCTACAAAAACGTATTAATTATATATTTTAAAAATAATTGAATATGTTAACCGACTGATATTTTTATTTTATTATTTTTTAGTAATATTCATATTTTGAACGAATTCTAAATATTAAATATTTAAAATTCAAATATTTGTAATTGAAATATTTTAATGGCATGATTAAGAACCTACGTGGAATAATTCTCAAGGAAGTAAAACTGGATTATTGCTTAGCCTTACATAATATTAATATTGATCACCTAATGTTTAATTTTGAATAAATGATAAATAATTTATTCACTACATCATACATGTACAAAGTAAATCTGATATAAAATTAAAATTTTTAAAAGATTCATTTGAATAAAAAAATAATTTTTTAAAGTAAATTTATATTTTTATCATTATTAATAATTTACTGTATGTTGATTTATCAAATTTATCAATTTTTGGCAAAATTTTTATTGCCACTGTTTAATTATTTAATTTTTATCAACATTTATTAATTTTTATCATTGTCAATGATTTACTGTATACCTATTTATCAAAGGTAGAGCTGTTTGTATCAATATGAAATAGTAACCCTTCTTTGTGTATATAAAGTATCAGAAAAATTAAATTTTATGGTAACACATGCGCGAGATGCACTAATTCATTTTTTTGACTCTCAGTATTTAAACAATACTAGAAATATATTTTACTAAAAACACTTAATATAAAATACAGCTTTTTTAATGTCATACTGTTTATTGATAGTTATCGCAACACTTTTCCGCAATAAATTCGCAAATATTTTACAAGTAGTGCAGATTTTGTAGCGTATCACTCATAGATAAAAAAAAAAAAAAATAACAAATACCGATACAGAATGTATAATACTGCTGTAAAATTAAAATTCTCGCCAAAATAAATTTAATCGAAGCCTTCGAAATGTACAGATTAACTGTATTTGACATCAAGTTTCAAAATACCTGCCAATTTCCTTCTGCGTTATTAATGCAATCGACGCATACCGAGAACAACACCTGCACATCCCAAAAGTGGTAGACAAGAAAATTAGTGCAGACAACGGAAATATGAAAGTAAATGTTTATGACGTTGTTGAACCCGTATATATTAACTTATAACGTGCAACAAATTTTAATCATTAACTAATACTTCAACTTACCGTGTTCCTCCCACTGTTGTTTCAAGTTTATCGCACCTGCTTTAATATGAAATCATGGTGTACAGAAGTCCACATCTGTTAGAATAATTAATATTTTTACTTTGATCAAATTATAATAGTTGCATGTAATTATTTAAGCTACGAAACTTACATTTTTATCGATTCATTTAACACGAGGAAATAAAATAAAACAAAAACAACGTAACCGCATAATGCTAGGAAATTATAATATAATTATTAAAAATTCAATGTTTGTAATAATCATAAAAATATCTAAAAATTAAATATATAAGTTTAATAAGCGAGATAACCATGGTTTTTAATTTAATTTATTATTTCTGTACCACTAACAAACTAATTCATATACAAATGTTCATTAATAAAATTTATATAGCGATAAATATTGTGAAAACTTATTTAAAACTATGTAGCTAAAATATAATATTTGCTATTATTTATTTTTATGTGACTTATTTTTATTCACTAGAAAATTATTTGTACGTGTTTACAACCTTATAACAACTTTAAAAACCCGATAAGAACTAAAATCTTTACAAAATGTTATAAGAAACTTGTACGTTTCTAGTTTAATATTAAAATTTTTTGTAGAAAAATTTGTCTGTATACATACATATATCCTATCTTTAAAGATCTACTTTCTTTTTTATATCTATATACTACTAAACTCCTATTATTTTCAACTTTAATATGATTCTTAAACATTTATTTAACCTAATATTTTTATTATTAATTTTATTGCTATTTTATACGCTAAATAAAACTTTAAAATAAAAAAAAAATATAAAGAAACAACTTTGACAGAAAAATTCCCTGAGGTAGATTAAATATTTTATCAAATCATCGGTGAACATTTACAAAAAAATAGAACTTGGTATATTATTATAGGGTTTGAAGTTCGATGATAGTATTCAATTAATAACAATATGAGATTATAAATAAAATTAAATTCTTTTAAAATAATATCTTTACACTATTTAGTGCTTCTTTCTTACAACTCAATATAATAAATACGATTATTTATCTTCAAAATATAGATTTTTCATTTTACAGTAAATCTTATTATGTGTTCGATTGTTATAAACCGAAACGCTTTTTTAGACTTTATGCTTGAACTCTGCAATCGATAACTTTGCTCTCTTTTAAACTGGATAATAATATGTTTGCCTTGTATTAAGAATATAAAATGCAATAAAAACTGATTAACTGAAATAATACAGTAAATATCTTTCAAAATAAATATAATTTTATAGTGAAAAAAAAAATAAAAAAAAAAAATAGAGTATCTCAGATTCAACGGAACGAAAATAGATATTCCGAATAAATAAGGTGCTGTCTTGTATCGTTGACATTTGTTTTGCATTTAAATTAATGAGTATTCCTTTGTAGACAAATTAAAATTGTATAATATCAATATTATCATATCTACCACCATAATTATCCTTCTTCAAAAAACAAAAATATAACAAATATAATATTACAAATATTCTCTATAAACATTTTGTTGCTCAAAAGCTATAAAGAGTATTACTTGTTATTACTATATTATCTTTATTACTATGATGTGTTTATATAATAGAAATTTAAAATTTTTAACATTGTCAAGGAAAACGATTAATAAATTGTAGGAAACAGCCCATATGTATTTCATCTCAACACATCCGAATAGTGTGCATTTCCTTTTGTATTGATTCTCAATTTATTATAAAATGCTTTTCTCGGTGAATTTCTAGAAAAATAAGTGCAATATGATGAACATTCACATTTTTGCATTATTCATGCGTCTTATTTTTCAACTGTCCTTTAGCCTCATAAACTATCTCTGAAATTTACACGTCAATAACTATCGTGATTTTATTCATATGTGATAGTCTAAGAAGTTTTTATCAATTTTTATGTGATCCCGAACGGATTAATGAATATATTAATTACTCTTGTATATATGCTTTTTATATATCTTGTAAAAAATTATTTGTATAAATTTTTTCTTTTATTCGATAATTTACAATTTTATACTAAAAATATCGATGTAAATTTGTTTTACTGAAATTAAATGAAAATGGAAAATTTAAATTCTAATTAAAATCTTGATATAATAAATATTTTGTTCAATGTTTTTCAAATCCAATAAATTCTAATAAAGTCACGAATTCTTTTTATCTTTAGTTACACCCTACAAAATCTTTCTCATACACTATGGATAAATAGTATCAAAAATGTTAATGTTTAATCTTCATAAATTTATTTATAGTATTGAATATTTTTTCAAAAATATGATATTAATAGATTTATATATTTCAACTATGTAAATGTACATACGTATATGTGCATGAAAAAAAAATTATTATTATTGATTTCAAATATAAAAATAATTTCATACAAATATTTTTTTTTGTATCATACATCGGAATAGTACAAAAATATCTTGTATACTTTTATTTTTATACATTTCTTTGAAATGAATAGTATTTGAAACAACTTAATTGTTGGATATAAATTTTTGGTACAATTTGTGATAGAAAAATTATCAAATTTTGAAACAATAGCGCTGTATTTTTCAGTGTCGTATATTTCAGAATACAGAAACTTTCAATACTGATTTTGTCACCATCTGATATACATATATATTCAGATTAATTATTTTGCAAAAATAAAAAAATTAGTCAGAATCAAAATATTAACAAATAAAGTAAATTATATTGTATTGATAAAATTACATTTCTGAAATAGTATCAATAGAAAAATTAATGAAAGTAAAAATATTTAAATAAAGTGTATTCATAATATTGTATACCGAAATTGACGATAGAGTCTATTCAATTAGGATTTTTGCATCACAAATTTAAGTAATACAACATCATACAAATACAATTTTAATTATAAATATGTCGATAAAGTAATATTAAATACGTATAGTCGATGTTTCAAAATCAAATAGACTTGTATTTTTCACAAATTAAAACAACAGTCTTTTTAAAATTTATGTCTGCGTAACCGTTGATGCCAACTATATAATCTTAAAATATTATTTTTATAAAATTTTAAATTATGAAAAATATTAAACTAAAATTAATTCTTCAAACTTTTTGAAATTATTCTTTTTAAACTTAATAAATGCATTTATACGTTTTTTTAGATTCATTATCATGCGAAAATAATATTTTTGTTTTAATGTCATGTTTCAGTAATAAATAATTTTTATAATTTTTTTAAAAATTTTGTATTATACGAATGGTGAATATTTATATAAAATAATTATGTATTTAATTGTCTATTTATTTTATTTTGTTTGATTTTTTTTTTATCAGTCAATACGATAATTCTTGAACCTCAAAGTCCATGTTGCTTTTCTCCATGTTTACGGTTACAGTAGAATGAAGAAGAACCCTTATTCATTCTAGTACACATTATTCTTTATCGTCTACCTAAGTGCACCATCAATAAAACTCATGTTTTGTACTCATTTGCAGGAAAATACTTTTTTGCAGTTTAAATTGGATAATTATTTAAACTTCTCAAGCAATGACAGTTACCAACTTGTTGTTTTGTCATTTAACAAAGTTTGGAGCATTATTTATTTTTAGTCGATTAATTTAGTACTTTTTAGTATATTGAAAATTACAATTTCGCAAACTTATTTTTATTATATGCAAATAAGTTGATGGTTGACATTTCTAATTTCGTAATATAAAAAAGAACTTCTACTTGCATAATATTTACATTTTAGAATTTGCATTATAAAATGTGTTAAATTAAATTTAAATTTAAATTTAAATTATCGAATTACATTCAGTAGAATTATTTCTAATAGACGTTAATTGATAAGTCACGCGAAATTTGCGCGAAATAAAAATATTTAAACTTATGGCAATATATTTGTGTCATTTGTTCAGTTAAAGCATTATTGAAGCCCATAATATTATTTCTATGTGTTAATAAAATAAAATGCTCTCAACAGCTGTAAAGAACATAAAGACGACAGATAGCATTAACATCTTAAAATATTATATGCGGGCGTTAAATTTAAAGTCAAATTGAGGTTTGTACTGTTTTAAACTTGCGGTTGGATAGCTCTTACGCACCATAAATAAATAGCTTTCGCGCAATTATTCACAGACTCCCACATACACTCGTAATAACTGGAAAAAACAGAAAGTCACCCCAAGAAATGGATATCAGTTACAGTCGCGGGCGGCTCCTCCACCTCCCCCCCACTACCCCTCCCCCCGAGCACAATGAAAATTCCATGAACCAAGCCGTTCGCATCCCCGTACAAAGTGTACAAATGTACAAAGACGATATCTTATAAGCCGGTTTCGCGATAAACGTCTATACGCACGAGGGCTGCGTGAGCCATGGGGTCGCCGACCCAGAATTTATGGGGCACCACAAACTATGGGGCAGAAAAATACACACAATATGCTTATCTGCTTTTTATGGGATACACCTCCGCCGAGGAGAAAGCGCGTCGACATCTTATGCCGTGCTTTTCACGATGAGGTGTACTTATGCAGGAACACGACCACCCCGTATCCCTAGGCGTGCGGGGAGTCCGGACGACTCGGAGGGCGAACTCGAGGATAAGCCGGAGCGAAGCCAACGAAACTCTTCGACTCCCGCGTATATCTGCTCACTTACGTGAATGCACACGTTAAAAATTGAATGGAAATTCTCCCCTCCGCCGGAGGAATTAAGACGTGGGCTGAAATTCCTTACATCCACAAATGCTATCCGAAAAACTTTTATCAATCTTCTTCCCGTCAGCCTCTTCCCCAAGATAAACAATTTTTCTTCGAAATCAAAGTCTTTTGGTTTTCAAACTTGGAGGACGAATTTCTTTCAAATTTCACTCAGTCGCATACGTATTAAATGTCATGGAAATGTTGCTTGGCAAAAATTGAACTTCACATGTGTTTATAAAAAGAAAAAAATGATGCTAATAAGGTTTCAAGTCACTCGAAAATATTAAAAATCATTGCTTCATCTAATGGTCGTGTTTTTATAAATAGGATAAAATAAAATGAGAGCTAATTTAAGTCAAATTCAAAAATTTGTTTATGAATAAGGGAATAAAATCTTTTCAAATTTGCAACTGTAAATAAATTTTAGGGCGTATGATAGAATTTCCTAATATTTACGACTGTATAATACACCATTTAACATACTGCGTTATAGTATAACGTCCAAAATGTAAAATTTAATGTTTTATCATAAAGTTTGGTAAACAGGAATTAACTGATTTCCCTACACGTGATTCGGCCCACTGCAAATTGTGTATATAAACTTGTGTGTGAACTCTAGCAGAGCTCCGTATTATGTGGCTTAATATTTCGTGATAGATACCGCAACTTTGGTTATTTATGCAGACAAAAAATAAAGTTTTTCAGATTATGAAATTTAGAAACGAGCCGTTGGGGAAAACAAAAAAAAACAAACAAAAAAAAAAAACAAAAAAACAAAAAATGCATGCAAATGTGGACGGATACCAAGTTTATCCATTGAAATTCATTAAAAATGTTAACAGATTTTAAAAATTCTTATGAATTTCATTATGTGTCGGATCGGTAAATATATATATCGACTCGAAATCCTGGAAAAAGCATCGGAATTGCTAAAAATCCATTTTAAAAGTATAAAATGGCGAGGAGAGACGTCGGAGGGCTAATGCGTCGCCATCCCTCTAATCCACTCGAAAAGCAGTGCAAAAGTGCAAAAATCGCAATACAAAATTAATAAATCGGGTGCATCGGTTGTTAGGCAAGGCACGTTCGCACTTTCTCTTTGCCCCCCCCCGTCCCGCGGTAAATACGAACGATAAATTCCTCCGACTCTGCCCCATTGGCAAAATAAATATTATGCGTAAGCAGCTGATTTATTACCGCACGTAAAGCGAAATTCAATAAAGTTAAACGTAGCCGCGCCCAATGCCTTCGCAACTTGGAGGGTTGTCACCCGAAAGAAAGAGCAGGAACTTTGCACACCGAGTAAACAAAAAGGAGTCGCAGGGGTGGAAAAAAGGGAAATACGCGGAGAGGCGCGCTCGATGCGATTCCGAATGTCTTCGAAATTCAATTCTAAGCAATTGAATTAATTAAATGTAAATTAAGCGAGTCGCCAGCCAAAACTTGGGGATGAATGCGGGAAAGGGTGGAGAAAAGGAAGGCGATGATACTACAGAAGCACTTCGCTTTCGCGCACCGACGGAGGCGTAAACTTCAGGTCTGACAACACGAATGCACCCGGATGCACTTTCACCTGTTTGTGTATGCCCCCGTGCGCGAGTGGGTATTTATATGGCGATGGGGGGAGGGGGGAGGGTAAACTGAAAACGTTACGGTAATTTACTTCGACTCGCGTGAAGCTTGCGAAACTTTTCGCCGAATAGCCGCTCAAAGCCAAGCAACGCAGTTGTGCCCGTCGCCAAAGCGGAAAATAACTTAAAAAGGTGTGATAATCCTGTATCGCCGGGGATATAAATTTTCGTTTGCGCGGGGAACAGTTTAATCAGACTGTTCGCAAGAAAATTTAAGTTCATAGTTGAAATTGAAATTGTAATATCGCTCTCGTTTTCTTCTGTCTGTAATTTTCGCTTGACAAAAAAAAACAACAATTTGGGCTTGCGCAGTTTCGTTTTCGGCAAAGCTTTTACGTAAATAAAGGTAACCTGAAATTCAAGATCACATCTGCTAATTTGCATTTTAAAAAAGTTTTTTTAGCAGTGAATTCCGTACCCGTATCAATTTGTTAATCTTATTTTGAATTTGCTCTCATATTCAACGTTGCATACATTGGCTAGGTATGAACTCTATCTTTAGGCTATTAAATATTTGTTTTAAATCTTTATGGAGCGAGAATTATGCGTGATAAAATGAAAAGAATTAATTGGTAAAGCTCCGGAACTACTCTTTCAATATATTTTCTAATTAATTTTGTAATTAATTCGCTACATGCGAGTTTATTCACTCAAAAACAAATATCACTAATGCGCCAATGATAAAATAAAATAAAAAAATCAAGTTATGATATGAAATATCGAATAAATTTAGGTGCATTAGACTGAAAAACATTATCGAAAAGCTAATCCAAAATTTTATGCAAAATATTCATATAGCAGTTGCTATATTTCATTAATTTTTTTATTTTGTAAAGAATATTTTTTACGTTAACTAAATAAATATTTTTTCCTCTTAAAATATTTACTCGATAGAAACATTTATTCTTAAAATTATAAGTATACATTATTTATAACTAAAAATGTTTCAACTCCACAATCATTTTTAATAATCAAATAAATAAAACATTTTTATCTCATATAAAGCTTAATATTTTTTTTTTATTCCAATAAATATTTACTTGAATCACAGTTAAATCATTTTAATATTGTATGAAATATCACTTTTAAAATAATGTTTCTAAATCTAATATCTAATGCAAAAATATACATACAATATCTACTTTTTCTTAATAATTCTATATAATATGTATAAACATTAATGTAATTTAAATATCTTAATAAAAAAAAAATTTTAATAAAAGATACTAATAATAAGTTTTATTTAAAAATACCGTAAAAACAAACTAAATATTGATTATAATTATCATTAAAAATTTTTCCAATGTGTCTAAAGATGGTAAACAAATCTCTACATATTGGCTTTTTCCTATATTCATCATAAAGATCTTTAATCTTCATTTTTTTTTTTTTTTATATTCGAATAGCATTATGAATTTAAAATAAACCTCTTAAATTTTATACAAACTAAATATTTAAATAAAGTTAAAAACAATACTTACCATTATTTATGCATAAAAGCTAAAGCTATTTTTTTATTTTTTAATACTATAACGGTTCTGCAGGTAAAAATCTTTTTTTTTCTTAAACTAACATTAAAAATGTTTTTTTTGGAATTAACCAAGCAAAAAATGTTTATGTACTTTAAATTGAATGAATGAAATAAATTAAATTAATCTGTTTAAGTTTTTATTACTTTGATTAATAATTAAAGGCATTATAAAATTATAAATAAAGTATATGAAGAAAAAAAATAAAAATTGTTCCAAATTCACAAAAATGTATTGACGAAATAATAATCAAGATCCTTAGCAGAGGAGGAGCAATAATTTATCAGAGAAACTATACATCTTATTGTGCGTATGAAGTGGAAAAAAATATTTTTTTTCGTAACCGAATAAAGCTTTAATCTTAAGTTGAACTTGATTCTTGACTTTGCGGCTTTCATGGTTTACAATGACATATTACGTGCAAAGCAAACCATCCTATGAAAATTAAAAAAAATGAATAATTTTTTAACCTTCTAATTATATTCTCCTCTTGTCAAAGTAATTTTTCCCGGATTTTCATAGCCACTCTTTTCGATTGTATTATTCAATAGTGAGTGAGTCCATTAAAAGCCTTGCCTCCGGTTTCATCATTGATTTATTACTTGACTACGTATATATCACGTTGAAGCTTTTGACACGAAGCTTACATCCTCTGGAATATCAGTTGTTTCTGTGCATTTGTAGCCCCCAAGTTTTCCACACCCACTAACTCATTATTTTATACTCCACTTTTAATGTTATACACAAAATGGGGTAGTTAATTTCGATTAAAAATGATAGGGTTTTCGTTTCTGTCTGCAAAAGGCTTATGTACAACCACACACGATTTTTCCATGATATATCAATTATAATACTTTGAAATTGTCACCAACTTAACAAAAATGAATTGGTCGGACCTTCGGTACTTCCAATAATCGTCTTCTTTTAAGCTCTCAACACCTCCCAAGGAATTAGACGAAGCACTTGCAGGGCTCATGTTTTATTTGAAAAATATTAAGTAAAAGACTTCTAAAACTCTACCAACGGAAACAAATCTCTTCGAACATTACCTTACTTTTTCAGATAAATAATCGTTCCAGATATCTATGCAAAAAATTCAGACTCCAGTATCTAGTAAAGCGTCTGGTTTTTCATTCTCTTCAAAAAAACTATAACTACTTTACAAGAAAAGTCCTCGAATAATTATATTCTGGAGGCAGAAAAACATCTTTGATCTATTTAAAAGTTAATGCCTTCGAAATTGTAATTGGCCTCTTCCTCTATTTGTTACCAATAATCATAAAACTTACTCTGATAAGGCAAGATAAAAAAAATTTGCAGAAAATACCAATAAACATTGCTCAACATTCTCCTTTTAGCCTTATCAGTCCACTTATAAAAATATGGTATTTTTCCCTGTTAAAAATGTTCAGTCGCTCTCCGTAGACATAATTTCAACCTTCCCTTACGAGCTTAAGCGCATTATTAGTGCTCTTTCAAATAGAAAAGCTCTTGGAACGAATGGACTAAAATGGCAGTCTAAAAATACTCTCGATTAAATTTCTCCCTAGTTCTTTCCAATATTATCAATCCTATCATGTGTATTAAATGCTTCTATTTTTTTTAAAGAAGCTTTTATATTATTCATCTCAAAAATAAGCAAACCTCTTTTTTTCTTCAAGCTATAGACCAATTAACTCATTAAAAAAAAAAAAAAAAAAAAAGTAACGAAGCTGTATTACCTGCAAACTCGCGCAAATAAGAGTCATAATCTACTAAATTTTCATGATAAGTTTTATAAGCAGCATGAAAAATACATCGACTTCTACTTACTATTGAATTCACTTATGGTTTAATTTATAAATTCATACACTATAACTTATCGTCACTAAACAATCATTTTTATTTAATCGCTCTACTCATGTAAATCACTTATAAACACTCCCCCATTTTTTCAATAGCCACGTTGCTTAATAGAATGATGATCCAACACCCCCAAGTACTTTATATAATGAACAATTGGTAAGAATAAAATTTTGTTAGAACCAAAAGTTTAAATATTTCGATTAAATTTTTTATCGTTGTCTATCACGCTACTTCCAACAAAATCTTTATTGCTCATCATTTTTTCCACTTCCTTTCGAGCTGCAAAGGTATCTTTCTCAATATTAAACGGAAAGTCTTCAAAGTCGTTCATCATGCGCTATCCTAGTCGAAAGTCGACCCTCAAACTCTTAAAAAACTTGAATCGACCTGTCACAAATCCTGTGTGTTTTCGTCGCTATTTCTCATTTTTTTTTTTTTTTTTTTTTTTTTTTCTTGCATATTCTTAGAGAATCCAAACTTTTTCCCCTCATTGATGTAGCAGGATATCTCGCTGTACATTTACGAGAATCCTTAAAAGATTATCCGAGTGCCAGCATCAATTCATTAGCTATTCATTCCTCAAAATCCTTTGACTACTTTCAAAAACTGGGTTCCTTATTCGTGCAGATTCTACTTTTATAGTCTATGCGTTAGAAGTTGCTTATTAGTGATCCTACTTTTTTCCACGTACTTCTTTATTCTTCTTTTTTATTCAGAATTTACAACATTTGTGTGGTTCCTAGGTGCGGTTTTAATTAGTAGGTACATCAGCAAATCTCACATACCAAAAAAGCTTTTTTACAAATATATTTTAACAAAGAGTTCCTAGACCTCCTTAATTTATTTTTTAAATCGAATAATTTCACATTATTTTTTAATATAGTGTACAATGAAAATATTCTCAGTTACAGTAGTGTGGCTTAAATATTATTTTAATTAATATAAATAAAATAATGAAAAATTAATCTTTTTGTAATAATACATAATATTGAATTAAAAATTCGATAAATAATATGCTGAAAATATATGTAGAATAAGTTCAATCAAGTAAAAATGTTTCATAGCTTACAAACATAATTAATTAAAATTTATTCTAATGTTATAAGAATGAAGAGATCGTTGATAAAAAAAAAAATGTTTTAAATTGTATTTAAAAATCACGAGAATAAAAATAAGAAATTTTTCTGGTTTTAAATAGTAATCAAGGTATTTAATTGCTACAACTGACAAAAATAGTTTTACTGTATTCATGTTGACAAATCTTGAATATATAATGTCGCAGGTACCCACATCACTTCCACCTGAGTTTAAAAAATGCAAGTAAATTCGTACAGTATATTGATGACAATTTTTATGCACATAAGGGTCGAAAATCCACACAAACTTGATCAAGACTTTATTTGTATGGGGAATTTCCGAAATTGATTTTACAAGCGAATTTCCGAATTGAACTTGATACAGGGATTTCCAAACTGAACTTAACATGAGAATTACCAATCTCTCGTTACTTCAAAGAAAATTATTGATGACAACACTCGTGTTTGTGTTACTTATATAACTATAAATATGATAAATATTCAAGTACAAACAATATTTTTTAACTTTCTAACAAACATAAGTAATAATTTTTTTAAATATCAATAATGAAAATAATTATTAATAAGTAAATTTTATTGACGTTTTTTATAATTTTTCTTAACTTTTATTTGTATAATATTAATTAAATAAAATAAGATGTAATGTAATTGTAAATGTAATTTTAACTATGCATTCTATGCATAAAGGATAATAGAATAATACAGAATTAACTCTAAATAATCAACTAAATACAATTTAGATTCATTTATCTTACAACACATATTTTTATTTAACATATAGTATCTTTATATTATTTACAACGTATTTGTTCATTTATTTATAATATCCTATATTTAGTCGTAGCTTTGTATTTATTTAACATTTTAAACACATCCAAATAACATTCCCAATTTTTTTTATGTAAAAAATTTTAATATTCATAATCAATAAATCAATATATTCAATATTTCATTTACAATAATATTTAATCAAATAATTTTTATAATTTGTAAAAGATAAAATATAATTTTTTTAAAACTAATTTAATATTAATTGAAAAAAATTTTTTTTATAAATTAATAATGTAAATAAAATCACATTTACAAGGAGTAATTACTTAAAAATAATACGTATAAAAAAAATAGAAATACTATTTATGATTAGTCAAATTTATTAATATCATTATTGTTATTATTTTACTATCGGTCGATAAAAAAGTATTTATCAGTAAAGGAATTTACAAACACGTGTTCGGTAGTGCAGTGAAGTAATCTTTGTAGTTTCGAGGTTACATTATAACATTAACTAAAGTTAATTCTATTAATTAATACTATTGGATGTTTAAAAAATAACAATAATCTAAAATTAAAATAAAATGGGTCGGAAAAAGGTGAATATTTAAAAATTAATAATTATATTATCTTAATACAATATTATTTTTACCACAGGGACGATGTGTGAAGAGAAATAAACAAATTAATAATTCTGAAAAAGATGATCTTGTTAAAGCACCTCATTCATTTGTTATTCATCGAGGATTACCTGGTAATAATATTACTGAATTAACCAAGGATTTTCGTAGAGTTATGGAACCCTATACTGCAAGTACATTAAAAGAACGCAAACGAAATACAATAAAAGATTTTGTTTCCATTGCTGGAATCTTACATGTAACACATATTAACATTTTTTCACAAACAGAACTAGGAATGTATTTAAAAATTTGCAGGTATTTAAAGAAAAATAATAATTATTTTATATAAATCATGGTTAATACTTTCTTAATTACTCTTTTATCTAGAGTACCAAGAGGTCCAACACTTAGTTTTAAAATTAAATCATTTTCTTTATCACGAGACATTATTTCAACTACAAAAAAACAACTTGTTTTTGAAGAAGCTTTTAAACATGCACCATTAATTATATTAAATAAATTTAGTGGAGAAGGATTACATCTTAAGTTAATGACTTCAATGTTTCAAAATATGTTCCCTACAATTAATTTAACTACAGTAACTAATATTTTATAATTTTATAACTTAACATATGGTTTAAAACTTATTTATTAACAAGGTTAATATGTTTAGGTTAATTTGAGTAATATTCGTCGATGTGTCTGTTTAAATTATGATCACAGTACAAACACAATAGAGTTTCGTCATTATGCTATTAAAGTTGTCCCAGTTGGTTTATCTAAAAATGTTAAAAAATTAGTTCAAGCAAAAATACCAAATTTATCACGATGTGAAGACTTTTCAGAATTTATGACAAAACCTACAATGTCGGAAAGTGAAGCCGAAGATGACCCATCAAGTCATGTAACATTATCACAAAAATTATCATCTAGAGGTAATCATGAAAAAAGTACAAGTGCAATTAGATTATATGAACTTGGACCAAGACTTACGCTACAAGTAAGAAATATTTGTAATTAAGTTCTCTAGGTTTTAGAATATATTGGTATAGATCATTTTTAACTTCAAAATTATTGATCAAAAGATTAAAATTAATTAAGTTATTACAATCATGAAATTTAAGAAATTTTAATTCATAATTTCTATTTATTATCTTTGTTTTTATAAAAATTTATCATTTAAAATAAAAATTAGAATTAATAAAAACATTAACTTTTAACATTAAAAAAATTTTTTTTCAGTTAATAAAAGTGGAAGATGGACTTTTAGGAGGTGAAGTGCTTTATCATGAATTTATTAATAAAAGTGAAGAAGAAAAATTACTAATACAAAAGAAACTTGAAAAAAGTAAAAAATTAAAAGAGAAAAGAAAAAAAATACAAGAGGAAAATAAAAAGAAAAAAGAACTCAAAAAACAAGATCTGAAAGAAAAATCACTTCAAGGTATAAAAAAGAAAAAAGAATCTGATATACTTATGCAAAAGATTGCAAAAGAATCAGTAGAGGTAAACAAAGTAGATGACGATGATGATGCTGAGTATTACAGAGAAGAAGTTGGGCAAGAACCGGATAAAGGTAAGAATATAATTTTTCACTTATAAATAAACATAAATTATTTTTATTAAAAATATTGTATTTCTATTATTTATTTTAGACTTATTCCAAGGAGCAGTTAAAAACAAAAGACCTCAGTCATATATGCCAAGATATAAAACAAAAAAGATGAAGTTAAATTCTGAAAAAATAAAAAAAAAGCACCCTTGATAAATATAATATAATTGATGCAAATTATTTAGTTTGATCAACTAAATTGTTTATGTAAATATATAAAAAATTATAAAATAATTTGAATTATGTAAAAATTCTATAAATATTTTAATAATATTTATTAACATTAAAAAAAAAACTTAAAAATAAGTTTTATTTGTCATTTATTAATTTTAAACATAATAAAAAATTGTACCTTAAATTTATGCACAATTTATAATTTATGTAAGATTTATTAAATATCTTAAACCATATTTTTAAAGAAAATTTTATTTAATTTATAAAAATTGTAAAATGGCCTTGTACAAATTATATTTTTAATAAAAAAGAGTTATTGAGATTAAATCTAAATATTTCTTGTTGAATGTTATATCATCCAGGTTTTATACAGTCCATTTTTAGACACAAAAATTGTACATGCATTATAATATAATTGTAACTTTTGGGACGTTCGGTAAAGAAGACAATGTTTCGCAATATTTGACTTTTTGAAAAAAATAATCTTTAAATCATAACATATTATGCAAAGTATTAAATGTATAATATTATTACCCAAAACTATAGTCGTTAAAGTGATAGGAAGATTTGTCAATACTATAAAAATTGCTACAAATCTCGTTATGTTAATTGATTACCATAAAATATTCTAATAGAACTCAATTGGTTAGTAGAAAATAATTCTACATAATTATATGCAAAGTTAAGTCTATAAAAATTAGTCTGAATTCTTGTAATCATGGTCTATTAATAATCATTCATTAACTTTATAATCGTAAAGTACATTTCACAGATTGTAATACAATACCAAAAAGGTACGCGGATGGACTCTTTCAAGTTAAAACCTTCAACTTAAATAAAATTACTTTACTTAATTAAATTTAATTAAAATTGTCAATTTTTATACACATAAATTTATAGGTAATTATTTTCATGAACAATTACTTTCACTACGATTTGTGCTTTTTTATTTTTTAAAGCATTCTACAATTATTTCATTAGTTTCTAAAATATCAATACAAAGCCTATTATTTCCTTTAAAAGTTTGTTGTTATTTAAAAAAATAATAGCTTTATTTCTTAAAAAAATACAGTAATGTCTTTTTTATTGTTATAATTTACTTTATTAAAATATAAGAAAACCGGTTTTGGTTTTGACTTTTAATTGTACTCTATACATCATTAAACATTCTTTTGCGAAACTAGATTTTCGTTCAATTTTATAGACATATTACTTATAAAAAACATTGGAGGCGTATTTTTATAAAACTTTTGCGGTGACTTTGGGACCAATTGTGGTTTCATTTGAAATATTCTTTATTCATTTACACATATACATATGCGCCGATGCAAAAACAAAAACAACAATGAGTGTATGATATTTGCTAATAACAAATACTAATTCTTGCAAAAAGTAAATGTATTGGAAGTGTATGTGGAGAAAAGAGCAACTCCCGGAATATTTTTCTCCAAATATTTTGCGCGGGTATTTAGCGCGAGGAAACGGTTATTGCCGGTTACATTTTTTCATGGACCGTGTGCTAATCATTCATTTGGCGTTATGATAGCGGCGTTTACATTACTGGCACATGTATAACCTTAAACTAGCTTCTTCTGCCTAGTACCACTACATAAAATGTATTTTTAAGTCTTTTGTTTTATTTGCATGCAATTAACAAATTAGTTTACGGCCAAAAGAAAATTCGTAAAAATGGCTGAACAAAATATTGCTCAAACCATTGTAAGTAAAATTCAACTGTAAACATTGAATAACCTCAATCTTTAAAAGCGAATAAAATATTTTGTATTTTTTAAACTTTGAATGACATTTCAATTTAAATTTAGAATTTTCTTTAATGTTTCTTATTTATTGTTAAATTTACATTCTTTATTTACCATTTAACAAAGTTTTATACATATCATTTTGTTAGTAATTTTAAAATAATATTTACATACTTAATTTATTGTATGTTATTAAATTATAGAATAAATAATAAATAGAGTATAAGGTAATTAATTCAATACTATTCAAATGATTATTTTAAGATCTTTTTTTAATCGATTTTTCTATTAAAAACTATCTATTTATACATAATTAATTTTAATAAAGTAGTCTACTACACAACTGTAAGGATAAAAACAAGTTTGTATAATTATTATCATTTTAATAAATTTTAGACAATACCAGATGATGTTTGTAAAAAAGCAGGTACTGCTGCATCATGGGTTGGTCCTAATAAAATTGCTTTATTTGGTTATCAACATGTCACTGTACATTCTAAAGGTATTTTATATAAATATACATACAAATTTTAAATATAATCCGAAGTTAATATTTGAATATTTAAATTATAATTTTATAAAAAAATTAATAAAAATTATGCAGATGAACCATCAAAATTTTCTCCTTGTGAAGCAAAAGTACACTTTCTTAGACGAGAAGTGATCTTGTTTTCACCTGCTTTACGTAAATTAGTAAATGAGAGCAATGGTGTTTTTTTGTCAATTCAAAAATTAAAAAATTCCGCAGCTGCAAGTGATTTGAGGCCAGAAATGTTAAAGTATAGCAAACAATATCGCTCTATTTTAAGAGCTTGTGTGGAAGAATTACAAGATCTTGCAGAAAAATGTACAGCAGAAAAAAAATCTCTATATGAAAATTTCCAAACAATTTTCTATAATGTTGAATGTGTATGGCATTTAACCGAAATTCTTTATGTTGATGCTATTCCAGGTAAAACATACATAAAAATTAATAGTTAGTTCAATATTTTACTGTTAATTAAAAAATTAAATATATAATCACTTACAAATAATACATTAACATATATAAAAGTAATGACATATGTTTTAAAGTTTTATTATAACATGTATTGTTTCATTTCTCATTAAATCAATTTTTTTAGGAGATATTGTCTTACCTCAGCTTTTAGATTGGGTTCGATTTCATTTTCCATCAAGAGAAATAATGGCAATCAAAATATTAGCTAAAAAGAAAATGGGTATAGATATTGAAAATATTGATTATTGGGAAGCTGTAATGGGTTGTGCATTACATGGAAGGCTAGATCTTGTTAGAGCACTTCTTGCATTACACAGTAAAGCTGATCACTCAGCATTTATAGCAGCTGAAAATTCTCTTAGAAATATGCCTGTATATAATATATACGGTGGTCATTCAGTCAAAGAATTTACCATAAGATGGAAACAATGGCAAATGAGTTTATCTCAAAGCATTGATAGCAAAGCTTTTGGAGTTGATCAGAATTTAGAATCATTGATGAATGTAATTTTTTATTATATAAAATTTTTTAAATAAAAAATTATTAATTGTAAAATATTAAGATCTTTAAAATTGAAAAGCTAAAAATTACTAAAATATTATATTCTCTTTTGTTTTAATCAATAGTTAGTAGTTGGAAACGAATTTTGGGAATTTGCAAAATATACCGAGGCATGGTATGAATTATTAGCAGCTAAGCTATTTTATTCTGCACAATGCTGTAAGCAACCAGAACTAGCTCGACATGCAAATAGTATTGCAATTAAATGGCAATCGACTAGACAATCACCTGTGTTAGTTTTAGATAATATTATTTTAGCTTTGATGGAAAGTGACTTGCATCAAGTAATTAAAGAAATTCAGTATATGAATGATAATGGTTGGTTTGCATCGCATTTAACAGATCTGCTTTATCATTGTGGAAGGTTAAATATTATGGATAAACACCAAGTAAAGTATGTTTTAATCAATTATATTTATTTTTATTTTAATTTTATTTAAATGATTTCAACCAAATTTATATTATTTTAGTGTTTTGTAATATACACTTTATTGTTCATGAAATTTTAAGTTTTAAATAAACAGAATTATATAAAATTATTTTATAAAACCTATAGTAATATTAAATCTATTTCCTTCAATAATTTATTTATAATTTATTTTAGTGTGACTGATCTTCTACATAAATCGTTAATATTGGATTATGGAAGTACATTGATGAGTCATCATTCTTTATGGCAGTGTGGTGCAAGTTATTTGGAGCACTGTGCTGAACAAGGTTTAGCAAGGCTTGAAACACTTTTGCAAACAATCCCTTTGGGAAATGAAGCCAGAATTCATAAAATTATTAATGTTGCAAAAGAAAATAATTTGCATAATGTTGGTATGTCAAAGAAATTACTTAAACAAAATAAATTTTTTTTTAGTAATAAGTTATAAAATTATTTTTAAATAACATTAATTTAAATTCAGTCATAAACAATTTTTACATGTTTATTTAAAAGTACTTTTAAAAAAGAATATATTATTACAATTGATTTTAATGTCATTGAAAATCATTATTAAAAACTTAAAAATGTGATTAGCTTCCAGCATTTGTAAAATTCAAGGAATAAAATGCATTAGTCAAGGTCGATTAGGAAATGCTCTTGCCTGGGCTTTAAAAGCACAGGACTGCCTCTTTGCTTCTCACATTGCCGATCGGTTTCTTAAACACTACTTACAACATGCAGAAATTCAATGTCGAGATCTACTGGAAAACTTAGGAACTTGTATGCTTGCCAGTGAAAGACTTACATTCTTAGGTTAGTCAAAAAAGATAAAAATAAAATATAGTAATTTAAAACTTCAAAGTGAATATAAAATAATAAATACATTCATTTTTCACAACCAATTCCAAATGATTTAATAAACTGTATTATTTTTTTATCAGTGGTTTATTTTTGAGTTATATATTTTAAAGTAATTTTAAATTTTCTATTTTTTCTTTTTCCAGGAAAGTATTGTGAGTTCCATCAAATGTACGGTATTGGAGAATTTAAGGAAGCAGCTAGATTACTAATTTCATTAATTGTATCGAATCTAACACCAAGATAGTAAGTAAATATTTAATATATACTGTAATTATATATTAATGTTACTGTTACATCTTATAACATAATTATCTACTTATCATTTTATAAAAATCATCTATAATTATGTAAAATTTTAAACGTAATGATACATATCACTATTTTTCAGCTTTTGGTCGATTCTTTTGACTGACGCTATACCACTTCTCGAAAGTAACGACATTTTATTTTCATCTCGGGATACTTTCGAATTATTACGGTCAATAGAAAAACACGGAGATGATCCAAAGTTTCAAGATAAAGTTGATACATTTCGACTGGCGTCAGCACGGAATCTCGCTCGGGCACTCATTATTGAAAACAGTCAACCTGATTAAATAATCAGTTAAAATGCGAGGAATTATGTATATATCTCTTTTCTTGAAATTAAAGCGTAACAAATTTTAACTTGTTTCGCGATTAAATCATGTAAAAATTTGCACATTTTATTTTTATAATAATAATTTCCAATATTTATGAAATAAGCATATCATTATTTTTTAATTGCTTAAAAAAAAAATACTTAAAACTTACTTTAAATAAAATAAATTCATTAATATAATTCATTATTTGTAATCAAAATTATTTTAGTTTATTTTCGAATTATTTATAAATTATATTGTAATACCTACAGACATGTATAGTTGAGCAAACAACTAAAATTTTTTAATTTTTTTAGGTCAATAAGTATTTAATTAATATTTTGAATAAAAAAAAAAAATTAATAAATGTTTCTTTCCAAAGAAAATAATTAAATTTGTTGTTATTATTATTGTTGATATTTTAAGTACAACTAAAAATTTAAAATATAAAAATAATTTTTGTTTTCATGTATAATGCATAGTTTAAAGCAGAAAGTGTAGATGAAGACTTTGAAACTGGATATTTAATCCAAGGTTGCATATTAACCACGTGTTTTTTTAATCTTAATTTATAGCATGATTTAGTTACATATAAGAAAAATATTTTGACATTCTTTACTTTTACAATTATAAATAGAAAGTTCAGTTATTATACAGCTTATTCTCTATTAATGTTGTTAATTTTTTGATATTCAACAACTAATATTGCTTATTATTTTATTTTTTAAATCATAATTTTTAATTTCAAATTTAATAGAATATGCCATTGAATTTAATTTTTACTTAGTATATTAAAAATTTCATGTTTGTTATATAAATTGAAATAGTTGGTTTTTATTATTAATAATAATTTTTTTATTATATTTATTAATTACGAAAAATACAAATACACTAAAAACAATTATAATACTCATTATAAAAGATTCAAATTCCAAAATGTGTATAATAAATTAATATGAAATATATTAATAAAATATTTTATTGAGTAAGAATGTAATGAATTTATATAACGTTATGATACTTCATTTTTATTTAATTAACTAACTAGATATATATTATTACAATCATAGAAAAAATTAATTGGAAATAAATTAAAAATGAAATTGAAGTAGAGAATAGGAATTTTTATCAAATCTTCAACAACAAAAAATGCCAAAATAGTATGTTTTAATAATATATTGTCACAACAAAACATAATGTAATTTAATTTTTGGTCAATCACACATGCAACAAATCGTAATACAACCTCTGCTCTGTTTTATTTTAAAAGGATATTCAGTAGCGTAATTTGCATACAGTTTTGCTCTGAAGCTCGTAGCGTAGATTATTTATATTTGTTTTATTTATCAATTCATACCAATCTTTAAAAAACAATATTAATCAATTTGTATATAAATACTATGGTACAAATAAGTTTTTCTGGTTTGTTTATTTATATAAAAACTGAAAATTCATTTAATTAAAAGGACATGAAAAATATATGTGCAGGTAAATTTATTTTTATTAATAATAAATTTCAAGTGTACTGTTAAAGCGTTTGTTTATAAAGAGACTTCAACTTTTTTAAAAACAAATTTAATGTGTAACTATGTATTTAAAAATTGAATAAATCCTATTATGTAAAAATAACGTACTTTCATTTTCAAATATAATAAATTTCTACAATTTTAAAACTAAATATTACCAAGTTTTCAGCATTTGAAATGAATATTCAAAATTGTTAAAATTCTTTCAAAATTCAAAATATTCTTAAAATTAATCACAAAATAAATTTTATATTAAATATTAAAAACTTACTTTTTATTTTTTTGGTAATACATTTTTAACAGATTAAAAAGCTATATAACCAATGAATTTATTTTATTTATTTTTTTATTTTAATTAGAAAATAAATAATTATAAAAAAGCTAGGAATTAATCGTAAAAATTTAATATATTGTCTCATATGAATATTTTTTTAAGCAAAAGTACACTGTTTAAGAATAATTATTAATTATTATTTACAAAGAAAATATTTTATTATTATAGATAATATAAAAATTAACAGAAATTTATAATTGATTCATATATTCAAATGTAGTTAATTTTAACGAAGGAACTTAACACAATATGTAAATGAATGTACAATTTTTTCTTAAATGCTATGATTTAAATGAAATAAATTTTAAGATTTTTAATAAATATTAAGATATAGCAAAAGTATAATGACTGTAGTATAATTTATTAGAAAATGAATATTGAAAAGATAATGAAACGTAATGATAATGATACATAATAAATAATTGATAATAATTAGTAAAAATAAGTAGGATAATATTAGAAATATAAATAATTCTATTCTAATATTTGATATGGGGTACAATGAAATATTTTAAATTACTAACATACATATAATCATTCAATTTATATTAAAATCAATGAATTTTTCACAAAATGAAAAATGAAAAATCTTGAAAAATGTAATTATTATAAGATTAAATACTTATGATCTAATGTTAAATTAAAAAATATTAATCTTTTGTAATTGTATCATCTTATCCATTTAATATCATTAAGCAAATATGACTATCAATGTGGGATCATATTAATTCCAGCGTGAATCAACTTTGCTCAAGGTTTAGTCTTAAGTAATGTAGCTCGTAATTAAGAATAAGAATCAAGTGCGTATCATTAATATTAATACCACATTAATCACGTGTGTTAACAGTCATTTTATATTTCACACCTTGTTATATTTAATTTACTACTAGTATTAAATGTAACATTGATGTAGGAATAGAGGATGCTCTTTTTGTAAAATAATTTTCAAAAGTAAAATACAATTTGAATTACGCGCTTAATTAACTGTCAATAAAGGTGAAGTTCTTCTGCGCATACTCACGCTAATTTTCAATTGGGTTGTAAAGTACTCGTGTATATTTACGTTTGAAGAAAATGGCGAGAAAAGTAAATTGGTAAATTTAATGATTGAATCAATGACAAATTAGTTGTTAAGATTGTATGATAAATTTGAAAGTGATGATTTAAATTAATCCTTTGAAAATGAAGAAAGTTTCAGTTCTCTGTTTATGTGCAGAAAAGGTTGTGGTGTTTGTTGGAGTTATTTCTACGCGTTGTAGCCGACAATGAAACTATTACTAATTTTTGTACCAAAGCATACATAGGTAAATAAACAATAGTATTTTTATGTAACATGTTATGGTTGATGCATGGGTATGTGATTGATTATTTGCGATTAACATAGATAGATAATTTATTAGAGTTGACAATTAGATTTCGATTCATGTACTCAATTCATATTAATCGTTTAACCTCTATATTTAAATAAACACTTGCTAAATTTTTATTGATTTTTTCATTGAATACGAATAAATTGTATCATTATAATACGAAAATAAAGATATTGTTAAATTATTCGAAACTTTTTTCTGGACATACGTGAAAATTTATTTATAAAATTTATTTCTACTTATTGCACAGTACAAATATATTTAATAATATATTTTTTGATTATTAAAGTTTGATGGTTAAAAAAATTTTTATATTATATTCTAGTAATCAATTAAATTAAAAATATTATTCTAATTGATTACTTGTGACATTATTAAATATTTAAGTTGCAATCAATAAATAAAATAATTCTAATAAAAAATAATTGATAGTGAAGAAAATTCTGTATTTATTTTACAATTGACTCTGTATTTATTCAATAACTATTTATACTTTTATTTTGAAAAATTATATCTAGTTTAAAATATTGATAATTAAATTTAATTATTAGTATAATAATTTCGTGATTAATTTTTTTTTAATTCAATAATTCAATTGTACTATTATATAGTCACTACAATGTACCTTATGTAATAAATATCATTTGAAATTTTAATTTAATTAGTGTTCACTTTCATATTTTATTACTGAATGAGTTTTATATAATCCTTTAATGGAAAATAATTATTATTTTTATTTAATAATTACTTAATCTTTATTACGTAATCTTACTGTTGTACAAAACTATATCAAAATATTGATAAACTATACATATAATTAATTAATTTCATTCATTTTTCCGATATATTTTTTGTTTAGTACATTATGTTTCTTGCTTAAAAAAAACACATACATTAATAATCGTCCGAAATATATTTGATTACGTACATAATAAATATTTTTATAATTTTTTATTATTTAAAAAATGAATTATTAATTGTTTCAAATCTCAATAAAATTATTTCAATTTTTAAATTGTCCTATACATTAACAAAGAAAATACTAAATTCATAAATTGATTCTAAATTAATTAATAATATTAACATATTTATAATACAACAGCTACTTAATATTCATATTTTATTATTTGTGAATAATTAATTCTAAAAGAAAATAAAAAAACAATTATCTACTTTAAATATTTAACAAAAATATCTAGACGACGTAATAAACAACAGCAGTACAAAATTTAAGAATTAACTCAAACCACACTTTGAAATTATGTTTTATAAATGATGCATTAATAAAATACGAATGCATTTTATTATAATAATTATATTTTTATATATTAATTATTAATTTTTATAGCATATTAGCAAAAAAAAAAATCCATCTAATATTGTAGAAAAATCGAATACATTTTTATCATCTAAATATTGAAGTAAATATTATGTAATGATTTTGTTTGTTTAAGTACGTTATTGCATTATTTATTTTAAGATGAATAATAAGGAGCTTAATGTATTGAGTAATATTTTAATAGATTACATCAAACTTGTAATTTTATATGTATACTAACTTTATAAGAAGGTTTTTTATCATATATAATTAAATGAATCAGTAGTTCCAATCATTTATTGAATTATTTATTTGAGGTTTAAATGCTAATAACAAATTTTATTAATGTGTCTCAACTTTTAATATATTTTAAAAATGTAAATCAGAATTAAAATTCTCTTACAATGCAAAAATAATTTCATTTCTCAAACTATAAAAAAAGTGTATTAAATCATTATTTTCTATTGTTTTTATTTATTTATATTTTTAATTTATAAATGTGTATTTATTGAAATGTATAAAAAATCCATCAATACTAATAAGTGCACGTAGAGTTTATACTAAATTTTATTATAATTACGAATTTCAATGTACTGTTACGAAAAATAGATAATAAATACATGATTTTTTATACATATAATGATATACGAAGAAACATTTCGTTACAATTTTTTGTAATAATTGCCAAATAAATTAATTATATTTTTACGTAGTTTTGTATTTATTTGACAATGTTATTGCAACATAAATTATGTTTATATATGTATTCCTACTCTACATTTTGTTATTATATTTCTATTTTTTTTTTAAGTTAACCAATAACAGTTTATGACATGTATAAAGTTTAGATATAATTTTTACTTTCATTTCATTTAGTTTTTCATTATTTCTTAGTTGTATATATGTTCTTTTAATTAAATTTAATTTTATTACAAAAGATCCATCCTATAAATCATCCTATTAAAAAGTTGTTAACATCAGCTAATTGTGTTGTCTTTTATTATTCATACTATTATTATTTTTATTGTTATTCGTTCTTTTTATTATTACTCATACGATTCACAATGTCTTAAAAATATATGTAACTACTCTTTAAATTTTAAAACATAAATGGTATTTACATTGATAAAATATAATAAAAAATAAAAATATGAATTAAAAAATAGTAATGTTTATAATGTTTTATGCTATAAAATGAAAGTTGATGAAAAATGTAACTATTAATAAAAAAGTTCTTACGTATAAATGATATTTAATTACATAGGATTATTTAAAAATATATTGTTGTATTGTTATTGATCAAAGAAAGAATTTTTAAATATTATTAGTTTATGAATGAATATTAATTGCTTTGTGTATTCTATAAAATATTATTTGTAAATCATTCTTACATAATATTGCTAAAAAGTCAACAAATGAATACTACATTTTATTTATATTTTTTTTTTTTTTGTGCATGATTATAGAACGCCAAATATCAATATTATATTTTATAACGATATTAAAGTTTACAACTATAATGCAACATGATATTGATTGATGCATTGAACAAAAACGAAATATTGGAAATGAAAGTTCCAGATTGAAGCATTCGCTTCTGGGCTCAGTCATGGAAGACTATACACCAGTAGACGAAGACTTCCAAGGACGGCTGCTCCATCAGGCTGCCCTCTGGGACAACGCCGAGCTTCTCGAAGATCTGCTACGAGGCGACCTCGCCGAGTACATCAACAGCCAGGACTCCTGGGGCCGAACGGCTCTCCACGCGGCCGCCATCACCGAGAACTCGCGCTGCCTGGAGGTGCTGATGAAAGCCGGCGCCAACGCAAACCTGCCTTGTGGACCCCGAGGCCAGCATCGCGTACCCCTGCACGTGTGCGCCGAACACGGTCATATCTCCAACATCGAAAAGCTGGTCGAGTTCAAGATCGACCTCAGTCTGACCGACGGTGCCGGATTCTCAGCTCTCCAGCTCTGCGAGAAGAACGAAAATGTAAAGTGCAGCGATATTATAAGAAAGGCCGTCGAACGGTAAGTCGTCGAGCTTTTTATCTTCTTTTATTCCTAGATTAAACTGCGGTGAGTGATATTAAAAAACGAATAGTTCCGTTTTCTAAAAAAAAAAAAGATTCCGCACATTGCTCTGTTATTTTCGAAAAACAATAAAATTCAAAATTGTTGTTAAGAAATTATTATAAAGTCTTGTTTATTAAGTTATTTCACCAAAATTCATCTACTGCAAATCTATATTTGGTATCACAGCACAACGACCGTCGAGGGGAATAAACTTGATTATAGAATAATCCAGTGAAGCTAGTGTTACACTATTCTCTTTCATTAGAGGTGTGTTATTTGGTTGCGATCCTACAGTACATGCAAAAAATTACCATTAAATCTTAATTGCTTTATTGGATTAGATGTAAGTACTATTGCGGAGTTTTTTATTTTTTCTTTTGTTTAGAACAACTATCTAACTAAACATTTTATTATTTAAGTTACGGGTAGTCTAAGACAGTTCAAAAGGCAATATTTTTATATAATAAGTACATAATAAATATAATGTTTAATCACTAAACTGAAATGCTACAGATATTATCTGCTGAGTAATAGTCAGGCACCGACTTTTATTTAAAACTATAAATAAATATTGCAAAAATAGGATTTTTAAAAACACCCAAGAATTTTTTAAAGCCAAACATTCCTACGAAAGAATAATCAAATGTGTTTGATTTACTGTAAAATAGCATTTTAATATAATATAACAATTGTGTTATTGATTACCTTTAGGTGTTCTGATAAATTATTAATAAGACTTGCAAAATTAACTTCATCATAAATTTACATGCGTAACTTTATATACTGTGCATGTAAATCTTTTTATACTTGAGTGCTCATGTTCTTTGAAGCGCAGCTAGAATTTTTGCACATATACAATTATAAATAAAATATTAGATTACTAACTTAGATATTCATACGGTAAAAAGTAATCGTAATTATTATGCCGAACTTTTATTTTTTTTTATGAAGCCTTCACAAATTATTGTAAGCCTTTAGCTTCAATAAAATCTAGTTTTTAAAAAACTACAAAAAAATAAATAAATATATGCTTATTAAAATATTCAAATAATTGATACACAGTTATTTTGTTTTTTGTAGTTATAAGAAATTCCCTTTTAGTTTCAGTTTCAAAGTAATTTTACTCGCCGTTACATACGATGACCTTCATACTAAAATAAGGTTATTAAAAAAAGACTTTATTATTTGTAATTCAATAAGCGTGTAACGAATACTAATTAATTCATCTCAATTTCATATTTAAAATCACCTATCAAGAATTATTACTTTTTTGAAACTTTTTTCACAGCTCTTTTCCTTATTAAGTTTAAGTTATTTTTTATCGTTTTTAAATCTCAAAAATAATTTCAATTATTTTGCGTGCTAGTATTAAATATTTTTGTAAAGAAATTAAAATTGACAGAGTCATTATATGACACTAATAAAACGTCATATGATTCACCTGTTTGGTGCAGAAGTGCATCTCACTCCAATGATCCAGACGTAAATAGACATAAAAAGCTGAAAAAACAGGAAATTGATCGTCAACCGAAGATCAAAAAACTAGATAACGGAAATTACGTGAAATAACGATTTACAATGAATTCATTTAATGTGTTGCAAAGGAATTGCAACAAAACAAAAACATACGTAAAACTAAAACGTGTATTTTCTGTGTAACGAAAAATTGGTTTTTTTTTTTTTAAGGTTTTCTATGAAAACAAAAATAGGAAAAATATTTTTAGAAACAGCATCGCATATAAATAGGAATGATATAAATAAATGTAATAAAATGTATCCAAAAAATTAGGATTAGTTTTTGTAAAATCGACAAAATGCAAAATGCTTACGGAGGATTTTTTTTCAACTAAAATGATAGAAGAATTGCAAGGAACCTAATTATCTAAAAATTTGTAAATGCATTCACCATCTAAATATCTTTCATGTTAAAATATTTAATGATTTGATTATATGTTTAAATAGTGGTATTTATTAAGTATGTGTATACAACTATTCGTAAAAATTTAATTATAACTAATTTAAAATTTATAGAAGCTTAAAAAACTTTCGATTGAATTATTTAAAAGAAACTTAAATAATTATAAAAGGATGATTTTCATAAAGTTATTACAATATTAAAAATTAAAAACTTGACTTTCCTTATCTGACGTTGGACTTGTAAATTTCAGACACGAAAAGATGCGATCAGAAGCTCACGCAAAGTTAAGGCTAGCATGTATGCAAGGGGACTGTGTAACTGCTCGAACAATTATTCAAGAACAAATAGCCAAGGATGTGGAGTGTATTATTAATATGGCACCAAACGGTGCCAACACCTTGCTTTTCGTCGCCTGCGAGACTGGCCAGCGCGACGTGGTGAAGCTCCTCCTGGATCATGGGGCCGACTGCACGATTCACCCGGTGACCAAGTACTCTCCCCTCTACATCGCTTGCTATAATGGAAAACTCGACATAGTGGAGATGTTGCTCAAGCAGTTTCCAAAGCAGGTGCAGGCTTTCACGGTGGAAAAGTGGCTGCCTATACATGCCGCGGCAATCAATGGCCATTACGCGGTTATTGAGCTGTTACTTAAATTCGAGTATCCCCAACATTTTTATCAGAGGTATAATGGAAATAACTAATTTAATAGTTCGTTTATGTGTAAATTTGAAAATGAAAAATGAAAGATCAGTATTTTTGAGCTAGAAATACAAGATAATATCCTTGTATGGAATATTTTTAAAATGTTGTTTCGTATGACATAAATGGCTCATCTTTTAATAATGACAGATTAATTCAAATTTAATTTAGTTTTTGAATTGAAATACTTTTCATTGGATTAAATATTAATGAATGAATTGATTGAATATTGTTAAAATATTTTATTTTAATTATTTCAAAAGGTTATTATTAAATCTATTTGCGTTATAGTAGTAAGCTTTATGTAATGTCGGACGTTAAATAATATTTCACTAGTGGCAATAATTAAATTGCATGTAACAAATTTATTTATTTTGTTAATGTAAAACTACCTAGTTATTTTAAATAATTTTTTTAATTTAAACTTTCATTACGTCGAGCCTTGTCAAAGTTTTCATAAAAAATAATTTAGAAAATTTTCTTAATATTTCAATAACTTTTAAATATCTATTGTTACAGATTCAAAGATCCTAGTGGTGAATATGAATATGAGATGCCGTTCGACATTAATATCCAGGATGTGACTGATCAGAATGTCCTTTATATTTCGAGTGTTCTAGGCAACATAAAAATTATTGAATTTTTGTTGAATTATAAAGTAAAAGCACGAAGCATAAAAGAAGAAGAACCTAGTTCTGGTCCCCAACCAGTACCTATATCAAAAAGGCGCATATCTAGTGGTATACAACGTTTGATGTCCAGTCTTAATTTTATGAGTCGATCTGGTGAAAAAAAAGATGAAAATCTCATTTGCCCACTAAATTTGGATTTGTATTGTAATAATAATACTGAAACGGCTCTGCATGCCGCGGTGAAGGCGAGACACATAGATGTGGTTAATGCACTTTTGCTGGTGAGACACATTACACAATACAAACTGTCTTTCCTCATTTTCTTTGTAAATAAAGTTTTCAACATAGTTTTTTAAAAATATTATTGAAAATGTGTTTATTTTAATAAATAAATCGAAAATTTTTTTGTATTTGTAATGAAACCATTAAAAACATTATTTTCCGAAAATATATATTCAATGTACCGATTATAAAATTATGTAGAACGATGAATATGATAAAAAACTTCGAATTAATTTTTATAGTCTAATTATTAAATTTATCTTCATGCATGTATAAATATGGACTATTCCACTTAAATTAATTAATTAAAACAACAAAATTTGTTTGGGAAATTATATCTGATTAATAAAAAAAATTGACTTTTATGTTACAATTATGAATTTTATTTTTATAAATAACTTAAAATGTTAACTATATCATTAGATTAAGAATAAACTAATATTAAAAAATGAATAGTCGTGTAAAACTAAAATAATATTAGAAATTTAAACTAGATGATATTTTTAATTATAATATATCACTAATTATTAATTTAATTAATATGATGACGATAATTAGAACTGCTCTACTATTAATTGTATTATTCGTTACTTTGATCAACATAACTTTATATCAAGAAGAGCATATACAAACAATATAATAAATAACTTTAATCACACTTTAACTTATAACTTATAACACATTAACTTTAAAAAATTATAATAATTTTAACATTCTCTTCTTAGGCGGGCGCAAATACGAATCTTCCGGTAAGAATGCAACTTGATCAAACGGAGTCGGAAAGTTCCTACACGACGGTGCTTGCGATCGCCTGCCAAAATTATGATGTAAAAATTGCCGAGTTGCTTTTGAAGCACGGCGCCGCCGACAATAATTGTTTAGCTTTAAAGATCGCAGCCCGTAATAGCGACGAAGTTTTAACTGCAAAGTTACTGGCGATCAAGGCCTACCCGGATGCTGAGTATAAAATCAACAAAAAGTCAATGACCGAGACCTCGCAAGCTTCAACCCACTTTTCGACTCTCTCAACATTTGGGGGTGTGACTTACTCAACTCTTTTTCCAAACACTCCTACCATGATTAACTGGCATGATCAACAATGCAGACTATCGCAAATCAGATCCCAGTGGTTGGTCAGCGCGGTACTACATGTGAATAAAAAATTAAATGCAAAGAATACTGAACTTGTATTATACGCCATTACAAGAATTGACATATCACACAATTCAATTACCTCTGTTCCGTCCATAATTTTTTATCTTCAAAGTCTCAGGTGAATGGTCTTTTCAAAATATTATAAACTACTGTTTATATATTCATTTATGTTCATTTTTATTCAATGTACACATATAATCATTTTTTAAGCCTTCTCAAAGAACTTTGAATTCAAATATGACTTCCATAGCTCATCGACTTTTGAATTAACTTGATTTAAACTACGTTTAAGGCTTTATAATTTCTGTTTCTATTTAGGTGTCTTAACATGGCTCAGAATAAAATCGAATTTCTGATGGCAGAACCCAAGAGCTCTAAGGATAAACTTTGTCCTATTCTTGAAGAAATTTATCTTCAGGACAATCGCCTTGAACAGTTACCTGAATTTATTCTAAACATGCCTTCTTTAGAAATCATGGACGTATCTAACAACAAGCTACAGTGTCTGCCTGATAATCTTTGGCGCGCTCCAAAACTTAAAGAGTTAAATGCTTCTTTCAATTTACTACGTGATTTACCGAGTCAAGTATTTCAAAATGTCGGTAGAAAAGGCAAGGAAGAATCGTTAACGAAGAGTACAAGTATTAAGAATTTGGTTACTCAATTAACAATACCGAGAGACGAATCCATTGAATTTGATTCATATTTTTCTAAGATGGCGAACGCAAGAATCATGGAAATGGAAAGACCATTTGTTTGGACCAAATCCGTACAGGTAATCAATATATTCATAAATTAAATTATTTGTAAGACATTAAAAATATATTCTTGGACATCTTCGTAATAAAAATTCAGTATTTTTATATACATTATAAAAATTCTAATGCATTAGTGATTAGTCTCAAAATATATTAAAAATAAATTAATAGATTCATTTTGATATTATTTCTATAAAATTATTAATAATATTGTGATAAAAATCTTGAGTATAATCTAAAAACAAATTCTTAATTTCAGGTTACGGAAAAGATTTCAGATGATACTGAAGTTGTCGGTAACAAATCTGTATTAGCATCTTTAAATTTAGCGCATAATCTGTTTAACAGCATTCCTGTAGCTCTACCTTGTTTAGCAGTAAGTTTGGTAAGACTAAATATGTCTTACAATTCATTGAGATCGATGAGCCATATTACCTCTTATCCAGCAAGTTTGAAGCAGCTAGATTTATCCAATAATCAAATTTCTTGTTGGCCAAGTCTTCCTCAGGTTTGTTTACTGTGTTTATTATAAAATTTAATTTGAATTAATATGTTGTTTTTCTTAAAAGCAACAAATGCATAAATTCGTAAATTTGAATAAAACCAGTACTGCATTATCAGGTGGACGGTGCCGATGAAATGGAACAAGCAAATACGGCCTGCTACTTTCCATCTACGGCAGCTCAGTCACCGGTGGTACCAACAGGTCGGCAAACCAATAGTTCTTTGCGTGATGTTGTACTGATGTCCGTTTGTACTCATCGACGTCATCTTCGTCTTGAGAACTTAAGAACCATCGTTTTGGCCAATAATTTGCTTACTAGAATCCAGCTTACATCAATCGATGATGGCGAATCATCTTATGTTCCAGACGACGATTCTGAAAAGGACTCTAAATCTAATCACATGACGCCTAAGATGTATCTATTGTTTCCAAACGTCAGTATGCTTGATGTTAGCAATAACCAATTGAAGGTATAACATTTTAAATATTATTTTAATAGTTCCTTTCTAGTTAAATTTTTTTAATTTTTTGAACTTTTTATACATGAAAATATTGTCCAATAAACAAATTTTTTATTTTTTGTAAATACGAATTACTATGTAAATTGATACAGAATGTATATATCTTCCAAAAAATATTGAATATTAATATTGATTTGTAAATCATTTATTATTTTATTGAAACACTTTTTTTTTTAATAATAAATATTTTATAATAACAATTATAGATTTTAATACTAATTTTTACTAAATTTTTGTTTGTTATAAGGAAATACCTCCAAATATTTATGAGCTGAACAATTTATCTGTGCTAAATGTTAGTGGCAACAGTGATATTACAGAATTACCACCACAGATGGGTTTATTGTCAAGATTATGGAACTTGAATACTCAGGGATGTAAACTTCAAGAACCTTTAAAATCCATGATCGAGTCGAAAAAGTATAAAACGATGGATGTGATAGGATATTTGAAATCCGTTTTAGAAGATGCAAAACCATATGCTCGAATGAAACTTATGATCGTTGGAATTCAAGGCATAGGTAATAATATGGTGCAAAATATATCTTTGTTAGTAGAAAAAACTTTGTGAAGCGATGAATGTTATGTAAAAAGATGAATATAGTAAAATTTTAAGAATACATGTGTGTATAAATATTTTTATTTATATTTACATTTTTTAATCTTACTAAAAGCCTACATTATCAATACTATTAATGTTTACATTTCAAAACCAATCTTGTAAAATTAACATATTTCAAGATTAAATAAACATGTAAATATTCAATAAAATTTTACGATGAGACTTTTCCAAATTTTGATTATTGTTTCATGTACATTTAATCAAGGATATTTCAAATTACAAAGTGTGTATGTAATTCTTAACTATTGAAACTAATATCTATATTTGTTTAAATAGGTAAAACAAGTCTACTGGAGCAATTGCGTCAAGAGGGCGAGGTACCAAATAAAAAGAAAGCCTCGGATCACTGGGCGAAACGTATGGGTAATAAAAATATAAATTCCAAGACTGCCCGTGGCACGACCATATCAACTGTTGGGGTGGACATTGGGGACTGGTTGTACGAAAAGAAAGTACGGGGTCATTCGTCCCATGGGCCTGTGTACTTTCGCACTTGGGACTTCGGAGGTCAGCGCGAGTACTACGTCACACATCAATATTTTTTATCCAAGCGAAGTCTGTACCTCGTTGTCTGGCGTATTATTGATGGCTTTAAGGTAGGTAAATAAATAATAATAAATAATAGATATTAGAAAAGTAATAAATAACTATTAACTTTATCATTATTGGTTATTTGATTAATCAATCACTGCAATTGTTATACGTACATCCATTAAACAAAATTGTACGTAAAATATAAGTTTTGAATACTGCAGTCTTTAATTTGCATTAATATATTTATTTCAGGGTGTTAATGAAATATTTCAATGGCTTGTTAACATTCAAAGTCGTGCTCCTAATTCACCAGTTATTATTGTCGGTACACATTATGATATAGCTTATGATCAAAGTGAAGCATTGCAACAATATATACGTGACAAGTTTATTAATGTAGTGGATGCCGAAAAATGTGGTTTACCGAAAGTAATGGAAACAATCGAGATTAGTTGTAAAACAAGGCATAATATCAAAATGCTGTGCAATTTAATTTACGATGTTGTTTTTAGTTTGAGATCTCCAGGTTCAAAAGAATTACTATTAGAACAAAGAGTTCCTGCTAGTTATTTAGCTCTTGAAGACGTAGTATTACAATTAGGTAAAAAATAATCTTTATATCTAATAAAATTTAATTTAAAAAAATAGAGAATTTTTCAATATCTTGAATCAAAAAATTCTTTAATAAAAATATCTATTAACTATAAATGTTATATTTATAATTGTTTATTTTTAAATTATAAAATTTTTTCTGAAATACCTTCAATTACTTAAAAATTTATGTAAATGTTATTTCTTTATATTTTTAATATTTAACTAAATTTATATGTTAAAAGCATACTGATAAACGAATCTAAAAATTAAAAGTAAATATTTGAAATTACCATTTTAAAATGACAAATATGTCTTGAAATTCTAATATCATATAAAACTTTCAAATTATTATTCAAATTATAAATGTATATTCATCATAATAATAAAAAAAATTGTATTATTTTATAAGCTCATGAACGAAAATTGTGTGGTGCTGATCCGGTCCTAAAAGCTGATCAATATTATTCTGCAATTAATATTGAACTACACAAAATGCACCGATCTTTTAGAGATCTTGCAGAACTGCACCAAGCAACACTTTTCTTACACGAAAATGGAATAATTTTACATTATGATGATGCTACTTTAAAAGATTTGTATTTCTTGGATCCTCAATGGTTGTGTGATATGCTTGCGCATGTGGTGACAATCCGAGAAATTAATCCATTTGCGAGGTCAGGGATTATGAAACTGGATGATATACAACACGTATTTAAATCCTCAAGAATATCTACCGCAGATACTCAAGGGTATGTTTATTTATAATATTCTTACAACTACATTCATTACATAAAATTGTTATATCAAATTATTTTACTAATAATGTATTCATTTGTTTAAATGTATATATATATATATATGTATATTTATACAAAAAAAAAATGATAGTATTCATACATTCGCTTACATTATTTATCAAGTACTATAAATGTAAATTTATTTTATAAATTTTAATTTTTAATAAAAAAAATTTTTTCTATGTAATTGGTAAATAAATATTTTTTCTCATAAAAATTAGTTATTTTAATTTTATTTTTTAAACTTAATAATTCAATTTTTTTCTATTTATAACAAAAAACACTTTTAATTTCTACAAAAAAATTTGTTATTTATTTTTCTTTAATTTCACTTACAGTTACATAGTGAGTTTGCTAAATAAATTTGAAGTAGCTCTAACTTGGGACTATCGAACACTGCTTATTCCATCTTTACTACCCACTGAAGAAGATCTTCTACGAAGTAACATTAGCGTAAAAATTCCAGTAAAATCGCGTGGCTGGCACATGCGAACAAAAATTACACCACCAATGGTTTGTTTTGGACAAACAACAAACAACAGTAACAACACTGACAGTAGATTAACATCCAGAGCACAGCCTGATTGTTCAATTTCACGTCTTTTACTTATGTCATATTTTCCTAGGTATAACATGTATATATTAGCTTCAATATAATTTATCGACAATCACTAAATAATAATAAATTTAGTTATATGAAAATATTAAAAGAATTGCATAGAGAATCTGCATTTTTTTCTACTTTTTTTTCAATCATCTCATTTCGTTGAATATATATTGAAAAAAGTATATTATTAAATTGAGTGATAAATAAAAATAAATCAAATCGATTGGTATATTTGAATTATAAAATATTAAACATGAAAATAAAAAATTGTTGAATATATAATAATACTAATAAAACAAGTAATTGAGAATCAAATTATAATTCCTAAATTTATAATTACTTATTTAAAAAAAATGTTTTTTTACGTTTATAGATTCTCATATTTAAAAAAAGTGAATAACTAATATAAAAGAAAAAAATTATCTAACTAAAATTTGGATAATTTTTTTAATTTACTATTATTATTTTTACTCATTTATAGTTTTTATTTAAGCAATTTTTTAATAATTTATTTTATTTCGTTCATGTAATAAAAAATCCAAAAAAATTGTATATTTATTACAGCGTATATGAAATTTTAACTGCTTTAGAATCATTTAGATTTGTAATTCGATTATTTTCGATCATTTAGATCATTATGAATTCAACATAAAGATGAGAAAAATATTGTTGTGGTTATAAAATACCTTTGCATCGATTCGTAGTGGTTTCTGGTCTCGACTTATCACTCGAATACTTGCTGATGATACCATAGTCGAAATTGTCATGTCTTTTTTGACACCCTTCAAGGATGTCGTCGACGACAAGATTTTCACCGCTTTACTTGAAATCAATGCTGAGTGGATTCTTTGGCAAACTGGGATTGAACTTCGCTACTCCGGCATCACTTTGCTTCGCCTCAAGGAGATCAATTATAATCTTCGTAATACACCTCATGATTACAGGTTCTTTTTTCAATATATTTTATAAAACTATATGAAATAAAATGTTAACAACGTACTATAAACATTACATACTATTTCGTTATTTACTAAATTTTTTATTTATTTATTTTTTTATTTTTACATTTAATTCGTTATCCAAGAATATAAATAAATGTAATAAAATTAAAAATACATTTTACGACTATTCACACGACGATTATAATTAAATAGTCCAAACTTTGCTACTCATTGGTTATTCTAACAACATACTTCTTTTAATACAAAAATCGTCTTGAAAATTGAAAAGAAATAAATGTTTTAATGTGATATAGGCAATACAAGTTCAAACTCAAACAAGACGGTATATGGTGTTCTGTTGACTTTAAAAATTCAGCCATCCTTGAAATTTGGTTTCCCGTGGATACTTTGGTAATTAAACAACCAATTTCCTCGACGAATTCTGGCAACGATGAGGAAACGATGGGATATCAGGCAATTGTCGTCGAGCCACAACCTGAAAGTATGCCGCAACTTCTTGCGCTGATCGTAGATCACATTGATATTTTATTAGAAGACTGGTATCCGACACTCGGAACAAGATTCGTCCATACGTCTGAGGGTAAACTATTGGTAACAAGATTAATTCCCTGCCCAAGGTGTTTAATCGATAATGGAGACAATGAAAGCGAATCGTGCAACGATTCAGAACAATCATCTGATGACATACCAAGGTATTTCTTGGATACTAAAGATGATATATGAAGATTTTATTAAGATTTGGAAAATTTTGTTTAAAAAATTAATGTAAATTTATAATATAAAAAAAAATTATTGTTACAAATAGTTTTTTGAATTAAACAAAAATTTGTACACTTTCTTCATAAAATAATATAGCTTATTAGATGTACTAAAATTAAATAGAATGACAATTAAAATTTTTCATTTAATTTCATTTGAGTTTTTTTTCAATTTAATTTACAGTGCATTATGGGAAATTTTAAGAACACAATTGAAGATAACTGAAAACTAATTTACCAATTAATAAATTAATAAACATAAAATTAAAATTTACTTTGTGTAAGAAAACATGTATTATTAAGTCTATATTAATGATAAAAAATTAAGCAAATTTATCACATTCTTTAAAAGACCTATGATGAATAATCAATACGTTCGTTCTACAGATACTACCTGAATAAAGAGCGCCAAAGCCAAGATAGTTACAAATCTGATGGTGACAGTGGGGTTGGTTACGATAGCTCCACCTCTAGTCGAATGCCATCTCTTGAAGGACATCCAGATTTATCCAAAAATTTTCTGGATTTATCGGAAGAAAAAATTATTTATTCATGGATGGTGGAAGAGTGCATTCTAGCTGCATATAGTAATAAATCCATCAGTTGCCCAAAACACTCCGATATCTCGTTAGCTCAGGTTGCCCCGGATATCATTTTTATGGATCTGGGCTTCAAACATCTGATAAGGACTGAAGATATAAAGCGAGGCAAAATGCTTGGACGTGGAGCCTTTGGATTTGTTTTCAAGGTATTATATAAAAATAATAGTATTATAAAAATTGCTACTTTTATAGTAAGCTTGAAAAAATTTTGCATGATTTTATATCTACACATTATTTTAAATGTTTTAAATAATCACCAACATTAATATTAATATGTGTAATGTTTAATTTAAAAGGGCACATGCAAGCTGCCGACTAAGAACCAACGTATTGAAGTGGCGATGAAGATGTTACAACCAGTACCACCCGGACCAAACTCGAAACAATCAGCGGTGCTCGCCTACAAGGCAGCCCAGAGCAAGTGGGACAGAGATCCCCTGCAGTATGCTTGCAAAGCCTACTGCACGGCAAGACAAGAACTCAACATACTTCTAACACTAAGGCATGCAAATATTGTGCCATTGATCGGTATCGTGATTAGCCCCCTTGCTCTTGTTTTGGATCTGGCGCCCGAAGGTGCCCTTAACAACGCCCTCAAAAACTACAGGAGATCCGGTGCTAAACTCGACCCCTTCACTTTGCAGGCTATCATATTGCAGGTTGCTAAAGCTGTTGAATATCTTCATCAACAACACGTTATTTATAGGTGCAACATCTTTTATTATTCTCTTTTAATAAATCTGTGTATATTGGCGCACTTGCAATGATCTTTTTAATTTTTCATTCTTTGATTAACCATAAAAATGCAAACTGTGTAAAAGATCTTTTTTTTAATATGCAGAAAATACAATTGGAAAAATAACGATCAATTGTAATAGCAAGTAAATATAACTTTAATCATTAATAATTTAATAATCGTCATAAAATAAATGTGCACCTAGGGACTTGAAGTCAGAAAACGTATTGGTGTGGCAGATGCCTCTCCCATTTCAAAACAGTTATTACGAACGTCCAGTGCATGTGAAGGTCGCCGATTATGGTATCTCACGTCTGACTCTGCCTTCTGGTGCCAAAGGTTTCGGTGGTACGGAAGGGTTCATGGCTCCCGAAATAATAAAGTACAACGGCGAAGAGGAGTACACGGAGAAGGTCGACTCCTTTTCTTTCGGGATGTTTATCTACGAGCTTGTCACCCTGAGGCAACCGTTCGAGGGATACGAAGCTGTTAAGGAATGTATTCTAGAAGGTGGCAGACCACCTCTCGCCTACAGAGAAACCCTGCATCCATGCTATGCCCTGGACTTGATGGTTATATGCTGGGCACAGAATCCAAAAGATAGGCCCACGGCTAGTCAGATTGTGTCAATCGCTTCCGCTCCCGAATTTACTCATTTAATTGATGTCACTCTATTACCTGACAAAACTCAAGTAATTTATGACTCATCTAGTTACTTTTTTTGTTACTAATTTTTTATAAGCATGATCATAAACGTTAATTTCCCTACACGAAAAACTTTATTTCTCCGAACACTGTTGGTAATTTTAATTTTAAGTGTACTATCCTTATCTATCAGTTTTATTCCAATATTCTATTAAATAAAGAATTCTAACAATTGTAAGAATATAATTAAAAGAGTTTACAGCGATAAAAATTAAGTTAACATTTAAGTAAGCAAGTTTGCATGTATTAATGCTTAACAATAAATAATCTTTTCTAAAGGTAACTACAATGATGATGATGAATCAACAATTTGATGAACACATTGATGGCAATGAAATTTGGTTGAGTCATTTCAACGGCGAAGTTGACATGCTTCTGGGTACCCAAAAAGGTTGGTTACAACACGTATGCATTGATACACCGGTGGTGCCTTATGCCATGTGCAGTGTTGACGGCTACATATGGATAGGGGATAACATGGGCCAGTTGCACATCTACTTAGCTACAAATTTTGGATGTGTTGGTAATTTACGTCTCGAACCTGATACTCGAAAGGTAAATTTTAATCTAGCTAAATTCAAATTTTAACAAATACTAATTTATCATTGTTAATGAATTATTGGATGATTCATTTTAAAAATAATCTCTAATCGAACAATCTATATTGATTAGTTTTCTTTTACAAATAATTAATATATAATTGTAATGCATATGAAAGTATGATTTTTTTTACATTTTTCAAAAAATTTTGTAAGAATATTTTAAATATAAGAAAAACTTTGTGGGTTAATTATTGAATAAAATCTTACTAAAATTTTCTTGCAATAAAATTTTAAACTATATAAAATATAATGTCATGAATTAAGATTACTTTGAACAAGTGTTTTTATAATTCACAATATCTTATATTATTAACTAAAGGAAAACGATAAGCGTTTATTTTTTAACATACAAATAATATTTCCAAATGCATAAACAATAACTTGAAGTTTTTTCATGTATTTCTTTCATTTGACATACACATTTAAATTATTTTTTAAATAAATTATTCAGAGTAATATTATTCTTCGATATTGTATTTGTGCAAATAGAAACATAATTCAAATTTATTACTTCTTTAGGAATCTCAAATTATTTCACTCGTTTATTTGGAACAAATAAAATATTTTGCTGTTGGACTATTGAGCGGAAAAATACTTCTTGTTGCCAATACTTTTACCCAAATTCGTAAAATTGATATTGTAGAGTCTTCAACTGAAAATATCAAAACATATTCTCTTACTTCTGTACCTCGAAAACGTCGTGTTTACGAATTATGGGCTGGACGTAGTTTCGGACGCATATCTGTGTACTCTATGAAGGACATTAATCTTTTGGAAACACAGGTAAAAAATAGGTGGAAATTTTGTAAACCTAATGACGAATGTTTGTTAAATAAAGCAATCTTAAATATAAATAATAATACTGCATATTAGTTTTAAAAATGAATGTAATTAACATTTAATACTAACAGATATCACATATTCGTTTGTATTAATTTTCTTAGGAATTGAGACACGTAACCTGTGAAACAGCAAGTAAAGGTTTATTTGCAACATTCTTGACAAGTGCGGAAAATTCAGTATTGAGTTATACGTATCCGGGCTGCATCGTATATCAGTGGGACATTGAAACAAAGCAAATTATTAATAAATTGGACATGTCAAAGTTAGTGCCTTGTTCGGAAAGTCTCAAATCAATATCAATAGAAGAAAATTTATCTACGGAAAAGTGTCAGGTGACAGCTCTTGATACGTGTAATAATCATTTGTACATTGGAACTATGTGGGGTTGTATCGTCGTTGCAGAATGTAATTCATTAAGGCCTATTACAGTATTCAGACCGTTCGAAGGAAAAGTATCACAGGTAAACATTCCTCGGAATGAAAAAAAGTTATAATCTTAATTTAATATTAAACATATTTAAAATTAAAATTGGATTCTTGGATTAATTACTTATTAAATCTATTAAATGTTTATTATGTGCTATTTGAATAAAATTTGAATTTGTTTAAATCCATTACTTTTATTATTTTTTATTATTTTATTACTTTTTTACGCATCTATAAATCAATAAATAAATACAATTTAAAGTAAATCAATACAATTTATTGTTTACAAATATAATTTATTATGAAGATAAATTAAAATAAATATTAATTTTCAGTAATATATCATAACAGAATATATAAGATATATAATATTATACAATTAAGATATGCAATGATATGCATGAATCTATATTCATTATTATTTTTTCATTCGTACTTATAGATTATATCATCAAAATCGACAGAGAAAAAGCAAACGTTAATTTCAACAGTTGGTCGAGGATATAGGAGTTTAATATCTAGATATACAGACTCTACAGTTGATTGTTTAGAGGAGGAAGACTTAAGGCATAATATTTACGCGTTACTTTGGAGGTCTGAAAACTGGTCTGCAGGATAAAAAAAACCTTTAATTGTACATTGAATTTGGTGAATATTATTTATTTAAATATTTATTCACTAGGTAAAAAAAAAATTAATTTGATAAAATCTTATTTACTATGATTAAGTTTTTTTTTATAGAAGTACAACTGTAAATTATTATTTAATAACTTGTAACATGCTTGGAGAAATCTAGTCATACATAGGAGTATAATATCAATTTCTTTAAAAAAAAATTACTTGATTAAAATTATTAATTAATATTATTAATAATACATATATATAATTTTTTGAAGTTCTTATATATAAAAACTAAACTATATAAATTATATTTTCAAGAATTTATACAAAAATTCTAGTTGTATAGATTTAGATTAAAATATTTTTTATTATCGTATGCTTTTATTTCATAAAAAAATATTCTTTTATTTAAGGTCATATGTTAATGACAAAATATAATACGTGTTAAGTGAAAATACACACACACATACACACACACACGCACGTATATATAAATAGTATTCTCAGCAGAATAAGAAAACTTATTTGGTAATAAACATATATAAGAATATATTGGAAAATATTTTTAAAAATTAATACACTTAAAGAATCTTGAGATTTTAATAGAAAAAATGTACGATAAATAATTTTTTATTTTGTACTTAAAATTTTTTAATAAATTTAATATCTAAATAATAGTAAATCACTTTCTATTAAATTCTATAAATAAAAATTGAATGTAAAAAGGCAAAATCATTATAATTATTTATATACATATGTAATTAAGGAAATTATATATTATTTTCTTAAATTTAGTAAATATATATTCTTGTATTTAATATACTGTAATAAAATGTGTACATATTATTGAAATATTTATGAAAGTATATTTTATTTTATTGTGTTTTTTTTTAAAAACTTATGTAATATTATAAAATATTATTTTATACAAACAAATCAAAAATTTAACTACAGTTAAATATGTGATAAAAAGTATAGATTTGTATATAACTAGTAAATATAAATTGTGAGTAAGATATATATTGATTTTATTAAAATAATTAAAAATGCTTGAAATATAAAAAATATTAAATCTTAAATGTATCAAAACTATAATGTACTTATTTTTATAATTAATCATAATCTTATCACCAATAGTAAAATTGCAACAAAAATTAAAATGAGTTAACATATGTATTTTAAGACTGTTAAAACTAATTCTCTATATTATATTTATGAAGAGTGACCGTTCAAGTGATATATCTATAAGTAAATATAATATGATTCGTGATCAGTAATTGCAGTTCCATACTCTAAATATAACTTGAAAGAATTATAATTGTTTGCCTTCATTAATATAGTTACAGAAAGAATATTATAAAAAATATATCAGTTCCATTGACTTTGTAAAAATAGCTATACATTCAGATATAATCACTAGGAATTGAAATTTTATACACTGCATATTCTAAATAATTTATTGTGAAACATTAAGAAAGTGATTACATTTCAATTAATATTACATTTTTAATTTACAGTATTTTTGATATTTTAATAGTATTATTCAAATTTTTACTATATGATATGCTAAATTAATTTTTTTTTTTCAAGACAGCATAATATTTTATGAAAGACCAGAACTTTTTATAAAATAAAAATACTTAAATATCTAATTATATATGATTAGTAGTAAATGTATATAAAGAAACAAATTCTGAAAAAGAATTTTAAATTTTATCATTTTGAAAACTTATATTTGCAAAACATATACAGAGAATAACACCTGAAAACACTTAATGAATATGAATCTACATTTTATATAATTTTTTTTTTTTTATACAATTACAAGTTTAATAATGAGCAACATAATCAAACAGTAAAAATTTCTTATTCAATTTTAAACTTATATTCGATTATATTCCACCCTCTTATAAAATGGAATATATAAATCTAAGAATGAATCTTCAATTAAACAATAATTTTTTTGTATACTTATTATATATCAAAGATTTTACTGTAACAAATACATCAACATGTACTTAAATTTCATTCGTAATATTCGATGGTATATTATATAATTTGATTCATGTTACAGATAATTAAATGTTGTGGTTATTCACTATCGAAATTCCGCTTTCAGATTTTTTTACAATTATATTAAATATTATAAGTTTGTATCGATTCACTCGGGATAATTTTCTCATTCTTTCGCTATTTTATTATTGAAAAAAACAGAATAATTGTATCACATCTAATTTTTCATGTGTGTATTCTTCACATGCAAATATGCATATCTGCATAATTCATTTCAATTACTTATATACACAAATTAATAAAAATATTATTAGTAATTTGATACATACACCTCTCAAAAAATAAAAATATATATTTTATTAGAAATATTTTAGAAAATAATTTGTAATTTTGTAAATATGAACTTCAAAAACTTATGTATTATTATATTTCTACATTTCATAAAGAGTAGTATATAAATATTAATAATGTTTGATAAGTAAGACTTATCGTATAATTTGAAATTAGAAGAATCAGAACTTTGTTTTTTTTTCATGGGTATAATAAAATTTGATAGAATAAATTTTATTCCTATTTTTATAATAAAAAATGCCATATTCATTATCTGTGATTATTTTTATATATTTTAGTTTGAATATTTTTTATATTTTTAGTTTATGCAAATTTAATTTTAACATAATAATGCGTATATAAATTGTAATACTTATATGTGTATACTTACATACTAGAAATTGTTGCACGAGATTTTCTTTCTTTATTAATATACATAGCTATTTGTCTTTATTAATTTAATACAAAACGCAAGCATTATACTTTCAAAATTTTACATTATTTTTCAATTTTATTATATACAATAGCATTTTTTAATATAGTAAAAATAACAAATATAGATCTTCAAAAATTAAAAATAATACGAAAAAGATCCACTGTAATAAATTTGTATTTTATTTCTATATTTAAGAAATAATATTACTAAATTTTTAGCTCATATAATTATAGAAAATTATTAATAATTGATTAAAAAACATTTTTATTTTAAATATGAAACTCTCAAATAAACTGATCTATTTTTTCCATTTTAAATGTTTAAACAGACAACGAAAACAAAACTCAATATCTCAGAATAGTTCTAAATTTTTTTATATAATTCATATAAATAGCAATTAGAACATTAAAATCTATTAATATAACTACAATAATTATATTTACTTACAAAAAATATCAATACTTCTTATGATATCAAGTACTTTTAAATATGTTGCAATATATTATACTAAATTCAAAATATTTTTATCTTGTAATTTATGAATATTGCATAATAAGTTTGCGTTAAAAAAACCATTAAATACTTTTATTTGCGTTATCTAATATTTAATAAAAATCACCATGCAAGCCTTAAGAGGAATATAGCTATCTTTTTCTAATGTTTTATTTTGCGATTCAACAAAGACAAATTTGTAAATAATGTACAGTACATACTAAATATGATACTTAACCAAAAATAATAATAAAAGCTTTGTTGGAACCCTTTAATTTAATAATTGTTGGTATCGTTCCATTCTTCTGGGGTTTTGTGGTTGGTTTCTAAAATTAATCAATCACTAGGAAAATATCGATCAAAATATAATCAATGAATTCATTGTGCTGCTAGTGTTATTAATGAAAGATTGCACGAATCTTTTTCAAGTTATAGTCTCTATCTTTCTTCACTGTTAAATCGATTATTACAGTTGTTAAAAAGTTAAATGCATCGAAAAATTGAATAGTATGGAAAGGTAGTACGGGTATTCATTTTCCTTAGAGAATGATTCGACTGAATAAAAAATAGGTTTTTTTTTTAATTTATCGCTCGTTTTATGTTTAAAAACACAATAATTCGAAATTTAATAATAAATATTGTATGAATATGTGAAAAAATGTATAAATAAACATTAATAATTATTTCTCACATTCAACGTTTAAACAATTGTAATATAAACTTGCAATAATTAAATGACGTCGATATAAAGAATAAAAATATTAACTGTCTATACTTTCTTTAATTAAGTATATATAGTTAGAAACTTCAGTTAAATAAAAATAACTTTAGGATTTAATAAACTATATGATATAAGTCAAATTAAGTTTTATTATATTAACTTGAATTTAAAATATTCAATAACTAATTTGATCATTGCTCTATATTGATAAAAGTACAAGTAAAAAATATGTTTTCATGTATTTAAAAGCAACATTATCAATGTAAACATTTTTAATCTCCAAAATTATTTGGAATACATAAATTTATATTGTGCATTCAATAGGATTGATCTGCCTATTTCTCTATTTATCCGTCTATACTACCATTTACATTTAACAATATTTAAAGAATGTCTATATTTAATATTTTAATTGTTTATGAATGTAAAGTAAATTATATGAATACTATATTATGAAAGTTTTTTGTAAAAAATGGTGTAGGATAAAAATTGATAATAATATTAATAAAGATTAATTAAAGTTAATACTGATTATAGAAGATAATAATTATTAACTATTTTTAATAATATCTGTATTCAAATTCAAAATGAACTAAATTTTTCAGATTTGAAAATTATTAAATAAATATTTTACAATATACTTAGTGGCAGACTCTAAATATGTATTTATATTTTTAAAAAATAGTTATAATTAATTTAAAAATTTTAAGCAATAATTTACTACTACAAGCAGTCCATTACTAAACAAAGAATAAAAATTAGAAAAGTTAACTACCTCGCATAGTCTGATAAAAAAACTATCAAAAATATAAAATAAAATTTTTTACTACTAATTATGGTTTAATTAACATTGTAAAATAAATATATAAATTAAATATTTTAAGTTTTACATTTTATTTCAAATTAATTATTGGTAAAACATTTATAATGTGCAAAAATATATAAAAACGAGCATTAAATAAAAGATAGAAAATTCGATCTCTTAGTTAATAATGTATTTTTATGGAAAAACATAAATTGCTTATATTTGATTATATACATATATTTAAGTAAATATTTATTATTTTCATCTTCGCTTATTATCATTTCTATGTTACAATAGTAGCGATATATTTATTATACATAATTATATAAGAATATTGATCCTTTAAACAATTTATATTGTTGATTATAATAAAGAATTTATAACTATAATTATTATTACTATAAATTAAATAATTGAAAGGTTGTCAATATTTATCATGTACAAAACACGCAATGAATCCGTCGCAGATTTCTATATTATATAACTATAAATATATGTATAGATGTACTCATAGTATATGAAGGAATTTCCTAAATAAATATATTTCGAATCAAATAAAATATATTACAAAATATAATAAAATATTTTACTCAATTTCTTTGCATATTATTTATTAATGCTATTATTTTTATTAATATAGATAAATAATTTTTATCTAACTTTATTATATACATTTTATTTATTTTATATTGTATAATTATGTACATATTGAAGTTTTAATAAAATTGTAAAAAAAAGTAAATACTTCTTATTATAACCTATTAAGTTATATTTAATTTTTATTAATACATTTTTATTGTTTAAATAAAAATGGTCTGAAAGAATTAATCTTCTGACTATTCATCTTGTTATTTCATTAAATACTTTGTTATTTAAACTAAATATTCAATAATGTTATGAAAAGTATGAAATTTAAAGAATATTTTATACACCAATTTTAATTAAGTACAGTTTTTGTTTTTATATTAAAAAAATTCTAAATTATATTATTTATAATATATATTAAGATAATGATAACATACAAACATAAATATAAATAACTTTGTATGGATTTTAATATAAGAAAAATTAATAGCAATAATTAACCTTAATCTATTTTATTATGAAAATAAAAATTCAATTTAAAAGTTCGTTGCTAAGGCAAGCAGAGGGGGGTGGGGTAATGAAAAAGAAAACGAATATGCTTCCTCAGTTGTAACATTGAAAATATCCAGTATTGATATCATAAATTTTAAATTCTAAAATATTAATTTTGAGTTGAACTTTCCACTTCTCATTTTTAAATGAATTTTAAACATGATCCAATATTTATGGGTATTCTTCGTGAGAAAAAAAATATTAGAAATTTTTTAGATTCTGTTTTTGGATTCCTATACAGATGGTAAGTACTACAAGCATAATATGTATTTTTAAAGTGATTGTAAAATACTATTTACATTATTATAAATTTAAAAAAATTTTAGAATTATTATTGTATCTAACCAATGCTACGTATAATTAGATAATAAATTATTTATATGTATATTTGACTTTTCTATAAATGTTTATCAAAATATAATGAATATGTGTTTATTTTATTACATTATCATTTGAAGTTTAGTCGCTCATTTATTCTGTACTACGTTTTCTTATTTATGTTCGATTGTAAATCCTGGATAATATTTTTTTAAAATATAATTTTGATAATTATCAAATAACAATAAATTAAGTTCAAGAGAATATTTTGTAATTTTTGGTTATCTAATTTATATATATAACGAATTCTTTAATATCTTTTGATGATCGTGCGGAACAAAAAATTACTTATTACATTAAATTTATGAAATTAATTTTAAGACGATACAGTATTACCACTGATTATTTAAAGATAGTATGTAAATATTCATAAATTTCATTATTGTAGTACAGATTTTTATGTTGAATCTCCCACTTACCAACGGGTGGGATTAACCAACGGTATTGCAGCCCAACTTGTTAACGATGCCTTTCAAAATTGGAAAAACGCTGCAAATGAATTTGAACAGGAAAAGAAAACGGAAGCTTTATCAATCAATCATGAAGCTAAAATCACTAACACCGAGAGTAGCGAAAATAAAAAGAAATATTTATTAAATAAAAAGTCGATAGAAGTAAGATACGAACATATTTATTTATTAATTTAGTAAATTTTTATAATGGGATAGAAATTATAAAAATTATTATGTGTATAATTTATTATTAAAAAGCAAACGTAAAATCTTCTTCGATTACAAGAAATGTAACTTTCTCACGATCTAATGAAATTAAATAAAATAATATTTATTAAACCTTCATTATTATTACTAATATATTGAATAAAAATTTAGAATTTTATTTATTGTATATTATTTCATACATTCAATAATACAAATTTATACATATATATTTTTTTTCCGTAAATAAGATAAATTAAATTTTATTTCTAAATTTAAATAACTTTTACTTTTGATTTCTTCATATTTATCTACAATAAATTAAATTTAAAAAGTTTTTACTGAAAATTATAAAAACTTTCATTCATAAATTAATCAAGAAGTTTATTTCATTAAAGAAGAACCAATAATCATATAAAATTATAATTTTTAATACATAATACAAATGTTGATTGAACTTATAATATTTCACATTTTTTGATTAATATAAAACTACATTTTACATAAAATCATGTAGAGTATCGGATTGCAGGCCAAGCTCTTTAACGATAACCTTGTCGGAATTTTAAATTTATTTTAACATTAACATTGAATATTTTAATATTTTTTTTTTATAATAAAGTGATTTTAGTAAGTTTATTAATAAACTGTTAACGTTGGTATTTACTCTTATATATAGCTGTACAATATAATAATACAATATAATATACAATATAAGAAAGCTATACAATACTCAAACACGTATATTTATTTCCCTGTACGTTTTTGTATATATATAGTAAATAAAATACATGTATATAAAAAATATTTTATATCTATTAAAATTTTTTTCTTATGCAAAAAATTGTATAAAATAATTGATACACATATATTGTTAAATGTCAAATTTGAAATATTAAATTAGAATATATAAAAGATAATTTTTTTATTCTGATATACTTAATGCATATTGGCATTATGCTTAGCTTTTAGCTTCTAGAAGTTTTACCGTAGAAAATATTAGAAATAATTTATTTACCCTCAATTACAAATAATTATAAATATACCATTGGTAAATGTAATTTTTATTATTTGAATTATATAAATTGCATTAGTCAATAAAAAAACGTTTTGTCTGATTAATCAATAATAAATATTTTCTATCTTTTTACCTTTAAAATTAACTACTATAATATAATTTTGAATATTGTAACAAATCGTTTCAATTGAGAAAATCGATAAAAACTACTCCAATCTAAAATAAAATTTTAAAAACGTAAAAAGATGTAAGATAGTGATTATGATTTATAAATCCATTTGTTTTTTAAATTACATCGATACTTTAGCGTTGATTAATTACAACTTCATTTTTCCAAAGAACAAATATCGCAAAAGTTGTTATGTATCCACATTTGTAGCATAAATAATATTTCTTATATAATTTCGATACATTATATAAAGTTTTTACAAGATAACTTAACGCTATTATTAATCAATATAATTATTTTTCTACTATCATTTTTTTAATAAATTAAAACGTTTTTACAGAAACAAAAAGATGCAACTAAATACTTTAAAGGCTAATATTTCACGTACAAATACAGACAAAATTTAAAAAATTAATAACAAAGAAAGCCAAATCACAATTACATATATCGAACGGATATTGAATGAATAAAAAAATTCTTGCTGTTCCAGATCGAGTCAAAAAATATTATCCCTGATCCGTCCGAGTGTTTCAACGGTGCATCGCGCGAAAACTACAGCTGGAGCCAATCAATTTATGACCTCGACGTCGTAATCCGTGTCCCCCAGGAGGTGCAGAAAACGAAACAGTTACAGGTCACATTATACTCCGATGCAATCGAAGTGGTCTATTGTGCCAAGATCCCGCAAACTTTAATCAAAGGACAATTATCCTTTAAAATTAAGAATACTGACTCGTTCTGGTGTCTTGATCCTGGAAAACACGTGACCGTGAGTTTTCTTTTTTACACTCTATATCTTTCTTACTTGCATTACGTATCATTCCATTTTGTTTATGAACATTATTTGGAAATATCTATATACGAACGAATAATCTGTACTCATTTGTTCTTAAATGCCAATATGAACTTTCAATTCAATATCAGCTATAAATTCTTTAAAATGAAATGTAAAGTTTACACTTTTTTTAATATTTATTTTTAAAATCATGGATAGTATCTTGTAGTTTAACAAATTTAATTGAAATGCACACTTGATACAGAGAGTTGCTACATTACAGTGTATTAAAATTAATTATATATGGCACTAGAAAAGAAAAAAAGAAGAATAAAAGAAAATATGAATATTTAATAAATATTATAAATTATACTTTTAAAATAAATGAAATTTATTTGATTTGGTTGATGTTTATCTAATGTTCATGAATAATTAAGAAATAATTGAAAAACAATCGATAAATAACTAAATGAGACTTGTAATTATTTAACAATGCCATTTTGAAATTTTTGACACTTTAGCTTCTAGAAAAATACACTTGAGAAGGTAAATCAGTTTTCAAATACCTTCAGTATCGAATTTAGTTTCAAGCCTAAAGGCAAAATGTAAGCGAATTCGATCCACCCTAATTTCTTGAAAACCTACTAGCCCATGCTCAAAATTTCAGAACAGATTATAAAATATTAGATGCTCGGAAACTTAAAAATTAATATTTTATTAATAGTTTATTCCTTAATTTAAGATACTCGTCACTTTTACTCCCTCTGCAAACAAAAAAAAAAAAGCAAAATAAATCGCAGAAGCCCAAGAATGCGCGGTTAATCAATCACGATGAAAAACATTGTCCTCAAATATGTATAACGACCACTTATCTCGGCATCATTGCAACCATCTTTCTAAGCTTTAAAATTTCTCGGGAGCAGTTGCACCTGGAGAAGACGGACGAGCGTTGGTGGGAATCTCTGCTGGAAGATGAGCCCAGGATCGAGTTGAGCAAGATCGACTGCTCCCGGAAACTCGAGGAAATGGACGATGACGAGCAGATGAAAGTGGCGGAGCTCATGTGGAATGAGAGGCGGAAATTGCTTGGGCAGCCTACGCCCGAGCTAATCGGTAAGTACGCACTGAGAATCTTCGAGATTCGAGGAGATTCAAGACAAAGGAGTGCGAATGCAACCAGATTGATTAAATCGCACGTTCATCCTAACGGAATATCCCGTTTTCCATGTGAATTATCCCTGGCTTTTCCCTTTCTAACAGTGCGGGTGCACTCGGTCTGTACTTTTCACCGTTGAGGTGCCACTACACCTGTTGGCTGCAATTAATTATCTATTATCCATCGTTGCGCGTAACTTGAGTCTTGAGCCACCACAAGCTTCCGTTAAGTTATTTGGGGATTACGCGTAAAAACAAAATCTACAAGTATTAAACAAAATTGTCTAATCGTGTCCGTTTTAAAGTATACAAAAAAACAAAAAACAAAATTCCAATTTACTCATTAATATAAAGCCTGTGGTATTAAATGATCATAGAGTAATATTTTTATAAGCACTTACTTATTTTAATATAAAATAACCGTGCAATTGTATGTATAATGTTACTTGAAAAAATTTAGTATCTAAATGTCTTGCGTAAGCAAATATTTTATTTTCTATAGAAACGTATCATATTTTATATTCTGTACGAATAGGCTAATATAAATACAGTAATATTAAGTGAAGTATCAAATACTTTTAATATCATTAGCATTAAATGTAATAATATTATTTAAAACACCTATTTTAATTTGATAAAATGACTGAAAAACCTTCTTGAATGTTTACTTCCTAGATAAGTTATTGATATTTAGTTTTTACATTCATTAACAACATCTCATTTTTAACATTAATCTCAAATTGATTAGAAAAACAATAAATATTTGTTTACTTATGGTTAATTAATTCCTTGTTCACGTAACAACATTGTAGTTACTATACGCAATACTTAAATTAAATTAAGTAATACATGCTTAAATTAACTTGAGTCTTAAAGTAAAAATAATCACCCTTGATTAAGCGTAATATTTTTAATTAAAATATGTTTTTTTTTTAATTAATCTTAATTCTACATACTCTGAATATAAAATGATCTGATTATAAAAATAATCCTTGCTATGAACAAGGTACATTATTTCACAAGCATATAAGATATTTTATACTGATAATGAATATAATTATGTACACATTGTATATGTATACACACTCAAATATTAAAGGATTAAGATACATATTTTACTTAAACACTATCTAAAATTATTTATAAATTTAATTTTATAAAATCGATGTTGAATCAATTTCATTATAATCCACATACCTTTTCTAAAATGCTTTTCTGCCTTATATTCGAATTCTTGCGTAAATATAAATATAAATAACATAATTGACTTGCACTTGTTGAAAATAACAATTTATCAGTCAAACGCTTGTTAAATGAAATTACGCGTTAATGGAGCATTCATTTGCCGAACGTTCACCTCAATCATAAATTAAACGGAGAGCCAATAAAAAGAAGACAGTAGTTCACGAATTCATTTACGACCTTATCTCCTATAAATTGATGGAAAACCAACTCATTTGATATTGCAACCATCGAGAAAATAAAATACTTGTATCGATAGATGCAGTAAGTTCAACAAGTTTGAGAGGATCAATGCATCGGAGTAGGACAAAAGCGACAATTGGTCGCCGATCTATTAATAGTTGTTTGTACTTAGATATGCGTACTTAAGTACACAGATACGAGTCTTTAACACTGTTTTCTTATCTTCTTGTTACAGAAAGCTGAACAAAAGCTGAACTGTGGCTCCAGCCATAATCCGATGGATTGAATCTCAGACGTACCTATTACGATATCCTCCCCTCCCCCCTCAAATTTAATTGAATCCATCGACTACGAAGGATAAAAAATGTTTCGATGATGTCTTTGTCATTTGGAGGATAATTTGGAAATCTGGATCGACGATTTTCAAATCAATTTTCATTTTATTCTCGTGATATGCATAAAATGTTAAATTACACCTTAAATGTATTCGTCATTAAACTTTTAAATACATAGAAAGGCATTTTTATAATTACCTTAAAATCAAAGACAATTTCAAATTATTGCTGCGTAGAACAAAAAGTTCTCACTGTCATTCTAAACGTATCTAATATCCTTTTTTGGAGCGACTCATTTATATGCTCGTCATCATAGTTTTAATTTATGATGTAAATGATTTTGATATTTATAAATCGTAAAATACCAACCTGTTAATATGTATGAATGAGCAATGATGTCGCATAAATTTAAATAAAATTTAATATTTTTTAATTCAAACATTCGAGCATTTAAAGTATTTTAAATCTTATAAATTTTGATTACAAATTTATACATATAAATTTGACATGTTATGGAAATATGATAAATTATATATTTTTTGTAAATAAATTAATAATAAAAATAATTAAAAATATTCTTTGATACATGACCTATAGCACCAAAAATAAAAAAATAAATATAATGCATAAAAGCAAAACAAAATTAAATTTATTTATTAAATAAACTTATCAATTTACAAAAATATTGTTTATTAAACAAATTATAAAAAAAATTCTAAAGTAATTAAATACCTAAATTAATAAAATATATTTTTAAAATATCACTTAAACGAACAATAATAATGTTGCTTAAATCTTTAAAATACATTTTTCAAACAATTGATAAATTTTCGATTTTAATTTATAAATAACCTATTTTGCAGAAAGAATAAATTATTAAAGATGACACTGTACATCAATTACGAATAATATAGATAAACAGTCAAAAGTTTCGAATATAAATTATGAATAAAAAATAATTTTTTTAGATTTATAAATATCTAAATAAAAAAGTATATCATTTTTTTAAAAATTTCTTTTCTTTTATAACTGTGAAGGTAATTATATAATTAAAGTAAAAATGAAATTTGTAGTAAAATAACTGTATACGAGAAAGATGTGTTTCTTTAAAAGATTTAATTACTTCTACGTTTAAATTAAAATCTATATGAAACTTTAGGAATTATTTTTTAATTTTTAGACGTTTCAAAATAAAACTTTTATTAAAAAGTGAAGATAATAATAATTTTTAATTAAAAACCAATGTAGTATTATAATTCACGATTCTCAAATAAATTTTTTTAATCATTTATAACATGCAAGAGTAAAGATAAAAATTTATTTTTTAAATAACCAGATTTAATCTTAAATACGTTAATTAGTAAATCTGTCAAATATCTTATTTTAAAATATAACTGTAGTGACTGTTTTTATATTTATAATTTTTTTTTTTTTTTTAAATGTAATTCCAAAGATTTAATAATCTGCAAGTATACATGTTTTACATTTGGATATTATTTTATTTTGCGCATATTTGTTCAATTTTTCATGTTAATATTTAATTATGCAACACTTATGCGTACGCACTTTTTCTCTATTTCTTCATATGATTATTGTATCGAAATCAAATAAGGCTATATACATTACCAATCCCAATATTATACATAATGCAAAACTCATAGTTACGTTCATTTTAATAAGTGGTAGAAAATCCTTCCATGCGTAAATTGACTTGCTATGAAATTCAAAACATCAGACTTTCACTCACGAAATTCGATCGCATCAATCCCTACGTAATCAAATGATTAATCCTATAATCACATTAATTTGCTAAAAGTTTACCATTTAATTACGCGTCTAGAGAAAAAAGTGATTGGAAAACGGTGATAAGTGATGTATGAAAATTCATTGAGATCGACGGATTATCTTCGAGATTCACAAATGAACAAAATATCACTGACGTGTCAAACGAATTTTATTTTAAGCGCAAAGGAACCAAACCAATTCGATTAGACAATAATAGTTTCCGCCGGAAATGTCCGAAAGGAAAGCGACTGTGCGCGCGCAACCGTTAATCGACACGCGAAAAGCAGACGATGCATCTGTGTCGCGACGTTCTATCCTCTTTAGTTTTTTTGCTTTTGTTTTTCCTCCTTTTAATGATTCGCAGAGCTATGCCACGGAAAATTCATGTTCTTAGTGCATTGATTTTCCAAAAATGAGAGAAAATGAATGCACTGAGATGGCCTCTAATAAATCCCTTATGATGCACATTTTCCTAATTTCATGAATCATGGTTTCCTCTCAGAGAAACTCCCAAATGCTATTCTAGAACATAGTGGCATCGAATGTTTTGACTAAGATGAGGAATGTAAAATTTTTGGTAATAATATTTGCAAAATTATATCCATGTACAAATATATATATTTAAATGGTTATTACTCCTCGATACAAGGAGCAAAAATTATTCACTATAAAAAATAACTTGTACTTTTAACGATATCATTTTAAATTATTTTAGTTATCTCCTCTTGGTAAATATAGAGTGTAGTAAACCTATTTTTATCTTTAAAACCCGCACTTATTAACAATAATAAATTCTTGTAAATTTCAATAGTTGTTGGTTAAATCGTTAGAAACAAAAATGAGAAAATTATCTTTCCTTATGTTAACAATTATCGCTATTAAGAAGCTTATTTATAGGCAATGATAAAATAAAACGAATGAATTTTGTATAATTTTGTTAGGAAATCATTACTACAATATCTAAAACTAATGTTCCGAAGTTTTAAACACTCGGTACGATAAAGTGAGTTTCTGGGATTAATCGACAAGTACGATAGAGTACATAACAATTCGAAAAAATTTATCATAAATAAATACATCGAGGAAAATTATAATTTGCTGGTATTATATACACGTGTTAAAACGTGTTAAATTATCTTTGACTTTTCAATCACCATAATGTATGGGAAAGCCAGCTTAGTGATCCAATGTACAAGTCATTTGCCTTACATCATCGGTTTGAGAGTCAAATTTATAATTTTAATTAGCTACACATTTCTCAAGAAGTTGTATTCCTGTTAATTGCTTTACTTCTTTTATTTTCAATCTTTGGACCAAATTTTAAACCAAAATTTATGTCAGTAAAAATAAAAAAATTGATAAATGGAAAAAAGATTCAATTTTTTTAATAAGTAAAATAAATATTAATTACAATTGAAAATTATATTTTATACAAAATTTATTTGTATTTTCTCCTCAATATAATTTTAAATAGAGCAATAAATAAGTTAAAATATTCCTACATTAAAATTTCGATTCATAAAGTAATTTAAATATATCAACCCATTGCTTGTTTATAAAGTATTCGACTATTCTTATTTTGCTGATTCTCTCTCTCTCTCTTTCTCTCTTACATTTATTTTATGCTTTACGTTTGTTTATGTAGACATGCAAGTCATTTTATAATTCTATATTTAAATTTGATCTCTAATCTACCTTTTTTATTATGTGCATTATTTTTCATATTTTGAGTTTACGTTGCTTTTTTATAAGTACAGAAATAAACCTTTTATAAATACAGAAAATCAGAAGATTTTTTTATACCTAAAAAATAAAAAAAACTATTCCATGACAATTAACATTCACGAGTACTGATCAAAAATAGCGAATTTAATATGTTCACTTTTAATTAAAGAAGAAAACAAAAATGTGTGATAAGCAGTAAATGATTAAATTTAAAAAGAATAATAATCCGTTCATTTCTAAAATTGAAAAAAAGAATGAATACTCACCAAGTTTACGAAATAAAAGTTATTTTTATAATAAAAGAAAAACTTTCTTTAAATTGCGTTATTAATGATCAATTACATTATATGTACATGGTTACATTCTGAGAGTAAAATGCTTTGTTGTCCAAAAAGCTATTGGAAGAACTTCATGACAAAAGTCCTTGATGCTCAGGATGCTGATGGAGGTTTTACAGCCCTGTCTAGAAAAAAACAGCACCCTGGAAAGGACGAGCAGAAAGAGAGAGAGTGAGAGAGAGAGAAGAGAACTTCTCTATTTAACGATAGTACAAATTCTACGTCAGCATAGAGATATATTATTTACAAAAATTGCTTTCCCCTGCCTTGAATTATTGATGTAATTATTTATGTTTCAAATACACCCGATCGTAGCTTTTTTCTAACAATATTTTATATTTTATAACTTATAAATATTCAATTTAATAATTTTTTAATTCTATGTATTTATTTTGAAATAAAGCAGATAATATTGTAAAAAAATAGAATAATAATGATTAAATGAAAGCGTTGTTTATAAAATGATGATTTATTAATATATTATTTATATTTCTTAATTCTAGTATTTATAGAGGTACAGGTATAAAAAAGGTTAGTAGCCTAATTACATGGATATAAGTATTTAAAAAAAGATTTTAGTTGAATAGAAAATTAAATTAAAATTCCTGGAATAAATAAAAAGTAAGAAATACAATAGATGTAATTCGAGGGGAATGATAGGTGAGGTTTAGATGTGCAGATTGTGTACCTGTCTAGTGAATGGAATTTTTTGTTTTGATTCCAAGATTTTACGTCTATTAGTATAAAAAATGAGCGTCCTTCTAGTCTGGTTTACTTTAATCTCTTCACATTTATCCACAGATACATTTATTATTTTATTCTATTGTCAAATTCTAATTTGTGTCATAAGTAAGTAATTTAAAATAATAGAAATACGTTCAATGCAATATTAAGTTAATTTATTTTCATAGAAAACAATATCATTGGAATAATATTTTTTAATTTCATAGACACATTTATAAAATATTTTTGATCAAAAACAATGTAATTTTATTTAAGGTAACAAAATTTTGCAAAATTATTAATTCAATTATCACAATAGTATCAATACAGATATTTGAATAATTTATTGATTACAGTACGTATAGAAAATTTATTTGAATAAAGTTGATTATTGTTATTAGATAAGAATGAGCCGGTATATTTAATAATATTAATAATTTTAAAAATCTTTATTGTATTAAAATTTTTATAAATATGAGTATTTTTAACTGTAACTGTTTCTCAAGTAAAAAGGAATTACTAATAATATAAAATATAAAATAAAAAATATAATTTAATTGTGCAGATATTTTGGATTGTATTTGAGATCTTACACTATAACATTCTACCAAATGAAGGAAACGTATTTATTTCAATAGATCACCATTAAATATAGTTTTTATTGTAGAGATACGAACCTTCAAAGTATTTAACCTTTTTCCCTTTATCCGTTGGTAATTTGACGAATAAAGTGTGACATAATGTGAAATTAAAAACGTGAACGAAGATTGGCAAGTTTCAGCTAGTAACAAAGGATATCGACGAGAATAAAACAATTTAAACTATAAAACAAATATTGAAGTCGAGAGTTGGAAATCGATCCTGAAGCTACGTTGAAGGACTAAGAAAATATTTGCGACTCGGGCATAGAAGCAGAGATAGACAGACGGAATCATAAGCCGAGCACAATAAAATATTTTTTATTGCAAAAAAGGGAATAAGGCTTGTGTGGCTGTAATATCTGGGGTAAATGGTGGCTCGGGCTGCTCTCCCGCAAAGAAATTCGCTCATTATGTACCTCATCTCTTTCTCATTTTCATCGGGGTCGGACGGAGCAGACGTACCGGTTGTGGCTCGCGCGCAACTTGAGCAAAAGATTGCCGCGGGCAAGGCAAAAGGCGAATGAAGTGGTAGGGCGGCCGACTACGACAGCGACGGCGGCAGCATCAGCATCAGCATCAGCATCAGCAGCAGCAGCAGCAGCATCAGCAACGGCAACGGCAACCGCTACAGCAACAGCAACAACAGCAACGGCAACAACAGCAACAACAACAACAGCAACAGGTACCTCGGCGGTCGCGGCGGTCCTCTGTGTCTCGGCCAGGTTGTTCTCATCTTGCGGAACTTAACTGCGGGCTGTGCACCGACCGAGCGAATAAAGGAGGGACACCAGGGGTCGAGGGGAAGGACGGAGGAATGGATCGAGGCCGTGGATCGTGACCCGTCTCCCCTCTAACTTTTTTTACTTTCTTTTGATCATTCGACAGACTCCTTCGTACTTCCTGGCCAATAACGACTCATACTTCCATCTTCCTTTCAATGAGTCTGTCTGCCTCTATTCTATATTTTATTTTCCCTTTATCAACCTGTCGTACACATTTTTTGTTCACTCGCGTCAAGGCCAATTGTACTACTTTGCAACGAGAAAGTTATCACAATTATTCAATAAAACAATTCGCCGAACCTATTCATACTCTATCTTTCGATTCGGTAAACGATTTTATATTTCGACATTCATCTTTCCAAACAGATTCACTTTAACAAGAAGCTAAAATTTTAGGTGTTTATTTTATTGTTTTTACTATAAAAACTGTATGGAATACGGAAGAAATAAATTCGCAGGTGTCCCAATCAATTTTTAAAGATATCTATATTTTTAATCAAGACATTTTTATTATAACGATGTCTGATATACGATGAAAAACATTTATGTATTTTCATTTTCACAAAGAAATAAATCGAGCTCTTAAAAATCAGAAGAGACAAAATACTTTATATCTTTTATAAGTGGGTGAAAAAATTGATGAATCAATCAACTCGATACAATACATTTTCTTGTACGTGCAGCACCTTTACACTTACCAGCCTATTCATGAATATTTATTATTATATACATCAAATGCAAAAAATAATGGTTTGAAAGTATTAATATTATTTACTTCAATTTGAAAGTAGAGCATAAAAATTTAGAAAATAAATTTTCTTACACATTTCTGTCTGTAATAATAATTTTAAAATGAAATTATATTGTATAGATATATTTACATAAAATTTAATTGGATTTTTAGAGGAAAAGTTTAATTACTAATAACAATTTTAGCTTGATAAGCACAAAAATCTGATTTCCATATTAGTTATGATCTGAAATCATTTATCCAATTTGACCAAAAAAAAATTTATGCATTAAATTACAAACTATTTATCAATGAAATTATTGCTTCGATTTTATACTTATTTTATTCAATATCGAGTTGTACAATCCTATCTAATCGTCTTCGTAGCTTTATGTGTATTATAAATAGAGACATTAGATATTTAGAAATACTTAATTATGTATGAATAAAAAATTTCTATTAAGACATATTTTCTACAGATAACATCATATGTATAATATTCAAAATATTTCCATTTAACTTTCGTTTACCATTTTTATATTCAATATCTTGTATACTTTTGTAGTCATAAATAAACTAACTAACAATTTCTTTCATTCTACAGAAATAAACATAATATTAAAGAAATTAAACACAAAATTTGTCTTATATTTTAGTAAATATTATTAAGAATTCAGTAAATTAATTATCTATAATAATATATACATACGAAATTTTTTATCATGTATAGAATACTCAAATCTTAATGAAAATAACACTTTCTAAAAATATTTAAATTTTTACGGTCTATTTATAAATAAAAGTACATCACTACGTCAAGTGTAATACTAAAAATAAATCACTTATCTGATAATAATGTATTTTATAGATTTAATTTAACTCAAAACTTTCTAATTTATATTTACGTATTTGTAAAACACATTGAACAACTGTATTGATAGTTCTGAATATTATTAATTAGAGAGTATTATTAATTTTTGTTCTTCATTTATTTTCTAAAATAAATCGTTCATCTTTTAAAATTATTGTAAATATAAAATTTTTAATTTTTGAATTTTATTAAATTACAATGAATATTACAATAAATATTAAAGTTTATTAAAACTTAATTACTAAAAATAAGTTATATATATATTTTATATGCAGTAATAATAACAGGAGATATAATTTCTGTTAATATTTATAATGCCTAATAAAATAATATGTAAAAATAACATTATTAAATTAATTCCAAATGCATTATAAAATTTATACTTATAAAAAGTATACATTAAATAATCAATTTTTTTAATGCTATAATATTATGTACGTGTTATATTTATTAACATAATGTTAATAATTTAAATTTTCTTATTAATTTGGCAATAGTATTTATTAATCGAATATTTAATAATTAACTTTGTAAAATTATTATTATTATTATTATTATTATTATTATTATTATTATTATTATTATTATTATTAGTATTATTAGTATTATTATTATTATTATATAGTGTATTGATTTCATAATTACATTATTGATTTAAGCAATAAAAATTTTAATCGATTTTTGATATCAAATTATACAATAAAAATTTTTCTCCAACTATTATTTATTTACTTATTTTTATTATTATATTTGAAAAAAACTAAAATTTAATTTTGAATATAAAAAATTATTAAGTTTAATAAATTAATTAAATTCAATTGAATTAAAGAAATCTAATGAGGATTAATATTATGTATTCATTCTAATTTAAGTCATTTTTAAATACTGATATGAATTTTAAAAAATAAATAGATCAGATATAAATATTTAATCATTAAGAGATTAAATTACAAAAATTTTAATATATGTTACAATTTGATGTATCAAAATTTTTGAATATACCAAATCTTATTGAACCTTTTAATATGTATTCAATTTCTAAAGAACATTAGTAAATTTTATAATTTTTAAGATTAGGCACATTAAGTTTTTCACTATTTCAAATCTTTTTTTTATTGCTTTCTATATTTTTCCTATTTATAAATTACCAATGAGTACATCTTTTGTTAAATCTTTATTGTTAATGTACTTTATCTTGACCATTGTTCTGGCAATAGATTTAAAAATACTTTGTATTAATAAAAAGAAGAAATGAATATTCAATGGACAATCTACAGTAACAAATACTAATAAAATTATATGCTTTCTATAAAGATAATGCATTATGTTTAAATTACTTTTTTATTCTGATCTTATTTTTTTAAACATAAGAAATAAACTAAAAATATAATATATATAGATATATATATAGATATACATATACACATAAAATATTTGTTCCATTAAATTTTTATATTTATTATAATAATCTAAATATTTTAAAAAACTGTTATATCAAATGCAAAGACTTTGAATGACACTTTAATTCCTATAATGAGGTTTAAATTCAAATTTCAATAAAATTCCATTTTATTTGATTAAATTTATAAAATTAAATAATCATTCTATAATTTTTATAAAACATTATTTTTTAATGTTTATAATTTTAAATACAATAAATATACAGATAGTTCATTATAATAACTTTAATTAAATCCATATTGATTTTATTCTATAGTTAGAAATCATATGAATTCATTTGGACAGTATATATAAAATTGTAATAAAAAAGTAATTATTCAACGCATTTATTATAAAAAGTTATTTCTAAAATGACATTTAAAAAAATAAATTCTGTCAGAACAAAAACTGACATTTTTTCATTCTATCTGGACACATATTTGCACCTCAGAGTATACACTGATGGTGGCAGTTTATAACCCTTACCTCATTTCTTTACTAAGAATTACCAAAAGTTTCTTTTCTCAGTGTCGAGTGCAATTTTCAGTGGAACGACATAAAAGCCGATTGCATTTAATAAAAAGAAAAAAAAAACTTCCTTCATAAAATGTTTAATTTGAATTATTTAATACTTCTCTTCTCCAAAGAAAAGATCTACTTGAAGTTAATTATATTTTGTAGATATATAACTACTAATTTTTCAATGTTTTCAAATTAAAAAAATATTTATTAATATATAACGTACTACAGGGTATAGAAGTCATAAAAATTGATAAAAATAGAAAATGTTTTTTAATGTATTATTTTTATTATTTGATTTATAAATTAATAATGTTTTATTTTAAAATTTTTCATTGTTCAATTACACTATTCCATGAATATTACAACTAAAGTTACAAGTAAATTACAAGTAAAAAAATATTTTTATACCATTCTATATAATGAAAATCCATTTAGTCCAAAATTTTTAAAAGTTTATTATACTAATATATAATTAATATATTAATTTTAACAGATTTTTAATGTCAAATTATATATTTATTGATTCAATATCATCACGTTATTGCTTGTTTAGTTGTAAACATTTAATATTTGAACAGATTTTCTTGTTTAATACACTATTATTATGTTTGTATAATTTTATTGAGAATTGGAGTATTGAATAATTTATCTTCCCAAAATATTGTTTCATACATGCTATCATAACAAATATTAATGTAAAATTATAAAACAGAATATAAGTTCATATTTACGTTTGGTATTCCTAACATATAATCTCAACAAATAATAAAATTGAAATATTTGGAAAGTAATTACTGTATTCTTAAAAATATGTTTAAATGGCGATTCATCCAGCAATGACATTAATGAATCGAATCTTCTAATCTTCTAATTAAAATGTAATTAATCTAAAAAAATATATAAATATTACGTCTTGCATTAAACATTATTATTATCATATATTCCATAAATACAATAACTTTAAAATCTACTTTAACAATTATAATATAAGTACCTTTAAAAAATAATCATAAAATATTAAAATTGATTTTTTAAAATATACTTATTTATTCTTTATCCTTTTAAATCAATTTCGCACTGAATTTTTCTTATTTCATAGACATTCATGATAATAAAAATGTATTTGAAACACTTTTATCGTATAAAGTTTGTTTATAGATTGTGAAGTGATCGTGTTGAAACATAAAGTAAATGAACCTGCAAGCAATTATTGTCTGTAGATCACGAATACAATTAAGCTTTTTTATTACGTGCTGTTAGTATAATGTAATTGTCCAAGAGAAGCTTGTGCATAAACATTTCATATTTGCATTAACCAAACAATATTAATATTATTATTTTTAACTACAATATCACAGACACAATAATATCCAGAACAAGCAGTCAACATATTAAACGAATTAAAAAACCAATCAAAAGAAACCCAAGTGCTTTACGTGGCAATTATGATTAAAATATTATTGTACCAAATATTGGACACTTGATAGAATCAATTTTTTTTTTAAATAATACAAATATTCTTAGATTTAGCAATAATAAAAAATATACATTTAGTGAGATAATGTTACTCTTTTTAAAGTGAAAAGGGAAAGAAGGAGGGAAGAAAAAATAAGAACAAGTGCATCGCGATTTGCCCGTTGGTCTCTTAAAAAACGGGAGTGAATCGCGACAAAAGAACGTATTTTTTCTAGAGTCTGGAACTCCTGGGGAGGAAAAACAACAAACTTGCGAGCTCAGGTAGAGGGTCCGCGCGAAAGGTCAGGAACGGCCACGACAATGAAATCGGCGTTCCAGCGTCGGTAAGAATGAACGAACCCTGCCAGAAGTAAAAGCCGAGCAAATGGAGCCTTGACGGGAGCTGCGGAGGAAGGAGAGAAGGCGAGAAGGAAGAAAAGGAGGAGGAGGAGGAGGAGGAGGAGGAGGGACGAGAGGGCGAGGTGGAGGAGGGCAGGGAGGAGGAACGAAGAGAACGTCCTCATCGCGGTCTCAGCCGCCGGCGAAGATGCCGCGGCGGTTCGTCTCCCGGGGGTCGGCAGCTGCCGCCGCAGGTGGCGCCACGGACGCCCACCTCCCGAGGCCGATGCAGTAGGCCGCCGTGCGAGGAACGAGGGGATCCCACACTCCCAGCAGATGCTCCCCGGCTCGATAAGAGAGTAGTTGCTTTTTTCGGAAGCAGGAGTCCAGCCTCGTGCAGGGGTATCCACATCCTCGGACGACTCGAGAGCAACTTTCCTTGACGAGATAATTTGTTTGGTCGTTCCTCCGAATTGCGCGTCGAGGTGCTTCTTGCACTCTCCCTTGTCTTTCGACAATCTCACGAGTTGCAACCGATTTCTAGCGATTTTATCTCGATTTATGGTTGTTTCTGTGTAGTTTCTTAGGTTATCATTCTTTGAAGTTATAGACTTTTTTATTTTTTCTCCAACAATATCGTGATCATTTTTAATTTCGTTTAAAAATCGTGCGCTTTTAAGTATGAAATGATTATACACAATTATATTTTATCGATTTCGGAGGTATGCACTTTTAAATCAAGACGATTCTAAACTAATGTCGAATGATATTTCCTGTTATTGAACTTGATAAAATTCGTTTCTTTATTTAAGCACCTTTATAACTTAAAAACATTATCAAGTTCCATTCCATTATCAGCTAAATACATTTAATTATAAGATTTGTTTCGTTCTTTTACCACCTATGTTTAATTCTCTCAAAATGTAGATGACTTGTAATACACAAGTATTACCCAATAAGCTTTGAAACGTGAAAAAGTTTACAAGAGTTTATATTATAATAAAGTACTTTATCACACTATCACTATTTTTAGTAGGTGGATTTTTTAAATTTTATTAGAATATATTTGTTTGCTATGTTAGTTTCGCAGAATTCAATCACAAATTTTTATTTAAAATAATCTGACAGCTCGAGTTAAACTAAAATAATGTTATTTTCTTCCATCACTGTGAATCGTTTATAAGTAATATAATCAAACTTTTATTGATATGCTTTATATAAAAATTTGATAAGCTTACTTGGATTAATTTCTACGGGAAGACGGACGCATAAATTATTTAATTTCATGACCAAATAAACTGTATAACGAACTTTTGTATGATTTCCATAGTAAAATAATCATAATAATTAGGTAATAGCAATGTTGAGTAAAACTAAAAAAAGCTTGCAAACCAGTCAACTTCATTTCGAAACAGATAAATGCTATTCACTTGGTCGAGTAACGCACTTTCTGTACAAAATTCGCGAAGCCTTACTATTCGTCGATAAAGATAGCTTTAAATAATCCTTGAGCTTCAGTTAAAAATTTTTATAAATTTTTTTTAAAATTTTTTACTCTATCTAATTATATTTTCAATTATTATTTCACTGATTTATCTTTTATTTCACGGTTTCGATGAATTTGGAATGAAATTAACAAAATCCTTCTCACGAATACCTTTTTCATGAGAAAAAAAAACAAGTCACATTTCTGTCGTGTAATTTTAAATTTTCTTTGAAAAAATTTTAATGCCTTTTTCAACGAATTTCCGTGTTTTGATCACCGGCATTAGTCATAAGATCCCGTGGGTTACTTTATTAGATTTTAATATAATTTGCAATATCAAGGGTTTTGGTTGTTTTCGTCCAGTTCTCGTCTTACTAGCTCCATCTTCATTTGTATCTATTTTTGTACGAATGAAGGAGAATTTTATTATGAAGAGTGGGGTTCCACCATTTAGGGACTCTTATAAAATTCTTGGAGATGATTTTTTCTTTACCTGTTGGTATTTTTCCACTATCGATATTTCAACACCGTATATAATTCCGACTCGAATCTTAGTCATTTATAAAATTTATTTTTCACTGTATATTTCAGTCGTTTATTCACAACTAAGAACGCAATTGCATTATTTTAATGAATTTTAATGGGATATTATCTAAATTAAACAGATACCGATGTTTCCTTGGATTAAAAAAATACGATAGAATATAATGAATGCACATCATTTACCAATATGTTATCTTCCCCTTGAATTCTTCAATATCTGCTAAATAGATTTTTTTCAAAAATCACAGATAGGAACATTAAATGCAAAATAAAATAATTGCCGTGACTGGATATAAACCGAAAATATTTGATCGAGAATCCCCATTTTTTTCTAACATTCACTCCAATAATTATTAATTTATATTGCATAGAGAATTGTGGCTGTACGTTTCGCGAGTGTGTGAGTGCGTGAAAGCGTGTGCATGGGTGAGTTACACACTGTACGTATCCGTGAACGAGGGCCCGTATGTACTCGCCATAATTTATATAAACACACGGGTAAAGAGTCAAAATAAATGATGAATTATTTTGAGAATCAGGTATTGTATAATTGTCCCGCGAAATACACTCGAGCCGAATGCTTATGCCATAAGACCAGCACGGGTTATTTAATTGGTATTTTATGTATTTACCTGTCCCCCCTCTTTCTCTCTCTCTCTCTCTCTCTCTCTCTTTCTCTGTTTATTTACATGCGATCGCGGCTACACGTAAATTTTGGTCCCAACTATCGTTCAAAAATAAGGATTGCGCTCGGATTTTAAAAAAAAGAGTAATGCTCGTGAAGGGAGCGTCTGTGCATTTACCTTCTCGGAGTGTTCCCGAGCACGGGAGAGAGACGAAGAGAGAAAGACAGAGAGAGAGAGAGAGAGAGAGAGAGAGAGAAAGATGGAGAAGGAGGGGGATAAAGAGAGAAAGAGAGAAAGAGAGAAAGAGAGAGAGTTGAGCACCTTCGAAGGTAAGACGCAGGTATATTACCTGTGCCCCTCGGCCACTCTTTCCCTCTCCTAGGACTCTCCGGCATACCAGTTTCCCCACTCCGGGCGGCTTCTTCATGCACGCACGCACACGAGCATCGTGGACTTGGGACCGAGCCTCTCCTTTTCTCTTTTCCTCCGAGAAAGAGATACGTCGCCGTCGCCGTCGCCGAGGTCTTCCGTCTCTCTCGCCCTCGTGCGCCGCTGAGCCCGGAGCGAGCGAGAGGCGTCGAGAAGAGAGTGGGACAGAAAAGCCCGTTAAGCCTCGGCGCTGCGGCACTCGCCTTGGTCGGTGTCTCGGTCCGTACTCGCCGCCAGTGCCGAGTCGCGCGCCTCCTCGAACCGACCCGTCGTCCTCGCCCTCGCCCTCGTCGTCGCCGTCGCCCCCGTCGCCCGCGCCGCCCAGAACCACCGCACGCGCCCCGAGTAATATGCCAGCGGAGGAGCGCGCGACCAACACCCTCGGCTTCGCGTGATCTCCGTACCCGAGACCGCCCTCGCCTCCCCGAGACTGTGCGCGCCGGAGTGAAACCAGAACCTGACCCGCGGCTTCCACACACGCACACGCTCCCAACCGGAGGAAGATGCCTTGCTCGGCGGTCACGCTCTCGCTGGCGACCATAACCGGCATCATCGCCACGGCGCTGCTCGCCATCGCCTTCTCCACCGACAACTGGCTCTACACCGAGGTCAAACGGGCGCAGATCCAGGTGAGTCCGCTTCCTCCAACCCGGATAATCTTCCGCTCCGTTCTGCCTTGCCTCCCCGTCGATTCCCGGATTTATTTGAATTTGCCCAACGTGCCTACGAAACGAGGCCCGAGGCTTCCTTCGTGCTTCGGCTTCGGCTCGTGGGTGATGCTAAGGAATTTCCTCCTGGAATTCGACTCCCCAAGGCTTTCGACCTTGTGACCATTTGCAAATCTCCGAGCGGCGGCTCGACGCCCTTAAGGTCCCTATTCCCTATCCCCGACTCCGAATTCAAACCTAAAAATTAGTGCCGACCTCGCTCCTGCCTGCTACTACCTGAACTAAAAACACAACCTATTATTTCTAACTGTCATTTCGTATTTACTTTATTCCCTTTCAATTTTTAATGACTCGTTAAAAAGTCATAAAACTTTCCTTGTATCAATTGTGCTACGTGGAATGTCGACCAATCGGTGAGCTTCGGTTAATAAAAAAGCTCGTTAAAACCGCTAAACATTTTTTAATTTTTCAACCCCACACTCGTTGAACCACGTCGTTTAATGAATCCATTCCGTTTTTTATATCAAGCTTCTATCCTAAAACATTGCTCTACTTACAATTATACCTTGAAATTTCATTCATTACGATACTCAAGAGTATTTTCAAAAGTAGCAAGTAGTCTCCGTTCGATTCCAACGATTCCAGCTTCGAACGTGTTATACATTGTTGTTATACATTCAATAATATTCTATTTCTTATTAGAGTTCACAACAAATCAATCGTTCTGATAAAATAATGGTTTATAAATAATAAAAAAAAACAATAATTGCAACAGAATAAGGAACGAGAAGGTTCAAAATATGTCTTATGCGCTTGTACAGTTTAAATCGATTGAATCAATACATTGTAGAATTAGTCACTGAAAAAGAAATTAATGCAAAAATTTATTATTGGAAAAAGAAATTCCTTGCACATTTTTATTGAATATAAAGTGAATTTTTTAGCCCCCATAATACATAATCACACGAAAAATAACATTTTTATTGAAAATACCAAAAAATGAGCAAAAAATTTTGATTTGCTATTTATATCAAATTTTTCGTTTTCAATTCAAAAAAGTATAAAGTACATTATTAGCAACATTAATAAAAATCCTCATTTTCAACGTGAGTCAACAGATATTTTGCTATTCTCATATACAGTGTGCATACATCGTGAGTATGTATGTGTCTATCAATCTGATTAATAAAAATGCAATTTATATTTTCATAAGTAAACATTACAATGGCAGATAAATGTAAAAATGTTGATGCCATTAAAATTTTAACCAAAAAAAGATATCCATTAAGATTAAAAAACAATATTTCACAAAGGTCACAATTGCTGTTTTCGATTTTTTTTATTCAATAAATTTATAATCTATGCAAATTCTTGTATATTGTTAAAAAACTATTTGGTTTTTGATATGTTATACAACAACCATAAAGGAAACAGTTAAATGTAAACGATTAAAATAATTATACTTTTAATTAATCAGATTTTGCATCCGCCGTTTCATTAAACTCTCGCACGTTTACAGTTCATATTAAAATTTCAAGATACAAGTGCATCCAACAACTGACTGGTCACTTACTCTACTTTTGACCAGTTTCTGACGAGTTATACCACTTGTAACGGTTAAATTCCTATGTAAGAATATACATTATAAGAACAATTCTGGAAATCCAAACTAATGAAGACGAATTTATAAGAATTAATTAAATAAATAAGATTTTTTTTTAATTATTAAATGACACTTATAGGCAAAATACACGATCGTTTTTTAATATTAAATAAAAATGCATAATTCATGATATTGTAACTAAAAGATGTTTTAAAAAGCAATGGTCAAGTTTCCGTCGATTACTTAAAAACTTCCAAACTTAATGAGCATACGTAATATGAATTTTAAAAGAAAGTTGAGAAAGACCGGAAATACGTTAAATAATACAAATGACTTCAGTATTTACAAATTACACATTGATTGTTAATGCTTATGCAGTATTAATCCTACTTCATCACGTTTTTCGTAACTGTGCTTAAATTTAAATACAAGATATCGAATTATTTAACGTTTATAATCAAGAAATAGTACATATGAAAAATAAGATTCCTGATGAACAATTCATGCACATAACATCTTGAAGTTGATTGAATCGGAAAGAATTTTACAATCAACTTATTTAAATTTCAAATTAAAAACTTGTTTCAGCACAACGAAAAAAGCACGTGGATTTACTGGTTTCTCATATAAGATTATAAACATAAAATGTAAATTTGCACAAAAACTCGTTGGTATTGAGCTGATTTTAAAATTACATCAAGAATAATGAATAATGTGTAAAATTTCCAACTATATATCAATTTTTTGATTTGTACCTTAATAAAATATTTTCTAAATTTTTATCGATCTAAAAACGTTGACAAAGCAAAATAAACATTCTTTATGCCAATATGATAATGTGCTTTTCATTCTCTATTGTACACGCTTAACAAAAAAACATTTGTACTACTGAAATTTATGATGTGCAATAACGAGTAATCTTTGTTCATAACAAATTCGAAAATTAATTGATAAAAAGTCTTGTTGATTAATATATAAAAACCTGCAACGAAAATATATATATGAATTAAATATATTTTAAGATTTACTTTAACTATTCCTGGTATAATTTCCTGGTATTACTTTTATTAAATTAAAAATTATTTTTTTTAATTCTGAAAAAAATCATAAATTTCCATTAAAAGTTCAAATTATGTAAAGATTATAAGTAACCACTGACAACTGATGTTATTTTTGTAAAAGTTCTATAAAACTAGTAAATTCTACGACGTAGTTAATAATTTAATATATCTATACCTAACTAACGACTGCATTCAGTCATATTAATCCACAAATGCAATATGAATTTTAATCAAGGAGAAACTTGTAAAATGATATATTATAACACAATTGCTCTTTCAGTTTTATGTTCATTAGTTTTATTTTCAAAAACATAATTAATATTTATTAGTTTAAAATTACACATCTAAAAAAATGCACTACTTTATAACAAAGTCATATGTTGGTAAAAATATATACTTTTCATTATCTAATAAAATAAAAATATTTTTAAAACGTTTGAAAATAGAAAGTACATTATGAATAAGCATTCAGTTAAATTAACAAAAAAATCATAAATAATATGGCTTGAGAAAATTATTTAAAAAGTCTACTGAAGCATACCATTTCCGTAAGCACGAAATTCAAATAAAATTTTAAATAAGATTATAATATCTCGATTAAGAATTTCATAAATTTTTAAGAGAAATTATGTTTTAAGTTAAGTACAAGAATTTCATGTTCAAAGTTGAGATTCTGTGCAAAGTATTATTTCTGTAAAAAAATATCGTTTCCTCGAGTTGCTCTTCGCTCCTAGTGTTCCTTATATTTCATTGCATTGCCGAGAATCCTGTTTTGATTGGTTTAATTATTTTAATATTCGGTTATACTTATTTGCAATTAGTAGTGTTTGAGTGTATAATCGGATAATTTTCAGGCTCCATCGTTTAATCCCGCAATAAAACAATCAGCAATTACCTTAAAAGGGAAATGATAATACGAGAGCACTGGCGGTGTTTTGGTGTTGGCAGCTGAATTGTGCACAAGTAAATAAAGAAAGCCGCCAAAGTTAAGGCGAACGAGGAGGAGGAGGAGGAGGGAATAAAAACGGTTATTACATGGTTAATAATCCTTCGTCGTGGAAGGCGCGAATTTTCGCGCGTCGCCGTGGTCACCGTTGCGCAAATCTCCAGAGGCATTCCCTGTGCGATTGGCAGCACTGGCCTCGTTTCTTTCCTCGGTCTCCTTCATCCGCGCGTGGGCTATCGGATTTTCTCGCAACCGAGCACGAGGTTGCACCACCCGACTCCACCAGACCCTCGACGGAGTTAATCAACCGCCCTCTCGATCGGAACATCGCGTGACCTCCGAGTCTTCGGTCCGTTTGAGGTGCGGACGGCTCTCACGACAGCCCAACTTGGGGTTCCTTGCGCAACCGTCGCCGCGCGGGGGGGACTCGAAGCGCCAATTTTAGCCACTCGCCGATTCATTAAGAGACGGTTTGTTTTTGCAATGGGAAAAATGTGTGGCTCGTTTTCGGAAAGTGACCGTGCAATAAACATAGATAATGAGCGACGGCTCCGGTTACTTTCCACTAAGTCGGGACGATAAACTCGTTGGCGCACTCGCCGGAGAGAAATACGAACTGCGATCGAGTTGTTAACCGGCTGGGCGAATTATTTTCCCGACTGGATTCGCTGAGCGAGGCGACAATTGTTTTCGGCAGCTCCACGGAGTATCGCTTTCGCTGGAACTGGAACGTCGAGGAGACCAAATGAAGAAGTCAAAGATGGAGATAATCAATGAGTGGCTGAGCTCCGGCCGCTTTGTTCCCCGAAGAACAATAACGGACTCGGCCACGGAGATAATTAGTCCCCGGGGGACGGGGGAGCGCGGTGGAGCGAGGTGGAGCGAGGTGGAGGAGGAGGCCAGGTTCCGATATTATGCAATTAGCATTTTCCGCGGCGGCGGAAGTTGCGCGTGGCTCGGCTCGGGAACCCAGGAACCCGAGGCAGAGGATCGCTCGTGCGTTCGTGCGTCGTTTACTCGGCTGTTCATTTTCCGGCCTGGCACCGATCGTGACTGACGCCAAGTGTCGGGTTAACGTCCGGCCGCAGATGTTCTCCTGAAATTCAACTGTCGTTCGTTGGGAAACTTGACTTTTTTTTTATGCACCTTTCAGAGGTCGAGTGCGCCGGACTTTGCGCCGGAGTGAAAGTCGCTCGGTAAGGATCTTTCCTGAGCCGACCGGGCATTGACGTGATTTTTTGGAAATTTCGCTCTGTCTAGGAGTTGCCAGTAAGAGGAAAAGCAGACTTTTACGACACGAGGCTTCTATCTTTATTTCCAACCTTTGCCCATTCATATTTAGTGCTTTACGGAAACAATCAATGTTGATGCTTTGGCATATGATGTGAGTCATTTCGAGTGAAATAAAATGTGAGTCATTGACGCCAATGAATGACACTTGGAAATCATAACTAACGAATATGATTACAGAACTTGCTTTCAACTCAACTGTTTTAAAGTTTATCCAATTCTCATGTAGAAAGTTACGTTTTACGGTCGCAAGCATAAAGACAAAATTTATTTATTTATTTTTTTTAATAAAACATTCCTTGTGTATAAATATTTGTCTTGATAAAAAGGTACATAGTATTAAACAGGCTGGCAATTATTTTATAAGCAAGGTATAGTGGATAGAGGTTTTTAAGCACGTGTAAAACGTGAATTTGTGCTTAAAGTTTTAATTCTCGTACTGTTAATAAGTTTACTGGATGAAAACTTGTTCGGAAATAATGATTCAGATAAATTCCAATATTTTTTGTACAAATTTCAAATCATAATTATTATAGCAAGCAAATTTTTAAGCTACGGTTTATTGATTGATATTAGTAGTAATTTTATTAGACTTCGATCTAGGCTTATTTGACTGTAAGATTATTTTGAAATTGATTTAGCTATAAATGGGTAGCAAATGAAAAACGATTAAAATTACTGTATCAATGAAATCGGTTACACATTAGACTAACGAGAAATTAATCCTAAGGTATAAAAACTTTATAAAAAAATTGTTACAAGTTATTCATTTACCGACTGAAATGTAATACAGAGTTAATTGAAATCATATTAAATGGATTTAAAAATCAACCTACCTAATCTTTGACTAATTATATATTACTTTTATAGAATTGCTTTATAAATCACTCTATATTAATTTTTTTTCATTTATTATTCTTAAAAATCCAAATAATTTCAGTTGATAAAATGTTATGAATATATAAATATATCATGGGAAAAAATCACCGAAATAGAATGCAACAATGCACATATACTTATTTCCCGTATTTTCCTAGACAACAAATGAAAAAAATCTTTTAGAATACATGAATTTTTATTAAGGAAAATAAGCCCATTGAAAAGAAAATAAAACATCACCTCGGAATATTAATTTCACACGTGGAAAATCTTCGAATAGTATTGAAGAAAAGAGATTATGAATAGCTTATCTTTTATTTTGGTATTCACAATGTATGCTTTCATTTTTTCAAAGAAGCAACAAAGTAATGTAATATTTGAGAATTAAGAATAAAGATAATTAATTTATCAACATTAGAAAGCTTATACCGTTTACTGTTTCTCTCAATTGCTCATTTGCTAAAGTTTGATTGAAATATGAAAAATTCAGTCATTATGAATTACAATAAACATAAATGCCATAATAAAATACATACCGAAATTCAGAGACAGGCATTTTTAGGTGATAGTTTAGGCCAAATTTCGATGAATGAAAAATTCTCTAAAAGAATTCGCGGTAAAGACTTTGAATGGCAATGGCTTATTATGCATTCAATCGGTGAGGTCGATTAGATAACTTGAACTTGACGTGGCTTAGAGAGCTGGTCTCCCCCTCGACTGCGGAACCCCCACAGCGGGAAAACTCGTGGAAAACCTTTCCGAATAATCAACGTCTCGGCAGGCGTTTCCCAGTCACAAAGTAAAGTCCCTACACGGGGGACACGTAATTGTTAAAAAGAGGCCCGAGGTCGATGTTTTGGCCGATAGGAATGTCGCCCGGGATTCCGGTAATAAGCTTGGAAGTCGGTGTAACGAGCACGCGTAGGTACAAAATGGCGGCGGGTAGGTGCGCCGCGGAATGTTAATCGGCCAATCGAAAAATCGCCGACCCGTGCCACGTGCTGCTCGAGAAAGAATGGGGTCCAGGGAAATGAAGCCCAGCATCCGCAGCCTCTTGCGACGGGTTCTTGGCAAATACCCTCGCACCGGCTGCAATGGAAAAGACATTCACAAGCTGTTCACACTTTTTGCGAGCACGGCCATATCAATGCACCAATGATTCAGAAAAGAGAAATTTGTGCTTAGAGTCGCGTTTTTCCCCGCCTGCAATTATTTGCACGAGAAGCACGAATCTCGAGATCTTTTGTTATTAAAGAAGAACCGATGATGTTTCCTTTTTTTTATCATTGGTTTTTTTGGTGCTCGGCTGGAATGAAGGTCAGCATTTTTGTGAATGGCGCGACATGATTTTAAGTGCTTTATTTTAATTTTTATTTTGGTGATCGCCATAAACTTTTTTATAACTCACATGAGTGAAAATTGACTTTGATGTGAATTTCAAATAAAAAATTATGATATCGATGCTTTAATGCGTAAATTTTTTAGCACCATTTATATTTATGTATTTATATTGACCATTATGCTTCAATGAAAATTATATCATTTAATATTTATTTTTTTTGTTTTTTTTTTTTTATAAATAAGCAGTGCGTATTTTCGATATTTACTATAATTTTTAATGACAATTATTCTAAAGATATGCTGAAATTATTTTCTCTTTAACGTTTGATAATGTTTATTTTAAACGTGATTTATACATAAAATGAACTTATTTTTATGCTTTCACATTCCATAAAATTTGCTTCAATAAAATGTATCCACGTAATAGTATATTATATATATATTTTAGAGTCAATTAAAAATATTTAGTTTTCGCTGACAATGAAAAATAAAATTTTTTATTGATCACGATGTAAGTAAAGAAATTATAAAGTTGTATATGAAATATACAATGAATGGAAAAATTCCAATAAGCCTTTTTTCATTGTTGTGTAATTCTAACAAAGTCAGTAGCAACAACAATAACATAATTAACAACAATAGCATTAATTACATCCAGTAAAAATGTGTTTATTATTTTTTTTCTTCAACGTAGTCACATTGTGCACAAACACCACAAGAAAAATATTGAATTTTCTTTTCTGTACGCAAGTTTCTGTAAATAACTTTGTTATTTTCTGTAGCAAATTTTTTTAAAAGAAAATATATTACAAAATTATATAGAACACCATTAGATTTGAAGTAAAAATAGATTTGTAACGATTTAAATTTTTTTGTCAATCGTTCCAACGTTAACCTTCCAACATAAATGGTCATGAGTAAAACCCGTTTTACTATAGAAAGTTAACCAAAGTTATGTAATTTTTTATTATTTTTTAAAATTTTATGTAAAAAAGGTCTATTCAAGAATTTAAGAATTTTTTTCTCCGTATAACTATTCTGTACGGAGAATATTTAACAAAAAAGTAAATCTACATTGAAATTTAGATAGTAATGTAATCCTCAATAAAAAATTGATATAGTCCATTGTGCTTTATGAATAACTTAATATTTCATTTTAAATTGCTAATATATTGAATAAATTTATTTCCAAAAAAATCATGTTATATTTACTCATTAGAACTAAATAATAAAATACATTAAGATTAAAATTATTTAGAGTAAAATAATACCACATTTAAAACAAAGCATTGATTTCATAAAATTTTTATATCTTTAAATATTTTCCTCAAAATCGATAAACTCAATCCTTTACTTCGAAATTTGATTAAAAGATGTTCCACAATTTAACTCGTTTAAAGAATCGGAGTATATTGACAAAATTTTTAAATTTACAATAAATTTTTATGAAGACATCGTACATTAAATAGTTAAATTAAAACACAAGAGCCCCCATAGCTAATCAAACCAAAAAATATGAACATAATATTGATACGTCGTTATAATCGATACGTTTCATCTCAACTATAATTTTCAATATCAAAACTTTAATGAAATAAAAATACTGTCTTTACAAGTTGATCGATTTTTTTTTTTTTTAATTCTTAATATAAAAATATGATCATAAGAAAAACAAGACGAAGTAAATAACACTAAGCCAAACACGAAGAAAATGAGTAATAGGGTCAGTCTATCCTATGAGCACAGTCATACGTGCATTCCTCATGCACACACTTACACACAGACGCAAGGTAATACGTTTTCTTCACCTGCACGGGCACGGCGGTGACTATGCAAACGAACATTGAGCTTTCACATGGTACAAAGTTCCCAGTATTATTAAACAACACAGAATACTGATGATTACCTTTTTTACGGCTATTTGCTCATTAATTTATTATTTTTTCAAAGTTATACAATATACATTGTGTTATGTACTTTAAAAATAAATAAGTACTGTTTTATCAACATGGAAATGGAAAAAGTTTTCGATAAGTTTTTTTTATTTAAATTCTATTCAGTTTAAATAATAATAATATTTTTGCTGTTTTGGGATTATTCAATTTCATATGATTAATAAATTATTCAATTTCATATGTCTTAACATTAATAGACGTCGAAAGCTTTTATTGATGATTACACTTGGATAATAGAATTTTTTTATATTACTATTATAACATAATTTTTTTACATACACTTTTTTTGTAGGAGAAGATTTCATAATCTGTACATTATCAAATACTAGTCAGTACATTGGGATTTTTTTTTAGAAGTGTTGATCCTTTAAAATAGAAAAATATATATTATATTATTCAAGTACTATCTTATCAAAAACTTAGATTATATTATCTTAGCTTAGCAAATAGAAAATTTATATTTTTGATTTAGAAATTTTTGTGTTATCATGAATGTGGTATTTATTTCTAATTTCTATTTCTAATTGTATACATTTTAGTATTGTACATATTATTTGAATTTTAAAAACGAACAGGTTAGCAAATTTTTATATTAATTAAGTAAAAAATATAAATTCGAAAAATTTTACTTTATTTCTACTGCCTCAAGCTAAATCATGAAACTTTTCCAACTATAATATATTCACTGCTTGTTTTAATTTATAATATTCAAAAATTAGAAAAATTGTTGTAGTTTTCACTTTTTTTTGGATTTTTGGATTGCTTTACAAAAAACAATAAATTATTGTTTTCGTAATATATTTAAAATAAAAAAAAAAAACAAATTTTCAAATCAGTATTTTTATTGTAGCAATAAAAAATTTAACGTACTGATTTAATTTTCAAATTTCTTGTTTCATACTTCATAATGGTGATATTATCAAAAGAAAAAAATCGAAATATAAATTCGCATTTTTAATTCATTATTTTTATAAAAATGAACTATTTTTTTTAAAAAAAAAAAAAAAAAAAAACTTTGCAGTTTTAATTGTAACTGTTTTCAGGAATTGACTACTGAAATTATAACGGAAAAAAATTTAAATACATATTTCCATATTGTAACAACTACCTAGAACAACTCAAAATTATCATACTTCTTTCCATTGTTTGGTGAAGATTATTTAAATGTTACTTAATTAACAAAGTCAATTACTTTCATTAATTTTTTAAAATATTCATTTTCTTAAATTAAGTTAAAATTAAATTTTTTGAAATAGCATGCTTAGATACATTGCAATTCACTGAAAAATAACTTGTCTTTTATTGATTTAAAATAAAAGGCTTTGAAATCGTTTAAAACATGGTAAATCTATATTCTTTGGTCTATAAATAAAATTTTATGGTAAAATATATGTTTATCAACATGTATAATTAAAAACGTGGCTTGGTTTTGCATTTTCATATTTAATTATAATTCTGTCAGCAGTTTTCCGAAACCAAATATTAAACTGCTGCACGAGAATTAGTAAACAACGTATTTGATACGCACGATTCTTAGTTAAGTAATATGCATTGTATTTAATAGTAAACATAGAGTCTAAATTAAGTTGTAAAAACGCAAATCAACATTATACCTCTCGACTATCCATTAGCCATTTGTCTGTCCAGTTTTCAGATGACTGATTGCGCAACGAAAACTTTGATAAAGGATTGCCGGTCAAGCAATTAGAGTTGCAGCATCCAAGTGCAAAAACATTACCGAGAATTAATAACTTTCCGTAAAATACACGAATTGACGGGGCTGGTAATGAGAAGAGAAACCGAGTCAGAATATTACTTTAAAAATACATTAATGTCGTCGGAAGCTAAAGCGGCTTTCACTCCATTATCGTTTTCAAAACAATACCATAAGATGACTGAGAGCTTCCACTTAAGATTAGCGAGGAACGAGTATCGCACGCGATGAATCGAAAAAGTCTTCGGAAAAAACGATGGCGTTTCCGAGATACCAAGAGCGATTCATTAGTCTCTTTCCATGTATCACAAATAAAATTTGATTTAATAACCGAAGGAATGGCAAAAAAACCTCTGGGATCCAACCTCCGCCACAAAGATAATTGCCGTTCAACCCGTGGCCGAGTTTGTCCGATTGTCCAACCTTTCTCGGAGGGGAAATTGTGCACACAAAAAAAAAAAAAAAAAAAAAAAATAAATAGCAAAGGTACCGAAAAAAAGAGGGGAAAAGTGCGGACGATGCTATTGTTGGGAGATCTAGGCCGCGCCGCAGATAGATCATGCACCTCGCGAACCATCACCTGGGCGGGTGTCGACTCCGGGCTTTACGGCATTCCGGGTGAAATGAGGCGCGAAATGAAAACCCACGTCCTTCCGTCGGGGACCTGGTGCATTCCTTCCTTTCCTACACTCCTCGCGATTGGCTTTGTTTTCGTCGACGGCATTGTCTGGTGCTTCCCTTCCTGCCCACCACCACCTCGAGATAGTAAAAGTCTATTCCCAATAGTCGACGTAGTAACGTCAGACTCTTGCACAACCGACTGACATTACAATTTCACGCATTTAATTATAACGATCGCCGTTTTGAGAAGCAGTTTGGGATTGTCTGGCTTATTAGACTTCGGCTAAACTTGAGAGTCGTTGAAAGTGTTTCTGCAACTGTGACTCCGTGCCGATTTCACTTTTTTTCATTCTTAAGCAAATTTTATTTACCGAGTAGTAATTTTCTGTAAAATTAATAACGGTTGAATTATCGATGAAAATAGAACAATATGCGGTTCGCTAAAAAATCTTTGACACTAACCGATACGTGGCTAAACATCCAGAGACCAGTGAGTCGACGAAATAACTGAAAATCAATTTTGCAATTATAAATACGTTGGGATATTTTACGAAAATTTACAAAAACTTTTCTTTGAAAAGTCCAAGTTCCAATTTTCTAATCATGAAAAATTTTATATTACACCTAATATTCTTTAAGTAAAATTGTAAATGCATATTACACATTTGCATTTATTTAGAGTATGGCGGTACAGATAATTAAATTTTAAATAAAACTTCAGGCAACCTACTCTCCGTGGTGAAAATAAGCAAAATTGAATATTTTATTTATAATTTATGTGTGGTTTTAGGTTTAATAATTTTAATCATTTTTATAATTAAACTTTATTCAAAAATTATTGTAATAGTTCAAGTTTACACTGAACAATAAGTATTATCGATGACAAATTCTAAATACTATTTCGACACATGTATTGTTTCTGCCTTACCATAATGAAGGCAAAGCAACTTTCAAGGTTGCTATTTTAATATACTAATCCTTTCAATAAGATCATGTCTACAAAATATTCATGTACACCAGCAATTGCATGACATTCGTAATTTTCTTACAACATTCAGTTCGCATTTATTATTTTAAATATTTTAATAAATGTACAGAAATCTCATTTATAGTATTCTCTATAACGAATCATTGGCATTGTATTTACAATGTATTCTTTAAGTGACTAAACTTTATATATCTAGAAAAAAAATCAAAGAAAAATTCTTATATGTCGAAGAAAAATTTTTCATGTAAGTCAATATTGCTTAGCCTATTTTCTATCCCAGAATTTTTGTTGTTTGGCAGAAAAATCTGAATAAACTATAAATTAACCGATATTGAAATTAAATAATAAATCGCTTGTTTGGACAATATTTTTAAAAAGAATTTTATAAAATATTAATTTTAATGGAAATGGTGTCAATCGAACAGGAAAATTATAAAATAAAAAATACTGTTTATACATGTAATACTTTCAAATTATTTGAATTTACAAAAGGGTTTGACTGGACCTTATATTAGCATCTCAAAATAGGATAAAAGAAAGTCCTCTTCACATCTACTTTCTCTTTGTCACATAGAACATATTCATCAGGCTCATCACAATTCTTTCAAGATAATTTTTGCTAAAAATATAACAAATAAAAGGCATTAAATTAAAAATATAAATGAATGTATGTTTGTTCAATGTGATTATTTTATTTGTTTGAGTTAAAGAAACTTGTTTTATGTTTAAAACTATTTTAAAAAACCCTATCATCGAGGAATTTAAAATATCATTAAATGCATGTTAAACAAAGTTTGTGAATTTCTTTAAATAAAGTAAAGGTAGTACTTTTAATTTACTGTCTGTGTTTTACAAAATACTTTACTGCAGTTTTACTGAGTGAACTGCAAATAATTTGTCTTATCGTTATCCATATGACACACTAAACTAATTTATGCACTAAAGAACTTCATTTTTTCGTCTTATCTCTTTTTTAAGAATGAACGACATTATCTCCAAGCATGAGCTCGCACTATATTATGTTTATGGTATGAAATTCATATCGGTGCTCTATTTTTAGCAAGTGGTCTTAGGTTTTCAAGATGCACACCGAGATAATTGTATCCGCAAGCGATTAAATGACTTTAAAAATCTGAATGATTGTACAATATGTGTTCGTATAAATAAGGTGAAAGGGATCATTAAAGGACTACAGATGGCAAGATGAAAAATGTGGATCACTGAAATGAACTTGAAATTCACACGTTCAATTAGGTGAATTTTTTCGCTTTCGCCAGGTTCTTTGTATGCCTTGCAATCTCATTAATAAAGATTCATAGGTATTCTTTTAAATTTAAATGTGAATTGTATAAACTTTTATTTTCACAAGAGTTGGACTATGGAAAGTGTTTTGAAACGTGTTTCTTTCTTCTAAAAATATGATTATAGTGTATGGGAGATGAAATTTATTTAAAAATTTTATTTTTATTATACTTTATGAATTATTTTATTATAAATAAATATAATATTTTGGGAAAGTGTTATTGATTGCAATAAAATCAATGCAACAATATTTTTCACATATTTTCCTTTATGTTATGTGTACCAATTCTAATGTACTTGTTTAATATGTTTTGATAGTTAAAAGATTGAGTAGATTGTCTGAAATTATAACAAAATTAAAAAATGCGTTATAAGATAGTTTAAAATTTTTTTTTTATTGAATTAGATTTTGTTTAGATTTCCATTTAAGGGGCTCTTGTGTTCTCGAAGTGTTTTATAGTATTTTGTAATATTCTGCATTGAAAAAGGTAGTCTTGAATATTTTTCACGAAAAAATTAATCCGTATTGACAAGGCTTTAGTTGGTGGAAACTTTCATCTGACATGACGTAATAATGGATATTTAAATATCTTCAAGCTTAAAAAGAAAAAAAAAAATCTGAAGTCATTAAGGTGAGTCTTAATAATGACAGACCATGTTACGGATTTTAATAATATTCCTTGAATGAAAAGCCATTAATAATGAATAAAAACCAAATATCTCTGCGATATTATGGATGGTCACACGCCGTATTAGGTGTCGAACCCAAACACGTCCTAGGGATATCACAATAGCAGGTGAAAATAAGAAAATGAAAATAATAAGCGACCATCAGACTCGGGGATCAAGGCGCAGAGGCCGATGATGCCTAGAGCCCTCGGATTCCTGCGTCCAGGAACGTCCGGCGTTCCTCTGGAAAAAAGCTAAAATGGACATGGAGCGAGAAAAATCGATGGGGTTGGGGGGAGGGGGAGGGGGAGGAGAGGAGGGCACTTGGCTCGACACTCGCGCAGTTGCTTTCACATTTGTCGCGAGGAGGCGAGGGAACGCGTCGCATCGTATCGGATCGGCTGGTGCGTAGCCGAGGAACCGATTTCTTTTGCTAGGGACGCACTCCGAGGGAAAGTAAAGAGCACCGCCATCGGAATTCGCTTTGTGCCGATTTTCCCCCTATTGTCAATTAATCGGAGCTCGGGACATTTGCTCGCTGCAATCGCTCGTGGGACAGGTAGCGCAATCGGAAAGAGAGAGAGAGAGAGAGAGAGAGAGAGAGAGAGAGATGGATGGATGGATGCGTATTGTTGTTTGGTAATAATATGCTTATGAGGGACTGCGATGTACATCGTGATTTAAAGCGATGTTGATACGCGAATACGTTACGCAACGAATTTGAAAGTGCCCTACAAATTCTGCATTTTCCTCAATTGCTCCTTAAAAGTTGTAAATTATGAAATTGTTTCTCCGTTTATGAGCCGAAGAAACATTATTTTTATAAATATCATTGTATCATGATGTACATTAATACTACTGAATAAATCATCATTGTAATTATAGTCTTGTTAAAAACATCACTTTCTTTTCAATTTCCACTCATACTTTATTATCGATTATTATTAAATTTCTCAAAAGAAAAATTATGCAAATGTATTAATATTACTTTGAGATATCGTATTGATTACTAGCTGCGATATAAAATTTAAGTTAACCTACACAGTATTTAGTTACACATACGTACATTGTAGTTAACTAAATATATTACTTCAATTACATTTGTAATGAACTACACTTATCAATCCTTGCAATTATTTTTAAATTAATGATACATACTTTTATCGTGATTCTAAAGAATTTAAAATAACTTGCTTGTATTTTTATTTATTTTAAAATATTCGATCTTGTATATAGTAATGAAAAATAAAGTATAGTATTTTTTATTTTTTAAAGTGTATGTTATCTATTAATATTATTTTTCATGTATGAATTAAACAAATCAATTGTAAATTATATTTTTCATATTACCGAAATTAATTAAATCATTGAGCTTAAATATTACTTTTCCGATTCTATTCCAATATTATATTTTAATTAAATTGTAAATTCTAAAGTTTAATTTTTAATTTTTCTATATTAAACAATAATGTACGTAATGTAAAATACTTAAAACTAGTAATTTTATTTTAAAAATGTATTGCTTATTATACAATATATAAAATATTTTAAAAAATAAGATTCATGAAAGCTAATTTTAATTTAATTTGATGATAAAAAGTATTTATTATATGAATATATTTACATTAGATTTAATAATTTTATACAATCATGTTTTATTTCTTGCCTTTATGAGGATTATATTTTTATTTTTATTAAAATTCTGAATTACAAAAGTTTTAATAAGAAATACTGTACATAAATTATTGTGAATTTATATTTTAAAAGCAAAAAATTATGATAACATTAATAATGATAAGTAACCATCAGAGTTTAAAATTAAAATTTACAAGCATAATTAGTAAGTTTTAAATATTGTATTTTTTTTTAAAAAAGTAAATGAAATATCACTGTAATTAGTAGATACATATAAATTATTTTTATAAGGATAAACAAAAAATAATAATTTTACTTGTCTAGATATTTTACATTTATTACGCAATGTATCTGTTGACTTTTGGAGTTACATAGACAAAAAAAATATTTTTTCCAGCGTCTAGTTTCTTGACAGTTTACGTTTCTCAAATGATTAATGATCTAAAATTTCGGCGAAGTTCGGTGAACTGCTTTGAGTTGTACGAGGAGTCACGAAAGCGCTTTGGCCTGTATTACGCAATAAATCACAAGAAACAAATATCGATTCGTAGTAAATGTTACCCCTTCCTCGGTTTCACTTTAAAAATTCAAATGATTAAAATTGTGATGGGCAATGTCCTACACCAGAATGCCAATGAGCGCACAACGTTTAAAATGAAAAATCTTTAATGAAAAAAAAGAAAAAAAAGGGGGGAAAAAAGAAAAAACTACACGTTTGATGAGATCGCGTCCCGCGGTGCTCGACTCTACTCATTATAGACCGTCAGCCAGAGAAAAACCAGTGTAAAAACCACGGGAGCAGGAAAAAAATTTCTCTAGGAGATCAAACCCCAGTGTCCCGTTACATTAACGCATACCCACGGCTCCGCGGCATTTCTACGCGGATTCCAGTTTTTCGAGCCGCGCTGGCATTTCATTGGGAGGAAGGGGGGAGGGAACGAGGTGCGGAGGATCCCGACGGAAGGAAATGTGTTCCAGGGGGAGGCACGCAATTATCAGCGGAGGTATGCGGGCGGCCTCGCGTAATTCGAGTAATGAATTTGTCAGGTCGCCGCGGCTCCGGGAGACAGGAAAAAACCGAACTCGGGGGCGAAAAATAAATGGCGCTTTTAAGAGGTTTGTTTGCTCGGTGGAAACCTCGCCTCTCGATTAATTCCCGTCCATTTCGTTATCTCGAAGCGCAGCATCCGATGCTTCGAGATCTCCACTCGAATTTGCTTTCCGTTTTTATTCATTTCTGCCCACATTATTTTCTACTCGTTTTCTACTCATAAAACAAACTTTCTAAATCGAATCCAATCATTTGTGTTTCGCTTTCGTACAAGTGCATATAAATATGGGAGGGGTTTTTCCGAAACAAAATATTCCTGCGAGTGTCAAAGTATAGATTGTTTAAACTACTGCAATCTGACATTGATCTATCGTAAAAAAAATATAACCATAAGAAAGTTGTGAAAAATCATAAAACATTTTCATGGAATATTCCTTCAGAATTCCAATATGTTAAAAAAATAAAATCTAACTTGAAATAATTGGTTACTTTGTATTTCATACATGTGCAACATGTAATGATTTCATGTAGTTGAAAACATGAAATTTAGAAATTGAAGGATCATAATTAGAAATTTCTCCAAGCGTTCTAAACGAAAATCGACATTATCACTTTTTTTCAAATATCGATCTATAATTTTATACATTGAAAAAAAAGAATAAAAAGATACAAAATATTTTTAATTAACACGCAGTTCCATGGACTAGAACGTGATTATTCTCTTTTTAATCGCCTAACGCCTCGCTACTATAAAAATATTATTTTAAACATTTTTCTTCTTGTGATATAAAAAGACACTCCATAAACGAGAAGAATAGTTTATGAAATTCCAAATGGACGAACCCTCTTTGGTAACAATAGTTAATTTGGTTTAGGAATTAAGAAAAAAACCAACAAAATCCATGAAGCTATAAATAAAATTCCAAGTTCGTAAACTGGGCCACCACTAAGCGTCGTCATTCTTACGCATAATAATAATTTGCTAAAAAAGGCAGGCGAGATTTTTTTTTTTTTTTTTTTTTTTTTTTTTTTTGCAACAAGTTACGTGCTACGTATCTCGGACTATGAAATTACATTGTATGAAATTAAAATATCTCGAAGTGTCACGTGTGATTACACATCGACAGGGCCGTTTTATTTATGATTTCTCGACTTGCTGCTGTGAGTTTTCCTGCCTATTCCATTCACACGCGATTTTCCGGATTGTACGCAGTCCACAATACCAATAATAAAACTGTGCGAATTGTCTATAGTCCAATATAAATGGAGTGTGTCATTTGATATTTGCTTGTTCGCAATTTCTATAGAGTCGGTTTGTCCAATTTCTAAAAACAATAGATGCAATGTCGCATACAGCTTCACTCGAAATAACACGATTATAAATTCAAAGCCCGCATAAAAATCGGATGAGTGCGTGGGAATGCGTTTGACATGCAGTGATGTTTTCCAAAAAAAAAAAAACAAAAAAAAGAAAACGTTTGAATCGCCGACATTTCAAAAGCCATTCCAAAATCTTTTGCAACCGAAGCTTCAACTTTGAGGATTTTGTCAAAGTAAAAGCGGACGAGATCTGCAATCAGTCTTCAATTGCCTCTTCGTACACACACACACACACACAAGCGCGCGCGCAGGCACGTCTACTAATGTCGACTCATGCAAGGCAATCCAATTTGTCCTATATTTAACCGATACACGCGGTGTCATGGTGCCTCGGTGCCGAGATGCACCCGGGAGGTCGAGCCAAAGTCCCCAATTCCTGGGAGGCAAACTTTCAGATGAACATCGTACAGTTTTTAAAAAATATCCACGAGCATTTATTCGAAGAATGTTATACTCTTAAAGATTTTAAAATTCCAACGTGGGCAACAAATATTATTCTATATTTAATTTTTAATTGTTGAATCTATATTTAACTGTTCCAACGTACTCTTAATATAAATGTTAAATGTTACGTGTATCCATTTTTTTTTTTTTTTACATACCGTTCAACTTTAATTTATTATTTAATAAGCAAAAAAACTATCTAACAAAATATTATAATATTTAAAAAAATTTATAATAATCAATTTTATGTGTTAAACTATTCGGTTTCTTTTATGTAAATATATTTCTCGTATGGCAAGGATTGTAGATTAAAATTAATTCACAAAATAAATAATTATAATAACGAACTATAAATAAAAATATCTCCAAAAAGAGGATTTTATTATTCAAGGTAATTAGAGGTAAATGAATTAAATTTGCATAAGATTAGTTAAAAAAAAATTATTTTGCATTTTACTATTTTTAATTTAATAATATGTAATAACATTTTAAAATAAACAATACTAAATATTAATTAAAATTGATGTTATGCAATAAGTTATAAGATACATACACTTTTTATAGAATTTTAATTTCGTTATTTAATAATGAAGCTAATTAAAATTATAAAAAAAGTTAATGGTTATCGAAAACTCTTTATTAATACACATTTTCGCTGAATAAAACAAATAAACATTAATTTTGTTATGCAATACAGTAGAATATTAATTAGACACCAAAATGAGATAATATGAGCAATAAAAAAAACTCAAGCCGAGTGAACAAATGTCTTTGATACTTAATATATGAGTCACTAACGTTAGATCACAAATATAATCTGTTAATAAGAAAATTAAGCGAATGCCTATAGGATGTCTTTTCATTACAAATGAAATAAATTCGTATTTATCTTATTTTCTAACTTAGTTTACTTTACGCTTATTTTTGCATGGCAAGTACGTCATTGAAATTTTATTGAAACTTAAACGTACATATTTTTGTATATTATTATATTTTTTTATTATTTATTCAGTTAAAATTCTATTTCTATTATTTTTTAATATTCATATATGCATTTGCAATATCACTTTTAATATTTTGCTTTTAAACTAAATTATATAAAAAAGTTTTCAAAAATGTAAATATGCTATATTAAAAGCTATGAAATTGTTAAATATTTACGAGCATGGAAGAAAATAATTTTTAGTCTACAATTTAACTACGTTGGATTCACTACACACAATTACATATTATTTGTATACATTTTTTCATATACCCATAACTAACTATGTATTTAATAAAATTTAGTATAATTAACTTACACATTCGTGTTTTTAATTCTATTAAGTTATATTATAACAAAATCATACAGTACATAAATTGTATATAAATTACACAGAAATTTTATACATAAATTTACTTTTAAGGAAGTAACTTGAATCTTTAATACATTACTTTAAATTCATTAAACATAATTTATGAAATTTATAATTTATTTAATTTATTTAAACGATATGTGATGATAATATTAATTTAATTAATTTAATTTATTTCCTTCCATTAATTTAACACAAAATTAGAATATTAAAAAACTTTATTTAAAAACTAAAAAGATAAAATAAGTTTAATAATAATTCTACATTGAAATGTACTAATATGCATAAGCTACTAAAGTTTTAAAAAAGAGTAAACATATATTGGATTCATTAAAGCTATTGGTTATACTACACCCTATACCATGTTTTAATAAAATGTTCTTATTTATTATATCTCATCTTTATTACTATTGGGAGAAAAATGAATGATAAAGAAGTTCAAAAGACAAATACACTAAGGTAAATAATGAATATCTTCAGAAAACCAGTTTAAAACTTTCTCGTGATTTTCGTTTAAGAAATCGAGACGGTGTTGATGCAGTTATTCCAGCTAATCGTGCGAGGAAAATAGAGAAAAGTACCAGCCTTATAGAGAAAGAGAAGAGTTTTCTAGGGCAGAAAGTGTGTAGTGACAGCAAAGGAAAACTTTTCAAAAAGCTGACGTAAATGAAATCTCTTCTCCCTTTTCGAGCAACACGTTGCTGCAATTATAATCATGACAAGTGGATGCTTTTCCCTTTTTTAGTTATTCAAGGTCTTTTTGTAGTTTGCACGTTCGTATGCACATAAGAATGATCGAATTAATTTTGAAAGTAAGGCAAATCATTTTATGACTGTTTACTATTATCTCAGATACATTGTATTAAAATGCAATTCATCGTTATATTGTATTTTTAGTCATTAAATTATGTTGTTTGTATTGAAAAATTTTCAAAACCACAACTGTAGATTTTTATTTAGCAATATTTAAAAAATAATTTTTGATTATAAAAAGTAATTATTAAATTTAGAATACAAAAAAATTATTTTTATAGATACATTAATTTCTTAACAAATAAATGCAATCGATATTTTGCTTCATATATTTTATGATTGTTCTAGCTATATATGTATCCATATACATGTGCATTTACAGAATGAGTATATTTATTTTAAAATAGTCCTATTCTATTTAAGTACTGATCAAAAATAAAAGTTACTTGAATAAAAATTAAAAGTAAAATAATGCTGACTATTCTGATTTTTAGATGCTTTAGGAATCTATATTAAATTTTCTGTTAAGAATTAAATTGTCTTAAACATTAATAGTGTTACAAAAAAAACTATATCATTCATTTGATTTTGAGATAAATAATTTTTAAACATATTTGAATAGGAACTGTGTTAAACTTCATTTTTTAAAAATAATTTATTATATATTGTTTAATACAAAAAGGTAAATATTTGAAAAATATCTGTTAAAAGTATTTAGAAAAGTATCTTAATATTAAATATAATAATATATATAATTAAAACAAAAATTTAGTAGCTTGGATTACCAAAGAAAAACTAATAAAAAATTATGCTACAAAATTTATTATTTTAGTTATTAAAGTTTACAACATTTTTATAGATTATTATAACTTTTTTCTAATAACATATCGTAGGTAAATTATTGAACAAATCATATAATTTATCTTTGGTAAAAATATTTGAAGTGATGCTTACAAAATCATAAAAAAGGTTGAATCAATGTTTAAGCACTTAAAATTTTCCTGAACTATACCTATAGTTATAAAATAAAAGGTAACTTTAATAATTTAAATAAAACAATTTTAATAATTATAATGTGCGTTCATAAAAATTAAAATTTTTTTTTATATCTAGAACTGGTTAATGTAATACATAACGAAAACTATATTAGAATTGAGTAGATAATTATAATGAAATTAATAGGCGTCAATATATGTGAAACTATAATAAAATTAAACATATTAAGTTAATGAATTAGAAATCTCATATCTTTCATTTTAGAACTTTAGTGTATAAGAAAAAAGAAAATGTCTGTGAACTGTTAAAATTATTAAAATATTTTATCATGGAGAAACATACCTAAGTTTATTTAACAAAAATACCCTGAGCAAACAATTGTTTATACTCTAGGTATTTGTGTAATCTGCTAGTATATGTTCATGCATACACCCACATGGAAACAAAACAAATTAAATTAATTCTGAGATAAAAAGCTTTTTATGCCAGAGATAATATTTCTAACACGTTACTCCATGGCTAATGAACGTTTTGTGACAACCATTGAATACTATAATAATAGAAAAAAATATGCATTTGACTAGAGGAAAATATCCCTTTGGGTTCACATTAATGAAATGGTCGACCGTTATCTTCGTCATCATTGTGATTTCCCCACAGTGTTTCACATTATACTTATTCTTTCTCTTTCTCAATCAGCAGCTGTTGTCTCTTTTTCCAGGCATGTGCATTGACATAAGGTTTGTTCCGCGTACAACCAGGTATCCCTTACTCACGTACCCACGACACATGAAACGGGGTATAATGAAAGATCATTAGGATAATAAGTACGAGTACAACCCCTGTGTATTTTTAGAATATCCAGTTTGAAACTCGGCGCAATTGCGCAATACCACGATTTGAGAGATTGACAAGGAAACACACGAGTCAACCACCGATTCCGCATTAACGAAAATAATACAGAGTTGCTCAACTATTTTAAATACTTTGTGAAAAATACTCTATACTTCCTATATTAAGAGATTTTAATAATGTTATTATAAAAATACACTCCTGCAAGTTGACACCATCTGTTCCAAATTCATTATTCGAGTTATCTCATTCTTTGTTCCCATTTCCTTGTAGTAATAAAGAAATGAATAAAATGACGGAGAAGTAAAAGATGACTCGTGAAAAAGAGATAAATAAAGTGAGAATCGGTTTGATACATAACTCTTGAACCAAATTCGTTTTACGAATCGTTCAAGAGATGCTTTCTAAAGTTGATTTGGTATCGAGAATAAACTTTATTGACGATGGAGAATCTCGAATTGTCATATTTATGTCTTTGTATCCTCCTTTTCATTCCTTTACAGTCGATGTTATTTTTCAATTTAGTTTCAAACCTTTATCGAATCATGAGAAATAATGTAATGTATTACTTAGTATTGAAAGCCATACTTTAATATAATGTAATTCTTTAATAACTTAATGATTGAGTCAGATTTTGATTCATACATTATGTATAAATAAAAAAAATACCAATAAAAGTTTCTTCTAAGAACATAAAATAAACAATTAATTAATTAACTTTAATAAGCTGACTGTTATTGTCGAAATAAAGTACGTAGTTTAAAAAAGAAAAAGAAGAAATTATCTAATATTATTACACAATAAAACTTATTTTTATTTATAAAAAAAATATAACATTCTTGTACCAAACCAATTTTTAAATTAGTATTAAAAGATCTATAGATAGATAAATGTTTTTTTCATAAGTTGAATCAACTAGTTTCGTTAACATTTATAATTAATTTATCACGTGCCAATAATAATTTGTGCTATTAAACGTTAATGAATTAATGTTTTATTTCCTCAATAAATAGCTATCATTTTTAAATAATATTTTAGGTAGTTGTTTTATAATTGTATAAATTGTACTCAAATTTTTGTAAACTAACAACGCAATTTAATTTTTCTTTCGTTTTTATTCAAAATTTTCAAAATACAATGCTTCATCAATTTCTAATATAAATCAGTTTCAAGTGCAAGTTGAGTGAATAAATGGAATGAGTTTTAAAATAAAGTATACATTTTCACATAACAAATTTACATTTATTTATAGATTCATTAATAACTGATGATGAATCTATCTTATGTTATGCTGATCCATTTTAACTACCAATATTGATGAAATTTTAAAATGAGCCATTTTAGATATACATAATTATTATAATTCATGAAAATATATTTCTATTTATCACACTAATTCATAATTAAAACGAGGTCTAGTCATTTTTCTTGTTTCTGTATTTTAAACCTGTTTTAATTGAGAAAATCAAATATTTTTCTTCGATATCTCTTTTTCAACATACAAACTAGTATTTAGTATACCACCTTAAAATTTTAACTTTTAATAGTAATTCATATTTTTATGTATAACTAATCAAGAATTTATTTGTATGATTACAGCAATATGCCTTGAAACATAAAGAACAGACTTATGTAATAGACCAGATGAATACCAAGTATTTTTACTACACGAGAACACAAGGGCTGTTCAGGATATGTTATCCAAAGGATCGACCCCCTACAGGTAAGATTTTTTTTCTTTCAATAATTCATTTATGTAATTTTTTTTGAGATATTCAAACTATCTGATTTATATATTTTTAAAAAAATTTAGTATCTTTATAATCAGGTACTTCACTCCTATTTTAATACTATTTTTATTGTACAAACACCAATAAAGTAGAACACAAGTTATATACTTGGACCAGTAATTTAAATATAAAAATTTCTATAAATAAGTAGGAAATTATTTTAACCGATAGATAATTGACTTTCTAATTAAATAATTTCTAAAGTTCAATTAGAATATTGTACGCTAGGTTAGAAAATTCATTTATAAAAAATTATGAATATGATATATTTGTAATTACGAACTTAAAAACAACCTAAATACTACTATTTATGTTATAAGAAGATTAATCTTTGAAATATACTAATTTTTTTAGCATCTACTAATTACATAGGCTAATTATACGTTTTCAAAATGTAAACTAATGTTAATCAAAGCAAATCTATTGTGTTGCACATTGAAACAAAGTTCGCTCACAACGTTAGAAAAATGAATATACCCTTCTGTAAGGGTACATACATTTAGAGATAAGATAACTACGTGAAAAACTTGTTTAGTCTAATTTTTCCTGTTTCCCGTCATACGCACTTACCATCTACTGCACACTAAAGTAAATGCAAAATAACTTGTAGTTCTTGAGAAGCACAATAGTAAACGCGTGGCTCTTCGAAAACGGGGCACTCATTTAAGTGTTGCTTCATGTTGGGAGGATTTTCACATAAGGAAAACCTGTTTACTCGTGGATGAATTGCAAGGTAGTACTGACACAGTCCATAGAATATACCAGCGATTTAGCTCGTTCATGTCTTCATTACAAATATGGGTATTTGCGACGCACACACAGGAGGATGTACAAGAGGGTTTAAACATTCGAATAAGACTCATTCTTCTTTATTTTTCTTTCTTTTTTTTTTTTTTTTTTTTTTTTTTTTGTCGAATCAATATAAAAGAAGAAATCTATCAAGTTACTATTTTATGGTTATGCTAAAAAAGAATTGATTCATAATTACGCTCGTATTAAAATAAATACATAAGAAAATATAATATATTTTTATGTTTTCGTGAAAATGTAAGTAGCTTTGGAAAATGTATCAAAATAGTATGTTTTAGAGAAAAAACAGGAGTTTGAGGATATCATATCAGGGTTCCGGAAAAGTTTTATTGTAAATGTCTATTTCAAAATACCCACCTAATTCGATATGTATATAAAATTTTATTTTTGTTTGAATATTGATATGTAATATTAATGGAGTGAGAATTCCACTAGATAAAACACCGATTATGATAAAATAATTATTAACTTATGATTACCAGAAAAGTGAAAATTAACGATAATAAGTAAAAGAGAACGGGATATCGTAATATTAATATGCATACCTAAGTAATGTGCAATTTTTAATTTCACACTTGTAATATTTTATTTTTCATAAAATAAGATATATCTTATGTTTTCGGTAATCTTGCAAAACATTTAAACGAACGAGAAATAAGTAAATTTAAGCATTTACAGAGCTGTGGATTGATTATACACCACAGGTATGCATATGTAATTTAAAGTTTTTTGATATTATTTTGCAATAACGGGCGATTCGACCAGGTGCTCTTCACCTCTTCGGTGACGAAGGAAAAAGTTATATTTCTCGATGTACTTGCCTCTTACCGGTCAGAGATCAGAGATCATCTTGGCAAGGGACTCATTTTGTGGATGCACACACGTTCACTCTACTTTCTATATTCCATATATATGTATATGCTGCACTCGAAATGCCAAAGTGAAGATCGAATTATCCAGTTACTTTTCCATTTTTATTTTTCGGTATTTTTTGTATGCATCAGATCGATATTATACATTCATTTTCATTATAAATGGAAGCGTTTTTGATTTTTGTACATAAACTCACCAGTGCATTATGGACTATTTATTCGTGGATAATTACATAAAAAATCTCAACATTTTCATAAAGATTTTGAATTTTATGTGAGCTGTATGTTTTTAAAGAAGAATAAATAAATGTACATAAATTTAATGAAATAAAGATTTAAAGTGAAAACATTACATATATGTTTCTTCAATAAAGTAGAATAAATTAATAAATTATAGCACGAAATATCAACTAGTTTTTCATGATCCACTAATGAACTTATTTCGAGTTTTATGATAAACAAGGTATATGATTACAGGAACACTTTTGATTGCATTTCATTTCTTAAACAGCAATTTAATACCTATGAATTATCTGATGTGCAGACAATTTAAATTTAAATGCATTTTTCTAGAAACGAAATCAAAATGAACTACTTAATTCAACGCTAATAAGTGAAGCGATAAAAATCGTTAGTTTCACGAACAAAATTATGTTGCAAAGAATACACGTATAATGACATACGTTAATGAATGCAGAACAGGTGAATATTTCCTTTAAATTTTTCTTTTGTGTAAGATATACTGCCGCAAGTGAAAGTCTTGCATATATGTATATTTTAAAGACAAAAAATATTTAAGAAAAACTGAAAACGTAGTTAAACTATTGACGCCTTTCAAGGCTTGAATGTAATTAATTTACGTGAATATAGCTACTCAATGGATTATCATCACATTTACAAAAACAATGGCTAATTATTGTCTTTAAGAAAAGAATTCATTTTATATGTTTGACTTTTCTATGCATCAGATGCATTTACTTTCATCTTTTTTTAACAATCATTGTATTAGTTTACTTTCAAGCATTTTTTTTTAAAGTTTATAACGTAATACAAACTAAAGAAAATTAAAGTAATAGAATTAAGGAAAAGGGTTAATTTGTTTATAAAAATAATTATTCGTTTAATTCTAATCAATTTTTTAATTTCTATATTTTTGCAGTTTAGAAAAATAATTCATTTTACAATTTATATCACTATAATTTTATTTCACAGACCTTAAAATATTATTGGTAAATAATTATTGGTTTCTAATAACTCAATAATGTCTTAATTTATAATTAATATATTCATATCTCATTAGTAATAGAGTATAACTTATGATTATTTTCATTGTTAGAAATACAATATATTTTTTATAATAAACTTAGTTCTTTTACATATTAAACAAGATAATTTTCTGATTTGTCTATTTCTGAAATTGTAATAATAAAATTCAAAGAAAATAGAGAAAATATTTATAAAATCAAAATGCAATTCCGAATATATATCAAACTATCATTATAAAAATTAATTTATTATTGGGAATATTGACACTATATTCTTGAACATTAAAATAATTTGTTATTTAATTGAAATAATATTGGTTAATTACTTTTACATCTGCGATATAACCTACATTTTATTTACATTTAAGTAGTTATCAAAATCTTTATAATAAAAAAGAAAGTATGAAAATTGTATATAATTATCTTTTTTATTCTATATTAATCAAAACATTAATTATACTATGTGATTGATTATTGGTGTACCGAATTTCTATGTTAAATTATAAAATATATAAATGGAACATTTATTTTCTCCAAGTTGTAATATTGACCTGAATATTAAAGATACTTAATAGTCGCATTCAGTGCTTTATTTATTCCGTTAACCATCTATCATATTTGGTTCTAAACTGATGCTTCTTTTAATATTAATCATACCGATGTGTTGTACACATTTACCAGATATTATGCTAAACACGTAAAGCAAATAACGCATAAACTTTAATTAGCGAAGAAAGTAGAAGAGATCTTAATATTTAATAAAAATATAAATAAGATAAATAAGAGTTTGATATACTTTTTAAAAATTTTATAGAAATTATAATTTTAATTTATAATTACGTCATAAAGAATAACATTTCTGAAATATTTAAATGATTATGTAATCGCAACATTTTCAAAATAAATAATTTCGGTAATAATCCGATCGATAAACTAACAACTTATTAATTATTACACGATATTACTGAAACTGAGTAAGACTTTCTTTATAGATCATGGATCAAAATAAAACATCGTATAGTTTACTCCAGCATCTAAAACCTATGAAATGCAAAAGGTCTTTAATCCTTAAATTTTTTTAATATTGTATGTGCTTCATACGTATTCAATGTAAATTAGTAGATGTACTTATATAGTGGATTTGTTAAATTAAACATTATCTCTTCCTTTTCTAAGCCTTTTTTTTATCGCGGGAAAATTTAACTGTAACTGTAATAAATTTATTCTGAAAAACAGTTTTACACATAAAAGATTGTTATAAAAGACAATTGATAATTTGTTGGACTAGTAATAAAAATCTGTTTGATTACGAACCAAACAATTAAAATAAAAAGATTAATAATAATATAAACTCTATAAAAAAGAATTGACTCACTTTTGTAGAAAGAAATTCGTATTGATGCAATGTACTATTATCGTAGACAATTTACTTGTTTCTCAAATAAAATATTATTAATAATGTTTACAATAAATACAACATGTGAATAATTGGGCTAAAATGAACAATATTTAATTATTGCAGAGAAATTTTGCCTGTGTAAGCGAAATTTCGTTAAAGAAATTTCCGTGTTTGAAGTGTGTAGTCGGTGTCACGCTTGAGTTTCATGGAAATGCAACTTTTAGCTCATGGCTAACAGACAACGTTACATGAGAATTAACGTCTTCCTGTGATATGAAAGAAAAAGAAAGATAGATAGATATAAAGAAAGAGAGAGAGCGGCAAGAGAAATTTTTATATCGTGTACTTTAAAGCTCAAATACAATAAATCCTTACAGGTAATTAATAGTGAAATGTATTTATTAGTTAGAATGTTATTTCGTTTATTATAATGCGTATTTATATCTTTTTTTATTTGTTATAAAGAAAATAATTAAATACTTTATTTATTAGCTTTAAATTTATTCCCATTTTACTAAAATTTATTTCTCGTACATGTAAGCTACGGAATTAAAAACGCTAAATACTTATTTTGTGCGTTGCTACATAATTTTTTATAAAAAATATTTTCGCATAATATTTTTAAATCATCGAAACGTAAAACTTGAGTGTAAAAAGAATGTTTAAACTTATTACTTAAATGATGAATGTTCTTTTTTTAATTTATAATTTTATGACTTTTCACCGTGGTAATTGAACCGAAATATTTTCTTAAATTTTAAAAATGTAAAATGAAAACTTAGAAAAATAATATTTGATGGAGAACAATAAAAAATTCCTTCAAAAATTTTCCGGCAAGTAACAATTATTAAAAGTTACGTAAAATGAAATACAGATGGTTATATTATAATATTCTTGGGTCTCAAAAGAAGCTGCATTTGTAAGTTAATATAAGTCTTCCGTGTAAGCTAATAGGTTGACTTATATGGAAAACACTACGCAGGTCGTATTTAACATTCTAATTTTTCTATTTTTTCTAAAATAATCACCGATTTCTTTATTATAAATAATCTAATCTTACAGAAATTAATTATTTCTCTGTAATATTTATTATTGAAATAATAAAATATATTTACCAAATTATAGATCCTTGGAATCGGAAACAAAATTAGCAGGTATCATAATTATTAAAATTGCTGTATGTAATTTTTTGTGAAAATATGAGTAAATGATCTTTTATTAATTAAACAAAAAATTTAGGATAAAAATTACCAAGAATTTCTATTCAATATCTTGAGTATTTAATTTTTAACATTTATAAAATATATTAATGTTGCTTCTGTATAATCCGCATTATAAACCAATAAATCATTAATATTTATAATCAAGACTTAAACGTATAAATTACATTATATAATAAGCATATAAAATTATATGAAATAATTTGTTATATAAATAGTTATTATATAAAAAAAGTATTTATAAGACAAAACTCTTAATTAGAAATTATTATTAATTGTCAATTAAATATGCATATATTTTTTACAACGAATTTCCACATTCCTTGCATACATTTATATATATATTAAAAAACTTCAATGTAACTTCATTTATGCAAGTGTAATGTTTCTTTTACAGTGCTAAGGATTTTTAATTTTGTCTAATTTTTGTTATCGTACCTATATATCAAGATGTTGATAATTTTTTTTAAGCTTCGGTAGTTTAAAAATTGAAAAACAAATATGTTATAGAATTTTCAGTATTACTTTAATCTAAATCATCAGAATATTGTCTGATATATCTTAAATATCTATTGTTCTTTAACTCGGGACATTTGCATATTCTAAATCTGTTAAATCGATTTGCCTTAAATCAGAGTTATTAGTCAATATTTTTCCAAGATTCGAGGCTCTGAAAAACAACTATCATCGCCGTAACAACGAACGATAAATGTGTCATTCGAAGCTTCTACAGTCCAGACATAGCGATAAACAGAGAAAGTGTTTAAATGTCTTTTTAAAGAAATTGAGAGAGACGGAGAGTCGCGTCACGAGTTACTTAGGAAGTTTCGGATTCCTCGTGGGAAAAATGGAGAAGACTCCTGTAAAAGTACGAAATTCCTTGTGTGGTAGGACACTCTTATGAAACCGCGAACGTCTGGTAAATTTTATTCTTTGGCTTCATTGTACAGACGTAAGATTTAAATAAATTACTCTTATTAACGGTTCGTTTTTTTATCATTTCATATCATTTCTGGAATGCCGGTGTGCCTCGTTACCTGTCCGTGTGAATTTGTGAGTTTGAATTTCCCAATTTATGATATGCGCCATGTAACGCATTAAATCGAAAACACGCTTGGCTAAAATACTCGCCACATTCACGTACTTTGTACAAATTTTACTGTATTACTTGGAGAAACCCGTTGTTTTCAGTAGACTAAAAAATATAGTGTAAAAGATGCTGCTCAATCACCCATTTGGTTTTATAATTTTATCAAGAATTTATGGTAATAGAAAATGTTGTAATTTATGGTCGAAAGCAGTCAATAAAATTCAATAAAGATTTTATTTTGGAATAAATGGGTTTCGTGACCAACAAGACATATTATTGGATTCAATGAGCTTGTAATAAATTAGAATGACACGGGGAACCGTATAATAATTCGATAAAGTTTAACTTTTAAATCGTGTACTCAATTTTCCTGCTTTCCACACCATTAAGCTTTAGCAATAATTGGATTAAGCAAAGTCGATAAGCTTCCGTCGATTGCGTCGCCACTGTCAATTCAATTGGCAATGGCTTTCCCGAATTCAAGATCGAAAGGTGTCAGCGAGCGGAAAAAGCGCAAAAGCTCGCAGCTTCTCCAAAGCCTGCCAAAATGTTCTCGAGCCAAGCCCCTCCTCTGCCTGAAAAGAACGGAAGTTGTTGGCGTATAACCGGAAGCGCCGTAGCGGAATGCCGAAACCGATAAGGCTCGGCCATAAAAATGCGCGCTTCGCATACGTGTTTCCCGCTCGCGCTAACAAACCCAACGGTAAATCGGGCGTTTCGTGCGTCTTTCGACGGCTTCCCTTCCCACCTGGACAATTACCCGGATCATAAAGTATTTTCAGAGCCTGAAACGTCGCACCGACCAACCGCACGCCGTCATCGAGTATTCAGGTCCCTTTCCGAGATAAGCTTTTGTCGTCCAAGTCGAAGAATCGCGACCTTTGCCAATTGCCTCTTGACGATCTTCGGACGGAACTCGTGCACGACTCCAACAAGTTGGCACGCGAGATTTGAAGTCGATTATTTTCGCAAATATTTCAAAATCCTAAATAATGCAATGGATAATGCCTTTTACGAGTCTCCAAGTCTCGTGTGCTTTGGCTAACAATCTAATCTGGTATGCAACGCAATTGGCCAAATAACGTCTGATCACATTGTCCTGAGAAATTAGCCATTCTTAAATTCTTGCACAAGCCTCTGGAGCTGTATTTTGAATGTACATTGACATTGTTCTCAATTACAATGAGAATCCTATCTTAGATTCGTTGGATTTTTTCGGCTAATGGGCTGCTCGAGCAGTTGTAAACTCGAGCAACCGTCATTGGTAACGAACAATGATAAGATATCCTTTGCATTGATAAAAAATATCCCATGCATTAAAGGAGATCCGTCCGTCCTTTTTACGATTGCCAAGGGAAGCGATCAAAGTTTCTCTTATGTCTAAAGATTCGATAGTTAAGAAGAAAAAAAAAAAAAAAAAAAAAAAAAAAAAGAAAACCATAAAAAAAGTCTTCTCATCGCCGAGGCTGTTGGTTCTGGTGCGTCTCAAGCTTTTCGCATAATACATAACTGTGCATTTAGAGATAGCGATCGCGAGTGCAGATTGCACAGGTAGTTTCATTGGAGCCAATTTAAATGAAACAGATTCATCGGGGCTGGCAAGAGCAAGAGCAAGATACACAACCCAGGTATGCACGTGAACGTGGAGGAATCCGCGTTGTGCTCAATCCTGGAGATGATGCAGGCGATTGTGTACTCGACGATTGGGAAAATCGAGAGACGCGCTCAAAATTGTGACCGGCAGTGTCAAGGAAGATGGAAGTGCTCGGATCATCCGCAGCATCAGCAGAAGGAACAGCATCGGTTGGAAATCCAGTTTGGCCTAAAGTAGGCAGCAGGAGCAGCGACTCCAGCACTATGCCGTCTAAGATCATTGACTCGCCGCCGTATAACTGTATACTCTGGTATAGGTTGGCTCTCCGGCTCTCCGGCTCTCCGGCTCTCCGGCTCTCGGCCTTTCTTTTCTAGTTTCGAGTAAAAGAACACGCCGCAACCTCGCAGGTGTTCAGTGTGTTCAACAACTCGGCGATGGGCCCGGAGACGAGAGTCAACCTGGCGACATTTCACGCGAACATCACATCGTTAAAAATGCAAAAGTTTGAGGTCGCTCGGTGAGAAAAAGAAAATTATAATTCAGTCCGTTGGGCTATTTACTTAATGATGTCTCGTGCACCGGCATTTTTTATATGACCAATCTCGCAAATGATCGTCATTTGCTGAATTTATCTCTTGCAGTAATGTTTATATGATTGTTGCGTGTGACATGGTTGTTGATATTGAAAAAAGAAATGCGAGGAGAGGTAATTTGTTGATATGCATTTTGATTTCACCTCCAGGATCTTAAAAATCTTCATGCGTAAGATGATTTATGTGTAACGAAAATATTTTTTTTTTTTATTCCATTCTACTATTTGCACGTGTATGATTTATTATGCATTTGAAACAAATTTTTTTTTTTTTTTTTATCGCGTATTTTAAAAAAAACAATTAATAATTTTAACTCAAGTGAAGTGTTAAAATTCTCGTTTAGAGTCAATTAATTTGAAAGTGGAATAGCATTAAGTAACAACATTTTTATTGATTGAATATTCATACAATTTTTAAACATGATTTCATTATGAATAATACATTTTTCAACGCTATTTTATGAACGATTGATATTCATTTTCTAGTTTTATTTCCATATATAGATTCATTAGGAAAAAGTATCTCTTACTGTAATTTAACTCACTGAAAGTTAACTTGAAGATAAAAAAACTTATTTAATTGCAATGTTCTGATTAATTTTAATTATTTCAATTGATAAATAGACTATTCACAATTAATGGGAATTAATATTTGGGTATAATTCATAAAAAATTATTACAATTAATTTGTGTATGCATATTGATATATAGCTAAATAAACTATTGTAATTAAAAAAAAGTTACTCAATTGGCTCTTAAATTTATAAAACTACAAATTACTATTCTAAATACACGATAAAAGTTTGTTTTCTGTATTCATAAAATCACTCAAAGAAATAACCTGTTTAATTATTGAAATCAATACATTATTATGCTTTTAATGATCTTTGAGCCCGATAATCTTTTAGCTTTTTACAAATAAAAAAAAAGTTATCTACATTTATTTAAACTCCACATCTTAAACAAATTTACTCAAAGAATATAATCACTTTTCGAAAGAATATATACATATATACTCGGATAAAGCATTAAAATAAAATTCAATGTAAATGCAAAAGTAGACATAAATTTATTTGTTTTTCCTGTTTTTCGATAGTAATATTGAATTTTGTTATTACAATTGTCAATATATAAAGTTAGATCTATATTAAAATACTTCCGAGTATTGGAAGAAATTAATATAAATTTTCACTTTTTAAACTTAGAAAGTTCCAACTTACAGGGTTATAATTAAAGCAATTTCTATTATTATGAGTAATTTGACAACAATAAAAATTGAGTAATCATGCGAATTACATGTTTATACAAATCAATGACTTTAAATTTTAGTTTTATTTCAGAAAACTATTTTTAAATTCATTTTTATATTTATTCATTGGATAGGTTGTTGAATTGACAAACAATTATTACACAAAGAATCATTGTTTTCGTTTTGTAAAATTTTTATCTTGCAATTGTTACAAAATGTCATTAAGTACACCTCTAGCAATAGCTGCTAAAAGAGTCACTTGAAAGAAAAGCCTAATGAAGTTCAGCGAAACGAGCAGCAATCGATGCAGCGTTTCAATTACCATCCGTGTTCAGCAACGAATATTTCATGAATCCAATTGAAAGTCTTGGTAGCCGGTGGTCAATAACAATAATAATTCAGACACTCGCGAAGATGGAGGCGAGTGAATGAATATAATGTTCCGAGACTCGCCGCTCGATGGCGTCGGCAATCACGCTAGTAAGGTGTGCTCGGAGGATGTGTGAGCGCGCGAGAGAAAAGCGATACCGACCGACAGAATCTCGGCCGTGACTCGCTCTTGGCTTCGCGATTTTCCCCCGAACAGGCGCATTCGCATGTATGTATGCACCTACCTACGTATGTATGTATGCATGTAGTCGGAGGAAAGGCGAGTCTTGCATTCTGGGTCGTAGTCGTTGAGGATGCTCGGAATATCTATGTGCAATGTTCCGCGATTGCTGACATAGGATGTGTCCTGTTTTGTTGGTGGGAACATTCTTGCTGCTTCACCCGAGATTTACCTTACTTATACACCTCTATCTATGCCTACACGCATCCACGTGATTTGTTTACCCGGGAAGTGTATTTAGTCTATTTAATTACACCGACTTTCAGACACAACATTTTTTCTTTTTCTATTTAGAGCCAGCGCATGTCAGACGCGTAAAAGTTCATCTAGTCATTAATAATATTGCATAAAGCGCTTCCTGTATATTGCTTTTATTATCTCAAATTGCATAGATTAAAAAAAATATGTGAATCTCTAACGGGAAAATCATTATTTTCATTGAGAAATGTTTCCGTTTATTCACAAAGTATATTGGGTAAAGATTAGATTTCTTTAGATGGAAAAACAATGTGAGTTGATTTTGATACATTACATATATCGTTGAAAAATGGATATATTAAAGCAAATAATTTTGTAATTTATAAATTTTGTTTCTAGCGGCCTTAAATAAATGATTGCGTATGTGTCACTGATGAGTAATTAGCCAGGTAATTAAACTAAAAGCATATAAATCTAGGTTTCCTTTTAATGGTAAAAATATTTCGTACAATAATTAATTATGTTGGAAAGTAGCTTGTCCCAATGTACTTTCGGTAGCATAGTTTCGTGGTTTTCTACAAACATACCGCGTTGGGAATAAACAAACTTTCCGAGTAAATATTTTGCTTTAAAAATATTTTAAAGGAATGCCTGATAATTATTAATTTCGAATATCTCATTAATTCGCTGCATCGACTCCAGTATCGAACGAGCTCCAAGCTTTTAATCTTCAGGTGGGGAATTTACTTCAAGGTCACCCTTAAATTTCAACTCTGTTTTATTTTTCTCAATCACGTACTCCTGTACGTAATCATCTTATTATGTTGTAGCGTTGTGTTACAAACGCCCACTTGGCCGTCAAGTTTCTTCAATAAATTTTTCCTTACATCGCACCGCCTACAAAGAAAAGCACCCAGCGATTTTCCTTTGATGACACACAGGATGTACCCGCGCGCGTTCCGTATTCATGAAGAAAATTATAATCGAGAGATACGTGAATCCTTTTTCAAATGTGTAAACTTATTTTACCTTTTTTGACTTTGCAACCGTAGATGCTACGCAATTTATCTTCGTTCGATGTATTTACACCAAAAATAGGCCTTCGTTTGAAATTCATAATCGAGATAGGAATTGCATTCGGACTTTCATCTTTTGTAACATCGGAATAATTTTCCGTATTTATATTAAACAGTTACATTTCTCAAGTTATTTTATATAATTTAATTTATGCCAAAAATGAAAGTTTTTAAATTTTATTTAATTTTGATAAAATACAAATTAAACATTGATTCGAGAAAAACAATTTAGAATTTTGTATTGACTTTATAATATAAGAATTGTAATTAAAACGTAATTGGGAATTATTAATTTATGTAAATATTATACATTTATTATTTTTTTTTTTTTTATGAAAATTGAAAGAAAGAAATTGCAAGTTCTTTAACAATGAATTATTAATGTATTAACTTTAATAATAATCTAATTAGAAAATTATAAAAACATTTTTTTATGATTTAATAGCTCACCGTGTGAGACAATGCATTATTTACATAAAAAGCATTCATGTTTCGCATATATAATCTGGTAATACGCATAGTGACAGAATTCATAAATAATTTTTACTCATGATTTAATGAGATTTTACTTTTGTGTTTAACATTTCATTAAATGTATTTTATATAGTCAGTTCAAAAACTGAGTACATTTATTACAAGCAAAATAATAAATCACTTGTCCAACATTTCTAATAACAATCGACCACAATTAATAAACTTCAACCACTGTCACTTTCTACCTCTGCGAAAACTTTCGCGATTTCACGTTACAATTATAACTACAAACTAACGAGTGGACAAGTGATGACTAAAATAAATTTATGTATTTTGCGGCTTACTATTCAGTTTGAGCTCGTTCAACATTAAACTCAATTACTTCTTTTGTGTTACAGTGGAAACTTATCTAAGTCCAGTGGAAACGCACTGCATGAACATCGACTACTTCATTCCTGATGAGGAGAACCAGACGAGAGGTTTTTCGGAGGATGCAATGGCTCGGCTTCGTAAGCATATTTCTAAACACTAAATAAATATTTATAGATTAGAAGACATTACTCTTCTTTCTCCTCGCCAGTGAGCTTCGAATGTTGAAAAGCTATTTTCTTTTCTTTTTTTTTCACGCCAAGCTCACGCCTGAATAAGAGTTTAATCAGACAATGGAGCTCGGTGAGCATTAAATTCTCAAATAATCATTAAATCAAATAATCAAATAATCAAAATAATCATTAAATTCTCGCATGCGGTCATTGTCGATTTATAAATATCTCAAGTGCCTTGAGTGCTTAAATTATAATAATTTTTCTTATCGCTAAAGATTATTGTGCGCATATTCTGTATTCGGCTAAAAGAACTTCAAATGATTTCTTGTAAAAAATTGTACTACTAACGCTCAAAGAGATTATTTCAAATTCAACATGCGTAAAAACAATAAGTAATCATTGTTTTTTACAAGTTAGTCTATTTTTATTTTATAAATTGTTTTGTAAGTATTCATAGTTATTATAAATTGCTATTAATTCAACCGTTGAATGAAAATGAAAACCATATTAGCTTCCTATAGTTATACTAAAAAGTAAAATTTGTAATTGCTATTTCCTCTGATTTACATTTAATTTAAATTTTATTCGGCATTTCTCTTTCTAAACAAAATGAACAGTTTAAAATATAAATTTCTTCTATACTAAAAAATTATTCAAAACAAATTTAGAAAGTTTCTATCACATTGCTTAATCGTGCGTAACTATTTTATAGCATATAAAATTTGCGATAAAATTGCTTGTAATTATTATAATTGAATACTTATAATCTATAATTACATATAAATATCACAAAAATTTATAATTGTCAAAATTCATCGTTACAACTGAATGAAGGAGCTCCATTGTCAATGATTAATTAAAACCAATTGCTTATTTGATGGCATTCCTTTTTTTATTATAAAACGTTTTCAGCTTTAATTATGAATCAAATGTTTAATCTAAGCTGTTGATACAGTTCAATAATTTTTTTTTATTGAATACGTATAACATATTTACGTACTTACCAATTTAACAAAACAAAATTTCATTAAACTTAAAAATTTTTATTTTTTTTCATTTAATTTTACAAAAATCAAAAAAAAATTCTTTTTATACTTAATTCCTTGATAGAGATTGTATAATATATAATATAGATATTGCTATAATAAATTTATATAAAATAAAAAAATTAATATTAACAATAAAATATGTAAATATTAAAGTATAATTTTACATATTCAAGTATATTAAAAGTTACAAAATTATATAATATAATAATATTAATGTATAATAATAATACTGCTTTATTTATAAACTCAAATTTTTTTTTTAAATTAATTAAATATATCTAATTGATTAATCAATGTGCAGAGTTATATTAATACTCATTAATCAATAAATCAATATATAATACAAAATATTTATATAAAAAAATTACTTGTGTTGAATAGAAAATAAAAATGAAAAAAAACATTAGTTTCTAAATAATAAATTTTTTTAAAAAAATATTCCAAGTAATGTATTCCGTAATAACATCCATGAATAATAATCGAGTTGAGAAAACATATAGAATAAATTATGAGGAAATCTCTTGTGTGCAGTTTGTCAAAAAAATGGATTGCGGTGGCATTTCACTTTATTAATGGGGTTAATTATGATTTGATTCAGATATGGGACGATCGGTGATCGCTCTTTTTGTGGTCGGGTTCTTAGCGATCTTCACAGCTTTCTGGACCGGTGTCGTCGGATGCTGGAAGAGGTCACCCGGGAATATCACAGCAACTGCCATCCTCATGCTTTTAGCTTGTGAGTATATACTTTAATTCATAAGGTAGAAAATTTGTTGGTCAATAAAGTGCGTTAAAAATGCTGATTAACTTTTGTTATAAAGATTATGGATCTTTTTTTATTTCGATTAATCCTCGACAAGAAATCTGCTCAATATGATAAAACATGTCTACTAATCTTAATTTATAAAGAAATCATCCTTATTGTATTAGATAAGTTCTGGAAATTATTAAGCCCTTTTCGCATTAGTTACATCTGAGAGAACACAAAAAAATAATGAAAGGTGTATAGATCTACTTTTATGTAAAAATTTTATTTAATTTTAATCATAATCTTATTTGCAAAGTTTATTGAATGATCTTTTATTTCACACGATTGAAGTTATAATGTTAATATTGCATAATTTTTTTTTATTTTAGATAAAACAACATTGGTTAAAATTGCACAATACAAATATTAATATTTCATTCGATTGTTTGAAAAATAATTATTCCGTCATTATAAGAATGAAAAATCTCGTATATTTATGTTCTAATATCGCAACAGAAAAACAAAAAGTGATTGCGTATAAAATACAGGTTCAATTTTTCAAATTAGAATTATAAATTTTGTTTTATCGATAAATGTATGTAGAAATTCAATTGTAGCATTGACACCTCCTCTTCAAGTTATAAATCCAATATCCCTTCATATATAAATCAAGTACAAAGCAATATCTGAACATTATTTAAAAAGTTTTTTGAAATAAAATAGACAAATTCTACAAAAACCCTTGCTAAGATCAATTTATCGGGTAAAAATGAGGTCCACGAGTGTGGATACGAAGCCATTTACGAAATAAAAATTCAGGGAAAAGAAGGTTTATCGGTTCCCTAAACGAGTGATGGCGATTTTTAACGTGAGGGTATTTTCGCAGGTTTGCTGAGCGCCGGAGGAATGGGACTGTGGCACGGTGTTGAATATTACGAGAAGGAAAAAATCGTCGGCGAGGAATATTACCAGCAATGGAGCAACGTAAGTTCTAATCCAGTGGTGAATAATAGTGTGTAGGCCGTACTAAAGAAGGAAAGAATGTCCCTCGAGATACGAATCACTGATGCAGTCTGGAAGCTGACAATCTCCTCTCTTTCACTTTTTATCTATCCTTCTCTCTCTCTCTCCCCCCTCCTTTCCCTTCATATTTCAATTTTGCAATTAATATACGTGATGCATTGCCGGCTATGAATATTTTGCGCGAAATGTCGATTATATTTACATAGATCTTACTTCCAATGCTCGTAAATTTATGTCGTAACGTGTACATCGTCAGCTTCTACGACTGCTCCATGGATTTGCGCTCAAATTGGAGGATAAAAAATTGTTCAATATCACCTATATTATATTAAAAAGAGAGTAACCGAAGAAAGATTTTATTGGCATGTGCATAGTAAACTAAAATTTCCTTTCGTATTTTGTTGAATGGTAAAAGAACTTTTGAACAATTTTTTATGATTAATTTATAAATAAGAATAAACTTTACTCTTCGATTAAGTACTTTTGACTGAATACGGCATTCTTAGCTTTGATTTTACGTTTCTTATGTTTTATTTATTTTAAAAATCATGCTTTTACACATAAATATCAAGTTAACTTTATGTTAAAATAATTAAGTGATAATTTTTAATAACAACGTGAATATTATTTCTGATTAAAAGTAAAAGTTTTCATCTTTATTTGTATTTGTTTTTTTGATCACAATTTGATCACTAATTCATATCTTAATTGATACACAAAGGTACTGATGAAATTATTAATACAAGTTATGAAAATCGATTAAAAATTAAAAAATAAAATCAACTTAGAGGATGCCGTATTTAAAGTGATAGAAGAAATGGTCATCAGGAAGCAGAACCAATCAACTCAAGGAAAAAACATGGAAGCAGATTTATCAATTTAATTATTCGAACATATCTATTTTGATAATTGAACGAATTCCAAAAATCCGAAATAAACTCAGTAGACGTAATTTTTTTGTAATTGCAAAACTACTTGAACAGAAGTTGTAAAATAATTTATGATTCAGTTTTTCACTATTTATCAAAAAATCTAAGCTGTCAATAAAATTTATCTTGAGACTCAGAGTTACTTTACGAAAAAATCTTGGCTCTAATGATCTTAAACGTTTCTAAGACATAAGATTTTATTCACAAGTTTTTACTGATTAAATGACCGTATAAAACAAAGCGCGTTCAATAATGAGAAATGTATTCGATAAACTGATTCAAAATTTTAATTGGGCGTAATAATGTTCATAAAGAGTTTGGTTGGCAATTTAGTTTTCACAAGATAGTACAATAGCTACGGTTCGATAAATTTGGCTTTGGGAGTTGGTTAGCAAAGTACGACATTCGCCCGAGATCGTGCAGTGACTCTGAGGAAAAATGAATCGGAATTTGGGAATTCGTTGGGGAAAGGCAAGGAGGTAATATCGAAGAGGGTGAAAAGTAACGAAAAATGAAGGAAAAAAGACAATATGCGTGAAAGCCGGAACAATGCAGGTGCTGCGCGACAACACGGCCCAGTGGTACGACTGGTCGTTTTACCTGGCGTGGCTGGGCGTGGCCACGTGCCTGGGCGCCATGACCCTCTTCCTCATAGCTGCGAGCTGCCTACGCAAGGAGCGGGCCCGCGAGCAGGCCCAAAACGTCCAGTACATAATGCCAGGTCATTGAACCACTGCAAGAGCAGCCTCAATTTGACATTTTGTGTTTTCTTTTTGGTTTTTCCTGTATGTCTCTCTTGGTTGCCCTACCCTTCTGCACACAATCTACATGAAGGTCCTCAAGGAAAACTCACTAATCTCGTACGACTGGTCGTACGTGGTGGCTTGGGTCGGCGTCGGTTGGTCGCTGGTCAGCGCTATACTCTTTAGCGCGGCAGCGATATGCTTAAGGGGCGAGAGAATGCGCGAGGAGGCCATGAACATGCAGTATCTCATGCCTGGTATAACTTAACCTCTTTACGCCGCACAAGGCTCACGTCATATTTAACTCGATAACACGGTCCCGAGGGGCGGCCGCGCGCCGGTCCCCGGGTCCACCCTGGACTCGGGCGCCTCCGCGCGTGGGTCGCCCAGTGGTACTCGACGCCGCCGCCGCCGCGAGCTCTCCTGGACCGGGCGCCCAGCCGCTTCCGACCGAGTCGGGAACGAGTTGGCCGCCCTGCCCAGGAAATCGCGCGCCGACGACGTATTTCTTACGACCACGCAGTTGGGTTTCTCCGAGTGCTTTTTTCGCTGTTTTCTCATGTCCCATTTTTTATGCGGCGACGATTGCACTCTGACAAACTCAACCGTCGAGACAATTGCATAAGATATATTGTGTGTACTCATGTGAGCCGATCGGAAAACTCGAACAATAATATCACCAACTGTTACTTTTTTTAATATTTTTTTTTCTTTTTTTTTTTTCTTCCTTTTTTTGTTGAGAATTGCGTGCAATCGTATTCACACATGTATGCCTCTAACATACTTAATTTTCATAAACTTCAAATGAAAAAGTAATTTTTGTCGCTGTGATCATTTACTCAAACTTGTATCTACTAATACATTAAAATTTGCATCGGATCTTTTTTTTAATAGACGTGATAATCCTCTTCAAATAATCGATTTTAAAAACGGAAGAATTGTTCTATCGTCCAAAGCAACTTTTATTCACTACTCATGTTTTTTTATTTATATACCACTTTGATATTGTCATTTAATTACTTATATTGTTCAGAAATCGATTTCTTATCGGCGAGCACACATAAATTCCTACATAAATTTACCCAGCTTTTACTAACAATTAGACCTCCTCGACTTCGTCTCATGAAAGTTATTTGGATTAATCAAGAACATAAATTTATAAACTATTTCTTTTACATCTTCATTTGAGAAAGAATTTATATATTAATTATTACAAATTTTGTAAGATGGATTTAAATTTAAGTTAATTTTTATGTGAAATTATTTATTTCTAATCAATTAAATATTTTAACGCTTATTAGCTTGATTTAAAACAAAAACAATCAATTAAATACGTGAGATTAATTAACATGAATCATATATGTAAAAATTAACCCTTAATTTATTTTATGTTAATTAAAATATCAATAATTATTATAAATTATTCTTAAATATATATTCAATTCTAACATTTGTTTGGCTTTTATGATTCATATATTCAACTAATTTTCCTCACATATTTTCATACATGAATTTAGTTAATTCAATTTTCATACTATATAAATTATTAAAATTATTTATAAAATTTTTAAATCTGTTGTATAGTGAGTAAAAAATAGTAAAATTAAACCTTTTTTCTTTTAAATTACTAATATAATAAAATTCACTTTATTAAAAATCAATTGAAATTTAATAAATTTTGAAAATTATTTATAACAAAAGCTAGATATTAAAAATTTGAATTTCTACAATTTAAATTTTTATTTTGTAATTTATATAAGTGAAAGAAAACTTTACTCATTTTATATTATTTAATAAAACTAGATCACCATCAAAACTATGTTTCCTTGTACATAATGTTAAATTTATCAAGGTATTGTATAATTTTAGTTTCACAAAATTATAATTTCAAGAATTTAAATTCATGAAATTTTTTTACATAATCTAAGTATCTAAATTCTTTCTCAATGATGCAATTAAAAAATTGTACTAAATATGAAAAAATAACTATAATTTTATCTATATATTATTCAAGATGAACTATTTATCAAAATCTATACTTAATGGAAAATGGATTTAACCTAATTAACTCAATTATTAATTAATAAAAGGTTTATAACATTTATATTTTAGACTATAAAAGTTATAAAAGGTTTTTAATTATTTTCTGAAAGATGCAATTTATTTATTGAATATCAGGGAAGCTCTCGTTAAAATTGTCTAATGATTGATTATTTTTGCGTTCGACAAAGTAGTTAAAATGGGTGAGAGGCTTTGATCAAACTCAAATCATGCACATAATTTCAATAATATTGACGGTCGACTAATTTAAATTTTGATGATTATATATAAATATCGAGCGAGTAATCGTCCAATATCAATAGTGGAGGTAAAATTTCAATTTCAACCTATAAAATAAGTTTCATCCAAAGCCGTTCGAGTGATTCAATTGCTATCTGCTACAATTCAAGCCATAAACCATAAAAATACACAAGTCGCAAGGAAAGCCCAGGGAAAGTCAGGGTCTCAGGTGAGAAAAAAAGGAATAAAATCAGCGCATCCGATTTTTCTCCTTTCAGTTGGATCGTCGATCGGCGTCAATCGTGCGGATTTCAATGTTCATAATAATCGATCCCGTACTTTTACTTCTCAAGTGCGGTCAACGCGTGTCATCACACGCTCTGTTTCTCGTAAATATTAGCTCGAGTCACGCTCCAACTCGTGAAACTTTCTACCGAGTCACAACGAATCCGTTCGAGCGGGCATTTTTTTCATTTTTCAAAATCGAAGACCAAGGGCCGGATGGTTTGACAACAGAACGCATGACATCCTCTTCCTCGGGAGCATCGACTACCGCAGGAAACGTCAGGTCTACTGCGCTCACGAAAGACTTTCTTCTCATTTTCTTCTCTCTTTTTACACCCTTCTTTTACTGCGGCTAATAAATAGCGACTTGCAATAAATTACAATTGTCTATTGTCCACGAGGCCAAAGTAGTAATTTGGAAAAGTGAATTTGCCTAGAGCTCGAGTTCGAGTGTTGGCACCAGTGATACCCAGTGATCATTAAAGGCAACTCTCTCCTTTTTCGCTCACTCGATAATATTTCAATCGCCTCGTCGATTTAATGACTCCTTGAAATTGACTGATCCGACAGGAATCACTGGACGAGTGCTCGCTCTCTATTATTACGTGTAAACCCAGGGTAGGCAGAAGGATGAATTGAATCCGATGAAAAGAACCTCTCCGATAGCTGATCTATGAATGAGATAATTAATTCGAGCTAATAGAATAAAAATATTTAGACGCGATAACGAGTCTCGAGTGTCCGAGTTTTATCTTACACGAATGATACTCATCTTTCCAACTGGAAACCAGACGTGTCATACTTCCCTAAATCCTGTCAATAATAAATAATCCCGTTCTTTTGCTTTTTCTATTCATTTTCTAATTTTCATAATGTTTTTATTATACCAGTTGTAAGTTATCGAGTTTTTTAAAAAACAAACAACATAGTCTCCTCACACCCAGTATAAGACTTGGTAGAATACAATACTTTTTAATCTCCTCTACATGTGAAAATTTTTTTTGTTTTAAAACGCTATTCTGCATTTATTAAGCGTATGCATGTATTTTCACTATTCATATCTGAACAAATTTTTATTTTAAATTGTTTTTTACTCTTTAAAATATCTAAAGTGAAAAATTATTTTTAGAAAATTTGTAGAAATTGCATACATTTATTGAAATTAAATACCGAAACAATATTAATTATTTGAAAATGTATTTCACTAATTTGCTGATTTGAATATTTCCACTTCAATTGTTTTAAAAGTATATAAAATACATACTAAAATTTTTTAAAGAAATTCATAAACTTGCAATAAATTTCGTAAAGAAAATGTGTGGAAATGTTTTAAAATTATTGTAATTTTGTTTAAGTACATAATCATGATATTTCTAATTCTTATACTTTCAAAAAAAAAAACAATTATCTTATTTGTATATACAGTTAAAAATTACAAAAAAAAAAATATTCGTGCTTATAAAATATAATTCCAATATATAACTAATTAGAATAATATAAAAATTTAAATATTATTTTTAACTAATAATTACTTAATTACAATAATTTTGTATGAAATTCTTGTGCGAAAATTTCAATGATTATTTCTGGTCTCGTTTCGCTTTTTCATGCACATATTTATATATCTTGATATTCTGAAACATAATAATTGCATCTTATTTCTACACAAAAAGCGCAAATTGTATATCATGTTTTAAAGTATAAGTAGAACATAACAAAATTAAAAGAAATAAAAAACAATACTACAATTAACGAGTATTAAATTGTTATTAAATATTTCCATTTAGTGAAGCTAGATAAATCTTACCAAATGTATTATATTTTTTGTAGATTTTTTTAATAGTTCTCTTGAATATATAATGAGTGACGTATGTTTTTGTTTCCATAAGTAAGTTTAATTGAAAATTACTATTTAAATAACATTTTATAATGACAGGTAGTTAATTTTAAATTTATACTACATACAAAAAAAGCTTTATTTTACACAGGATGAATTTTTTTTAATTTCTTAGATTTTGTAATTAATAGAAACAATTTGATGATGAAAAAGAAATATTAATAAATTTTGTATATAAATACATTTATTAAATAATGTTCATTCATTTCGACTAACATTGTGACTTCATATTAATAATGTAGATTGTTAATAATTCATTCATGGTATAAAATTCATTTCAATTCAGTTACACAGTTGATTTTCTATAAAAAAAAACATTATTAAAAATGTTTTAATCAACAATTTATATTTATAAAATTTAATTCATTTAATATATTTTGAGGATACATATTGCACCACTAATACGTAAAATAAATTATTTATAGCATGCAAAAGAAATTACAAAAATTGATATCATAAATAATAGTTTTTTTTTAAAAAAAAGTATATTTTTTCGTTAATGTAATTTATTTTTATAACATCAAATATTTATTGCAAAAAATTTGTATTACTATTATAAATTACATATTTTTATACGGTACATAGTTTTAAATATATGTTTAAAAAAATCTTCGATTTTTACAATTGAATGAAAAATTTTTATTTAACTCAAATTTAATTATAATATCTATTAAGAACTTTATTCAGAATTAAATATGCTATTATATTTTATCAAAATTCAAAATTCTATCTAAAATTCTATACATTAATTTAAAAATGTAGCAATGAAAAATTTGAAATCAATTACAAAAATAAAATCAGCTACATTTAAAAAAAAACCTATATTTCAATTTTTTTTATACAAACAAAAAAATAACAAATTAAGGGAAAATATTAAACTATTAAACAGATTAATTTAGCATTTTATAAATCTTTTGTATTCTATAAGTATTATTAAACTCCGATATATGGAAATATTGATTAAAAACAACTATTTAATATTATCAATTCATGAATACTAATGTCAGAATTTATTATTTACAAATGAACATTTTTGCATGTAATAATGAAAGTTTATATTAAATTCATTATAACTTTTATATAAAATTACAAATTATAAAATTATACTGTAAAGTAATTTTAACTTTTCATTTAATTTAATGGAATTACATAATAAATATTAATAAAAAAATGTATTTGTTTTTGATAATTCAATTCACTTTGTTTTAACTATTATTTTAAAATTGAATATACATTTATTCCTAAATATCATAAAATTTATGTTTTTATTTTTTTAGTGATCTATAAAATATTATACGATAATTATTAAATGTAATTTTCTAATATAAATTTTTTTTTTAAATATTATTAAAAAATTATTATGTATATATTTTTTTTATTCGAAATTAAAATTATTACACCTGGTTAATACATTAATTTGAATTCATAATTTAAAATTATATTCATGTTTTATAAATCTAAATTTGATGTCGAGAATATATGTATTTATAAAATGTAAAGATAAAGTTTAAAAACATATTAAAAAAAAAATAAAAAATTAAAGTAAAATTGCTATTTGAAAATTATTAAATTTGTTTTAATAATATGAAATGTCCATAAATTATTAAAAATAAATAATTGTTATAATTAACTTAAATACAGTATCGATTTTTACTCGCATTATTTCTTAGAGATTTAAGCAAATCGCTAATAAGTCTTGTCAATATTGATGCATTAGTCTATCAACATTTACATAATCATTTAAAAGCAATTCAAACTTTTTTTCTTTTTTTTCTGAATTAATAAATTAAATTTAAGTACTAAATTTAATACTAAATCGAGATAATACGCAATTCACTCCTCAACGTTCAATTAAGTTTGAAGTTATCCTAAAAATAAATTCAGATTTTCTTATTTTATTTATTATAAATATGTTCACATATAATTACAAAATAACTGCGATCATAATTGGTATTTTTGAAAGGACGGCACTTAATGAGCTTAAATTTTTTATGAAATTAAACTGTTGAGGGTTTTTTTCTTTTTTTTTTTTTTTGATAATGCATCGTAAAAAAAGACTTTAGATAAATATATAAACAAATAATAGGCCAGGGAGAAAATAAAAAATCTTCAATTAAACTAAACCTACAAATTTCTATTTCTTAGTGTATCCGCAAAAACACCAGTACGCGTACGCCGGATATCCAGCTCCAGCAGCCTATCCTGGACCGTATTACCATGGCTCTCAGGGCTATGGACCCTACAACTATTGAGTTTAGTCAAGGTCATACGATATTACGAGCCAAACATCATCGTGTTGTCAGCTAGTGATTCAAGGGAGAAGACAAGAAGAAGTTATGTCGTCATATTTCATCTGACAGTGTTCCTGTATCTCATCATTTCACATGAGATCCGTGAAAACAAAGTGCATCGCCCTTCGATAACAATTCCCATCGTACCTACATACTCGAGGATAAAATGCACTACGACCGTTTAAATTGTTTAATAATTGTTTTATTTGAATTTCTAATCGGTTATATCGATGTATTGGTACTATATGTGGTTCTGCGTGTGCGCTCGCATGATAGAAGTATATGATTTTTATGAATGCTCGCGTATGTATATATAGCATTGAAATCGATATAACTGATATCGTTGACTGTATCGATAATTTCAATTATCATGACTATATCGATATTACTGTTAGTTTTGATATTATAAATTATAATATCAATTAATTGCTGTTGCAATTATTTTATCGAATTTGTAGTCAATAGGCAGTCAGATGAGAATTGCTTAAGTATCAGTTATTAAAACTGTATCATTAAACTATCATATCATTAAACGGGAAAGCATTCATAAGATGTTTATCGATTCAATTTGATATTGGTTAATCAATATTCTGATATATTGAATTTACAAGATACTTTTATAATCTGCTAGACGCGCTCGATCGATTATATCAAGTATTTATAATGTACCTATCTAATTGTTTCGGTATCATTTTTCTTTTAAGATGTAATGATTTTTTTAGTCTATGGCTAAACGATGAGACTTATGTTTATGAAAAATAAAAATATAATTACATGTCAAGGAATCATCTAATGTATGAATCAGCGTTCTCATAGAGATTTGGAAATCAAATGTGCTAGTATAAGTTAAGCATGGAGTAAATTAGGATAATTTTTAGGATTTTCAAGATATATAATGAACGATAAACATTACTCTTTTCAATTAGATCAAACTTTTTTTTTCTAATTTAATAATCATTTCTTTAATGCTCATTATAAAAAACTGTGTTAAAATAACATTTTGTACTTAAAAAAAAACCGTTATAATATATTCCATTATTTAGTGCAATAAAATGAATGTCAATATTATCATTGCAATTTAAAAATAAATAAAATTAAATTCACAACAATTACTCAATTGAAGAAAAAATATATTGGACTTATTTTGTAAAAACAATATCAATACAATATGAATTATACGTATGTGTATACAGATTCATTCCTGTAAAAGAAAAATGCAATGAAAAGAAAAAAATTATTCAAGAAACATAAGAAATCCATCGGACACGGATTTTAAAAAGGAAATTATTTTTCTTTTATAATTTCAATGTCGAAAAACTTGAATAAATTATTTCTTTCATTGCTGAAAATATATTCAAATCCAACGTTTACATTTGTATACATAAAACTTAATATGTAAGATTAGGGGCGAAGAACATTGTTTTTTTATACTTTAATGGGTAAAAGTAAGATAATGCCAAGCGTCTGTTGATTGCTACTCGATAATAAAGCTGTATAACAAAAAAGTGCTCTTTAATTATTAATTTATCTTAGTAAATAACAAATATTATTAGTAAGTGCGTTTGTGTTATAATTAATAATAAGTAATAATGTTTAATGGCAATTTCATGTGAATGAAAATTTTACGAAATCTTTTTTTTTCGGTAGTCGATTCTACACTATTATTTATCAGTTGTTGATCGACAACATAATTCGATGCGTTTCTTTCAATTAAATTATAAAAACGTTACTGTATGTTCCATTAAATATGTATAAAATTCTTGGCTGTTCAAATTAAGGTTTTCAAAGTAATTATAAAATTAGATAAAAAACTTTTTAAGAGTAGAAAAAGGATTTATATTCAGCAATAACCTTTCTCTATCATTTCACAATTCCCTAAATATTCGTGATCAATATATAGTTATCGAAAAGAAAAAAAAATTCTTATTAATACTTAATACATATTTCTTATATAACAACACTTTATTTACTTATTTTTTTCATATTTTTCTATTGTAATACGTATTAAATTGCGTCATAATTAGCATCGACTCATTTTATGTCAATTTAGAAATCTAATGAATTAAACTTTTTAATATATATATATATATATATATATTTAAATTTAATATATGAATAATATTTAAATATATATGTATATTTAAAAGAATACACTACATAAATAACTTTTTATTTTTTTCCTTTCATTTCTATAATAAATTGATGTTTGAATGAAACTATATATTTCTAATAATTCTCCCTTATACTACTCTTACCATGTGTATAATAATATCAATCATGAAATATGTGAAGAAATTATTATAATTTATCGAATTAAAAAAAATTATTAAATAGAAATTCAATATACGTTTTTAAACTAAATTTATTAAAATTAATTATATTAAAGTTATAAATTATTTTTTATTTTTTAATTTGTTTCTTTTTTAATTCATGATATATCAATTAAATAATTAATTTTCCATATATGTTTTGTACAAACAATTTACTATAATAATGAAATTTTAAAGTAATATTATAAATTATATTTAAATACTTAAATATTATAATTTGATAATAATTGTTATATTAAAAATTCAAATAAAACCTGTGTTACTTAAGCAAACACAATTTTTATTAAACTTGATAAGCTTAGTTTTATAATTAATAAATATTTTTATTAAATTTATTTTTTGTGAGAAATTTAAGCAAAATATAAATAAAAGACTCTACTCAAGGAAATTTTAATGATTAACACAACTGATATAAAAATCAACTATGTAATTTAAAAATCTCGATTATATATAACATTGTCTTTCTTATTTTACATTACATTAGTTTTTCCATAAATTTATACTATTTCAATTCTTTATATTTAATTAATTTGTTAACTGCACTTCTGTTAATTTCTGTATTATCGAAAATCACAGTTAGCGATTACTCTTACAACTATTTGTAAAACATAATTCATCAAGTTATTAAATTTTCCTCGGGTCATGCTATAGTATACGTATATACAATATACGTAGACCCACATGAAATTTAATTTAAATTTATACTATAAAATTTATAATCTTTGCAGCCTTTCTTAAATTATCGACCCTTTACAAACTTTTGTTGTTTCGTAAATTAAGAGCCCGCGGTAAATGCGCATGCGTGGATAAGAACCGCTATGTTTAACTGCAATTCACTGCGATTCTGCAATAATCTTTCAAGTCAATTTATAAAAATTAACATTAAATTATTTTATAATTTAATTAAATAATTTATGTGTTTGGGTTGGATTTTTTGTAAACATATAAAATAGTGACTACATTGATAATTACGTGGCATATATAAAAGAAAAAGAGTCACTTTACGACGGTTGTTACATCACGTATCATAAATTACTTTCCACTTTTTAAATCAAAATAAATATACAGAAAACGCAAATTTCTAAATTTAATTTAAAAAAACTATTTTTGTCATTTAAATTTACTTTGCTTGTATATTATGTGGAAATTCAATAATAAATCTTAACTTACTATTAACTGATTAATTTTAATCTTAGATATTCGTATATTCATAAATAATAAATTTCAAATAAAACTTATAAATGCTTATAGTTAAATAGATAAATTATATATTTTTACCTGATTATTTATGGTATACACTAATAATGTTTTATTCAATACAATCAATACATTACTCTCTAATAAAAATAGAAATTTTAATAAAATTTAACTTTTTCATTTTTAAATTTTAATTCGTAAACATTAGTCGATGAATATAATATTTGTATGCAACATTTTAATATATATGCCATCAAATTATAATTATATTACTTATTCTTTTATTTATTACATATCTTTAATACAATTGGTTAATTAATTGTGGTTTATTTATAATTTAAGATGTATGTAATTTTATCAAATCTAATTTGGGCATCTTATATATTTCTTTCGATCAACATATAATACAATCTGATTTACAAATTTACCATGAATTTTTATTAAATAATTCATTAAAAAATTAATTTTCTATCATCTTTTTCTATCAATCTTTATTGTATTTTGATCGTTCAAAATAACTCTTATATTTATATGTAAATTATTGCAATACTGATTGCTTTTTTTATTCTTCCACTCATAATTTTATATTTATGATTTGTATCATAATTTATTCTATATTTGACTTTTTATGGTGCATAATTATAATTTCATAATTAACAAACAGTAAACAAAATTATTGATACTTAATTAATAATAAATGATGTACAAATAAATAATAATAAATTTAGAAAAATGAGGAAACAGAAAAATCGTAATAATATAGCAATTCAATAAACTAAGAGAAGGGAATAATTAATTAAAAAATGGAACAGTTGTTTTTTCAACTAACAATTAATTATAATTACGTATAATTACAAAAATATTGATGTATGATTATAAAAGAATTGAGCTTTCACTTTAAGTGCATATCAGAGATAAAACGAAATTGATGTTCTAACTTCGCGGATATTTCGTCATCAAATACAATTTTATTAATGTCCTTGTGTTTTCATGTTTCTTTTACAAAAATAGTATCATCTAAATTTAATTTCTATTGATGAATGTTTTTAAAGTGAGTATAAAAAATGTTTCGTTATTTTTTTTCTTTTTTATTTTATCTTATATTAAAAAAAAAAAAGATAAGTGGCAAGAAATTACTTTCGAAAACCAAAAAATATGAACTGAAGAGAAATATTCTACACATGCAATATATCAAGATTTCAGGTTTGTTAAAAAGTACACTATTAATAAATATTGTTAATATTAAATCTTGAATTTTACAAACACAATGATGCTTTTCATTTTTTATTTTTTACATCTAACTTTCATATCATCTTACTCTCATATGTCTTTGTCAGAAACAACATTTAACTTTCTATTTTAAGTTCTTCATGAATCTGGGTAGTTTTTATTTATATTAGAACTTTATTTATAAATATTTATGTTTATATTTTATTTTCACTTATCATTCAAAATAGAGTGCATAAATGTAAATATACGTGGAGACATATATAATTTATAAACAGATTTATGTAGTCTTTTTTCATTAATAAAAATATTTTTAAATTTATAGAATTACCTATGGTTTTCAAAATTTAATAATTAAATAATAAAATTATGTTGAAATAACTTTTTTTATTTAAATTATATTTATTTTAAAATTAAAAATGTCCCATTTGATATAGATTGATTGTTAATTTTTAAAATATTTTTTAATCATTTATTATTATAATGCAAGATCTGTACATTTTTTGTGTATAATGTTACATAAGATTATAAATTAAAACAGATTTGTTGCGATATAAATATAAATATCCAGATTGGAAAATCAAATAAAATTATATAAATTATTTTAATTTCATTGACACTAAATTAAGGATGCAGGTTTTACATAGTTTTACAAATTAAAATAATAGTGTGAAAGTAGTTACGTAAATCTTAAGTTTTACTTTTAATAAACTGATCATTTGATAAAGCACCGTTGATAGACGAATAAATGATACTATTCAACGATAATAAGAATATAAATGTTTCTATTTTTATAAAATTTTTAAAAGTTTTTTTATTTTCTTTATCAGCGGAATATGGTTAGATGCGCAATGTAATAATGCAAACAAAGTATAAACTATGTTTAATAGACGAATTTTATTTGTTAAAAAAAAAAAAAAACAGATTTATATATTAATAAAAACTGATAAAACAATAGATAAATTAGATGAAGTAACTTGCGTAAAATAATTGTGAAATCCACTTGTTTAATTAATTAATTGCACCGGCTAATAATAATAATAATAATAATAATATTCATTGTTCAATAATATCCATAATTTAGTTTTTTAATGTTTGAAAAAGGTTAAAAACTTCGTGAAAGATCATTCGTCGAAAGATCATTTGGTGTTTAATTTGAGGAAAGAATTCGTTTGAAGGAAGAAATCCCCATTTAAATGATATGCCAACGCGAGATCGGACTTTTGATCCGAGGTGTAATGCGCATGTCAATGGTAATTTACCACAAAACTCCAGTTTTCTCCCGTTCCACATGTATCGTGTAACCTCAACTCCCTGGGGACGTCGGTTCGCACTCTGGAGGTCGGGACCGAGTCTGCGATATGGATTCAACCTAAAGCATCTGCTGGAAAGCGAAGGAGGAAACATGCACTCGTGTTGATTATACCAGGAAAAAGCTCGGAGTTGGCCAAATCTGCATAATCGCGAGTATCAGTGCGAGAGTACCTGCCATGTCGTAAACGTCTCTTCCTCCGCTCTCGCTCGAGGAAGAGGGTATCCTTCTCTTCCCCTCGCACCGCGTCCTCAGAGCAGCGCTGGCGCTGGCATTGGGTTGAGAGCCGTTCTCGCGGGAGGAGCACGGGGCGCGCGATGATGTTGCTCAGGACGCAAAGGGGGGCCTTCATACTGCTGCTGCCGATCCTTGCGGGCCTGCACCAGACCTACTCCACCTCCACCAGGGACTCGCACATCCCCTTCAAGAGAGCCAAGGTAAATAACCTCCTTGTTGCGGCTCCTCCAGCAGCTGTTCCTCGGTCCGTCAGACTTTGTCACGGGACCCCTCGCGCCGCTGTCAGACACCGGAGACTTGTTGGTTTAATGATGTAGCGTTGCTGTGAATCTTCACCACGTGCTCTTGTCATTATTTTTGGCACGGGTTTTAAATTAGAATTTTCTTTGGTTTCTCATGTAAACTGGTTGACAGACTTCTCTCGGTATGAAATTCCTTTCTCCGTTCGTTATTTTTAATGGAAATTCCAAAACATATTTCACATTGATTAAAGCAAAAAGTATCTGCCTTTGAATAATTATAACTGATACCGTTGTGCATCAGTTGTCAGTATGAAAGCTGATTAAAACTGAATTCAATATTTAAAAATAACAACCACGTGTTAATTATTACATTATGTAACTCGATTTTTAATATACAATTTTTCAAGAATGAAAGTAAACTAATTATGTAATAATGCTGTGTCATAATGATAATTTCAATGACACTAATATGATTGGAATTTATTTGTTCTCAACTTTCTTTAAAAGTAATATCACTTACTTCTTAAATAATACATTGAATTACAATTAAAATTTCTTAAATTAATATTTTTATTTATTATATTATTATATCATTTTATATTCAAAAAAACTAAATATTTCATCGAAAAGATTGACCTCTAAACTTTAAATTAAATTTTTTTCATAGCACTATTTTAACATTAAATTAAAACCAATGTAAAAGCGGAATATCAAATTATAATTTTTTTTAATGACCATGAAATAAATCATAACATTATTTTATCGAATCCAACATATCTGATGTGCATTTAAAAGATCTTTTTGTAATTAAAATATATTTTGGTTATTAATTATAATTATAATATTTATTATCCTATTTAGGAAATAAATTGTGAAAAATACTATTATTACGAAAATGATAAATTGTATAATAATAATAGTAAATTAAAATTATTGGTAATTTATTTTTTATTAAAATCGAATTATTTAAATAACATCAATTTTAAATTTTGAATCATCGTTCTTTATTTTTAAATATGTTCTATTACTGTTAAAAAAAATGCGGGAGTAAATGATTGTCAATTTTCATATTTCCTAAAATTTTTGTGTAAATGCTGCAATTTATTTACATATTTATTTAAGTATTTTAGAATTATATAAGAAAATAATTAATTTTTAATAATTTTTATTCAATTTTTTACAAAGATTGTTAAATATTTATCGGAACACGACAGGTTTAAAATAAATTTATATTATTAATATAAATTTAATTTTACAGAAAAATATAAGTATATATTTAAAAGTTATTATAATTAAAATTAATTCATTAAAAAACACATTTATACTTATACATTTTTTGAAGTTTATTAAGAAAAACAATAAAATGTCCTTATAAATATAAAAATATTATAAAATTATAACTATAAAAATTAATATATAAGTTAAAAATCGTAAAATTATTTAAGTTTCTGTTTTTATTCAGTATTTAAGACTACATTTTTTTTTATAGTTTAAATATGATGATAATGAATCGTTTCATATATGAAATTAAAATTCAAAACAAAGATTTATTTTAAATCAATAAATTAATCGATAAGGCATAGTAAAAATTCAGTCTGGTATTTTATCACAATGTAAGTTATATATGAATAATAAATGTATCAAATGTTTGTCAACACTAAGAAAGCTAAAATCGATAATTATTCTAAATTGATAATTAAAAATTTATAGTCATCTCATGATACAGTAATTAAATAAACTTCAATTAGTATCCAATTGTTGATTAAAATTTAAAAATGAATTACTTAAAAATTAAAATTTATTAAATTTGTTAAAAAAAAAATTTCAATAAATATAAATATGTTTTAAATATTTTTATATGAAATATTATATTAATTTAAATATTATGTTTATAAATAAAATGTTTAATTTATTACATTAAATATATTCTAACATTTAAGCTATATCACAAATCAAGCTACTTAAGCCAAAGTCAAATAAATATATTGGCAAGCTTAACGAATATTAAACACATGAACACAGTTTTGGATAATATATGTGTTGTTCGAGTTGTTGGATCACCAAGTCATGAAAGAGTGAAGCAGGTATATTATAATATTGTTAATATTAAAAAATAAAATAAATAAATACAAAAAGAAAACAATTTAATACAATTTATTTTTTCAGTATATTAAGTCTAGTTTGGAAAATCTTGATTGGTCCGTTGAAACTGATACCTTTGAAGATTATACTCCAACATTTGGGAACCTTGTATTTGAAAATATAATTGCTAAATTAAATCCTAAAGCTACAAGATTTTTGACTCTAGTTTGCCATTATGATTCAAAATATGTAAAAAATTATAAATTTGTTGGTGCTACTGATAGTGCTGTACCATGTATGCAGCTTATCAACTTAGCCAAGGTTATGCAAAATCAATTAGAGTCTATAAAAAATGTAAGTACACAACATTCACGTGATTAACAGTTTACATTATTTACTTGACATGAAATGAAGTTTAATTATTTTACGTTAGTATAAAGTTTAAAATACATACTAAATTTAAAATTATTATTCGCTTTAATTTTAGAAAGAATTTATAGTCAAAAATTTATTCAATATTCTAATATTCAATTATTTGTAAATAAATAATAAAATTTTTAGAATTAAAGTAATTGTATAATTTATAAAATTGATTATTTTTTTGCAAAATAATTTTACAATGTGTACATTTTTAAAAGGTATTTTTAATTATAGAAAATTTTTTAATTCTAAAAGCGCAAGATTATACTAATATAAAATAGTTATTATTTTGTAATGTAATTAACCTTTTATTACCAATACTAATTTAATTGTATTACAGTAAATTATAAATAATAAATTATTTCTGTTTAGAATGATCTAAGTTTAATGTTATTATTTTTGGATGGTGAGGAAGCATTCAAATCATGGGGTCCAAAAGATTCTATATATGGAGCCAGACATTTAGCTGAAAAATGGCATAATAACAAATATGAACTTGTAAATAATGGTAGAAGTGAAGATATAACTGATTTAGATAAAATTGTAATAAAATTTATTAATAATTGTTAAATTCATTAAAAAAATTTCTTAATAAAATGTTAATTGAATTTTAGGATTTGTTTGTACTTTTGGATTTAATTGGTGATGCGAATCCAACATTTTACAACTATTTCAATGAAACTACAAAATGGTATTCACTTATGTCAAAAGCAGAAAGTGATTTGGCCAAATTAAAACAATTTAAAAATTATCACTATAAAAATCAAAATAGAAAGTATTTCCAAGATTATACAATAGTTGCTGGAATAGAAGATGATCACATTCCATTTTTAAAGAAAAGTATGAGTATTTCAATAATAAGATGCTATGATTTTTTTGTATAACATATATAATACATTATTTTAATTGACAAAACTTCATGCATTTTTGATATAACAAAATAGATTCACTTAATTTATTGAAAAAAATCATTTCATAATATTCTTTTACTAAAATAAGTAAATCTATGGCTTGAGTCAGTTTTATTAATATATTAATAAAAATGATTATAGATTATTATAATACATGTATTATATATAAAATATTGATTGTAATGAATTTAATTATTTAAGTATTCCTCTGTATTTTTTTCCTTTAACCAATGAAAAAATAATTGTTTCAGAGGTGCCAATTTTACATTTAATTCCACATCCATTTCCAGACTATTGGCATACGGCTGGAGATAATAGGGAAGCTATAAGTATGACTACAATAGAAAATTTAAATAAAATTTTAAGAGTATTCGTTGCATCATATTTAAACATACCAGTGTAAGTGAATATTTTGAACCCAATTATGTTCATTATAGTATAAATATGTTTGTCTATATTTTAATGAATATGTAATTGTAATTTTACATACTATATTTTAAATAAATCTTAACAATATAGCAATATATTGTGTAGAAAAAAATTGTTATTAAAATTTATTTTAACTTTGTTTATACCCCAGTGATCATAAATGGGTTAATAATAATTATTTTAAACAAATTTTAATAAATTTCTTTTGTACTTATCTAATATTTTTAATGGGTATACAGAACAGAACATTATTTTCAGTCAAGAATTGATCTATAATGATTAATGAACAAATATGAAGATTCTATTAAATGATGAAAATGAACAAATAATAAATGAAATTAACAAATAGTCCTGAAATTAATCTAGCAATATTAATTATTATAGAGATTTATTAAAAATTAAAAATAATTTTATACATGTTATGCATTTATGAATTTTTTGTAAATAATGGAAATAAAACATATTTTTTATATTCTGAGTTGATCATCCCTTTCCTTTCACCAAAATTTTTTGACGTATAATTAGTTTTAAAATTTATCATATTTATTTATTATTTAGCAAAGAAATATATTTATTTGCCTTAAAAGATGTAAAAATTATCTTACTCAATAGGTAAATTTTTGTTTATTTGCTTAACAAAATAGATTTTGTGTAATAAATATTATTTATAGCACAGAACAGATACTAAGAACAGATATTAATTTATAGCTACATTATTATACAAAGTACTACTTTCACTAATTTTTAATTTTACTTTGTTAAAATAAATTTTTGTCAATTAATGTTTTTCTTTTATTTTGAATACAGATATAACAATTTTTAAATATAATAGTGAAAAAATTTACTGTTAAAAATATAAAACAATGGCATGGGATTTCTTAAATAACATTAAAATTAGTTTTAAACGTGAGATATTGGCAACAATGATGTGAGGTCATTGATCGTCTGGCACTCCTACATAAAGAATATTTGGGTTTTAGGGTTATATACAAAGAGTCTAAATCTACCTGTTGATGCTACTGCATTAATTAAATCTGTTTACTAATTAGTCTAATAGCCTTTAGTTCAAACACAAGTTTTAATTTTAACTACAATTTATGCAATTATACAATTATTTTTTCAATTAAATTTACAAACGAGTGAACGTTGCATTATAAAGTCTAATGCAGCATGTAAATAAATTAATATTAATAATAAATGATTCTTGCATAAAAATAATTGATATTGATCAGAATTAATAATTTGTTTTTCTGATCATTTCTCTATAATAGTAATATTAAAAATTAGTAGAAACAGTAATTTATAGAATAAAATCATAAATAATATTTTTATACAGAAATACTTTCGACTTATTCGGAGGAAATTTACTTGCAGAAAAAAAAATTTTAAATTATTTTTGTAAATGAAAAATAACTATAATTATACCAAATTTGAACTAAAAAATGTGATAATAGATTAATCGATCGTTGATTAATTACTCATGAAATGTATTATATCAATTAATATTCAATACTATGGGCGTATGTGACAATGAGAGTTATTTATGGATTATAATTTCAAATTTTTATTTACATCAACTACACATTGAGAAATAAGTATTTTTTTACTTTTTAAATTATTATATATTTAGAGTAGAGCAAAATAATATTATTAAATTGAAATGCGAATATTATGCACAATATTTTATTTTAAATTAAATAAATGCTTAAAAATCATGAAAAGAATGTGCTTATAAAAATGTGCTTATAAAAATTTTAATTGCATATTCATTGCAAGATCTTTGGAAAATTTCAATTAATCGCATGTAGTACGAGTTTATTTTCTTTGTACAAAAATCTATGAAAAGAAATTGACGAATAAATTAAGTCATATTAGTAAAGATATATTCGATTTGTATTAAATTTGGATTTCTTGTTTGCCGTGAAGAGTTACGTTTAATAACTAAAAATCGAACGGATACAGAAAGACAGTAAATCCATAGTAATAAAAAAAAATAACACCAGAGTTATTGGGTAGCATTTATTCCTTTTTTAAATTAAATGGATTGAGCTTGTTGTGATAAAAAAAGAAAGACGTTTTGAGAAGGCAATTAGGAGGTGTTGGTTTTAGTCGGAAACCGCGCAATCGGGGATTTTTCTTTCTTTCTTGAAATTTCGCGCCACGGCCGGTGGGACTGACGCGGCACGACCTCTAGGCCTCGTCGACTCGGGCCTCCGAGCTCGGCCGAGTCGAGCCGAAGGTTGCAAGGAGCGGGGAGGAGGAGGAGAAGGAGGAGGGAGGCGCGTCGCTGAGTGCGAGAGCGCGAGCCCGACCGGCGCGCGACCAACCAGACGATGACGGAAAAATCCCCACGAGCCTCTCACTCGCGCCGTCAGAATGCGTGTGTCCCTCAGCAGCCGCACTAGCCACTAGTCGCGAAGCAACCGCGCCGCCGCGACCGAGTCCCAGAGACGAGGATAGCCGCGCGTCTCTCTCTAGCGAGAGGGCGAGGAGTTCACGCAGAGATACGCGAGCGCGCCTCCTACACGCCTACTAGCCTCCTGGAAGTGCCTCCGAGTGCGCGTTTCCAGGCGTCGACCGCGGAAGCGAGACCCGGAGGAGAGAAGCAAAGGGCGTTGAGCGGCGTTGGCCCCGTGGACGATCGGCGCCGATCGCGCCTCCCTGCCCGACGCATCCGGCTCGCCGCCTCCCTGGTGCGGAGTGGCCCCCCTCGACGCCACGAGGGAGCGTCCTCGGGATCCTGGTGACCGGGCCGCGGGGAAGCTGGCCTGCGGCGCGCCCTCCACAGCGAACATGCCCCAGAGGTCCAGTGCCGTCTCCTGCTAGTCGCGCGCGAGTGTAAGTGACTGCGCTGCTTTATTGTTTTAAGTCCCCGAGTGTGTCCTGCAGCTTCTGCCCGCACGCACACAGGCGCACGGGCCCAGGCTCCCGCAGCTTGCAGGGGTGGCGACGCGGTCCTCGTCCGTGTGGCCGACCGGGAAGGGGGCTGCGAGTCTGGGAATGTATCCTATACCTGCAGCACTTCCTTGCGCGCCTGTGTGCGTGTCGAGTCCGAGCCCGCCGACTCTGTGCCTTCCCATATGCATGTGTTGTTCTCGTATACGTATATGGTGTTCGAATGCGGCTGAGAATGTGGTGCGGCGTTGCGTTTACGTATGTCCGGCTGATGCAGCTTTTCGCTTGTAAATGCATGTACCTAATCCTGGCCCAGGTAAACTTTTGACTTTGACCCGCTGCTCTCCGGTCGGCAAATGCTTTCTCGAGACCTTCGACACCCCGAAACTTCCTCAAAACAACTCTCTAGCACCGATTTGAGGTTATATTTGAGGTTAATTTATGCGACCACTTGATTCCCAACTCATTCAGTCTTTTTTCTTTTTAAAAATCCAGCTAAATTTTTGCTTCTACGAATTCATTTATTTATCTTAATCATTCCAGGTTTTTTAAAGAATTTTTTGAACGTTCGCGTCAATGCTTTTTAGGCATCTAAATATTTATATAAAATCTATCCTTAAATGTTTTAATAATATTAATTTAATATCTCTGCATTGAAATTCAAATTCAAAGAAGAGAAAATATTTTTATCTTTGTCAATTTCATAAATACAAGAATTTTAGAATGCAGGTATAAGCTCTACAACTTTTTTTTTTTTTTTGTTTTATTTGCAATAAGATGTTCTTAAATTATGACATCGAATTGCACAATTGTTAAAAGTTTCATGTGACTAACCTCTATTTTCTTCCGCATAAATTATTCAGTTTTATAACATTTTAAATATTTAAAATGATTTATAAGTAATGCTAAGCAGACTCACGGAAAATCTATTCCATCTATTTTCTGAAATTATTCAATATAACAACCTCATGCTATTAAACTGGTAATCAATTTTCAAAAATACATTTTTAATTCATAATTATAAAATATTTTTTAAAGAAGAAAATATTCTATCGCTTTTAAGCCCTTGAATAATCGAGCTTTGCGCGACCGTAAAATTATTACATTTTTAATCGATATTCAAAACAACTTTAACTATATTTTTCAATAGATTTGAATTTCTTTTCAAAAATAGATTCAAGTAACATTTTTTCAGACGTTTAACATTTTATGGAATTTTAAGAAGTATCGAATGAAATATTGGTAATTATGCAATAAATTAAAAGAAAAATATTGATTTATACAACATTCATATAAATAAACAATCGTTAATGAACTTTTACAAATATTTGCTTTATATATTTTAAAAAAGTTGCTACAATGAAAACTTCTCATGTAAAATACGCCTGGTATAAAAATTCATTGATAAAAAAAAAAATGTGTCGTTATAATTGTCCAATTGTAGATACCAGTTTTAATTCTTTAATTTTGTATAGATCTGGATATAATTGCTTTTAAAGACAACTCAATTAGTTTTATCTCTTTATAATACTTAAATAAATGCAATACAAGACTATATCATCATTGTTTAATTAAAAATAATATTTTTTGTATTTATGGTTTAAATATTATCGGTGGAATTAATGCAGTTTTTAAATTTTTTTTATATTTTTAATCATTTTGTTTATTTTTATTCTTTCTTATAACAATATTCTTTTATGTAAAAAGTTTTGTCTTTAAATTAAAAAAAAACAACAAGTATATTACTATAAACAACATATATAATTATTAAAGATTATTGTACTTTTTTATTCAATGCCATTATTATGAACACCAAAACAAAAATATTTATAGATCGAATAATTTTTAAAAAAACTTAAATATTATTAACATTAATTTTAACGAAATATTTACATATACTTTTCAATATTAGTTGCAAAAATTAAGCTTTATGTATTATAATGTTTTTATAATAATGAATAAAATTTATAAGAATTATTAGCACAAGTATGTTTTTAATCAAAGTTGTAACGATGATTTTTAACAAAAAAAAAATAATGTTTCTGTTATTGAATGATAAAACAAAAGTTTCAGTAATTAAATTGTAAATTTTTATATGAGATATAGCTTTAAATGAAAAATTATTATGTTATTTTAGTAAAACTAAATTTGTTTTTTTGGAAACCCATAGTATCTTATTTAAAAATAAAAATGTCTATTTTAAATCTGTTTATTTTAAAAATATAGTTGAATGGAGCATGATTTTAGTTTTTAAACGTGAAAATCTTTTTTATTTCAGTTGATTTCGAGTACCATACAATTTTATTAAAAAACTTTTCCACGCTGAATTGGAGAATTAAATAATTTTAATTTTACGATGAACATGGAAATATAAAACATTGCATACAAGTTTTACATAAAATTTTGCCGTGTAGTGGTGATGCAGTTTTTCACACATTTACGTTGTCCTGTGCGTGTACCTTTCGCCTAGTTCACACACACCTCTTCATCTCTCTCCCCCCTCTCTCGCTCTCTCTTTCTCCCCATTTCTCTCCTGCTCTCTCTTGTTCTCTCTGTTCCTCTCGTGCCATCATCTACCTATGTATCTTTCTACGGTACGGTATTTTTATTGAGCTGTTAGAACATTGTTTATGAGCATCCTTTTCTCTTTCTCTGCCCTCTCGGCATGCGGAGAGAGTGTATCCTTCGTTTCCCGAGATTCTTTCTTTGGCTGCTGTTTTGCCGTGCTACGCTTCCCGCCACCAGATGTAACAGGTTATTTTTATAAGTGGCGCAAGCACATATACCTTACCTACCAATCCGGCAAAAATTTGCAATACTCGAAATCTTCTTCTCTCCTCCTCCTCCTCCTTCCCGTCCCTTCTTCATCTTCTTCATCTTCTTCATCTTACTCATCTTCCTTTCTTTTCTTTCTTTTCT